>OY757906.1:56550173-56765474 GCA_963585895.1 Sepioteuthis lessoniana
TGAGAATGATTATGTTCATGTTGAGTACTATCATGTATGCATGTATCTCTGCAAATATATCAAAACACAAACTTATGTGTGTGTAGGAATATTTACATATGTACACCTATATGCATATACTCATATATATCAAAGGAAAGAGAAAAAAATAAGATTGCTTTATAAAGAAAATCCTGGGAAAAACGACCCCCCCTTTTATATACACCTAGATAGATAAAAAAGATGGAATGATTATATTACTTCATGCAAAGGCCTAAAAACTATCACCACCTCATCTTACAAAACAAAGAAAATGTTGCTGTTTTTTTTTAACATTTATTTTCTACCAACTCCATATATCGATCAGCAGGAATTCCGTAAAACTCAGGAAAGACCCCAGGGTTTAAACAACATCATGAGAATTGCATGTGCTGGGTTATGTATTGTGAATCCCAATACAGGAAAATGTGAAATATGAGATCTATCAGATCTTGAATGTTCATCAAAGAAGCATGACAGAGCATGCATGAAGGCCCCTGAAGGGTCAAGCATTCTCTCCTAACACTCACACACTACTATGTACATGTTTACATATATGCACAGATATATTTACACTTGCAATGATGTCAGATGTACATACAAAAGAATTATCAAAGTAATTATTCCTAAACATTTAAGCTTTGATAGAAGAACATCATTATTATATATATATATATATATATATATATATAATGTGTGTGTGTATGTATCTAGAGAGAAGAAGATGATGCAAGGGAAAAATATAAATGCATAATTATTTACCCAACAATGCACACGTATGTATCTGTCTGTCTCTCTCTCTCTATATATATATATATATATATGTGTGTGTGTGTATTGTATACATGTTACGAAAAGAAAAGATATCTATGCCACCCACTAAACTCTCATCAGATGATGAGTCTGAGTCAGGTATGGTTTCAGGGTCTAAATATCATTGCCACTAACACAGAGCACCCAGCAATGCCTTAGATTCCATCATATCTTATTGGCCATATATATATATATATATATATATATATGTATGGCCAAGGCTGGGTGGTTATTAGTGGATTACAGAAGACAACAAACTAATGATGTTGTCTATCTCATTTAAATCAGGCTGCGAGATGTATCCCAAATGCCAAAGATATTATTGAATATACTTTCAAAAAGAATGATCACAAGGCAAGAAGAAGCTCACATCATTGTAAAGTTTGTTATTCAAAGTTTTCATCACATGTTTTCCATTGGGCAAATCTTGTGGAGATAGTTTTTTTTTTGAGTAATTGGTTATGTTTTTTTCCTTGAGAAACCCTAACAAGCTGTTTCTATCATCGGCATTTGTTTTTTGTCATATTTTTTTGTTTTTTTTTGTTCTTAAAAACATACTTAGAATTAAAAATTACTCTAACTTTTAGGGATCTGATTCTGAGAAATAATGTGTTAGTTTATGTACTTTATGCATCTAATCTGAATAAAAGTTTTAGCATTTTTCTCTATCTTTCCTTCTATTGCTCAATTTCTCACATTTTCTCTTTCAATTTCTTCTATAATTTTGTCTAGTGATAAAATTATATATATGTAGTGTATTTTGGTAGCAGTTTTTCATTAATACTTTTTGATTTCAGATGATAGACAAGGATTTTTTTTTAAAGTTTTTTAGATAAATTAATTATATACTAGTCAATGAATGTCTGGATTCAATGTTAATGTACAAATAGTTATGATCTTGAGATTTCAGTCAGATTTCTGGCTCTAATCAAATTTTAGCAGAAACTGTTCATGCTGTTTTTTAGATGTAGACAAGTTAAATTTCAGCAGCAGCTGCTTATATTCACTAAATCAACTTGTGCAAGTTATTTATATTCATATGATATATATATATATATATATTCCCTTCCTCCCTTAATAGGACAGATCATCTAATGTTTTCCATATCACTGGACACAATGCACTTCCATTTTTATCTTGCTTTTCTTCTCTATGTTGACCCAAATTACTCGATAATTTCATCTTTCCATCATTGTGGAAATCTTTCGAGTTGGTATATCTGATCTCTGAGATACCACTTGATGACTGGAAAGATCTACCTGTTGTCTGTGAACCTTGTAATGTATTGGTCCCAGCAGAACTTCTACTTCTGGTAAACTGCGATCACATCCCTCACTCTACTCCACTCCTGAATTCCATCCCTCTGGATGTGTTCACACAATGATATTCCCAGAATGGCTCTTTCCATAGCCCTTTCTGTTATAACTAGTCTCTGTTCTTGCCTTTTCATGATAGCCATGTTTTGCTTGTGTATAAAATAGCAGGTAAAATGGTGTTATTGAAGAGTTTGGCATGTAGGCACATGTCCAGCCTTCTCTTGAGCACATCTTTTATCATGGGAAATGCCTTCTACCCTGATATTATTCTCTGCAAGATTTATATTCAATATCCATCCTAAATAGATGTACTCTATCACCTTCTTGATTTCATTGCTTCCCACTTCTCCATGGCCATGTAATACATTTACATATATATGTGTGTGTGTATATATATATATATATATACACACACACACGTGTATATGTTTTATATATATATATATATATATATAAAGAGAGAGAAATAGATGGAAAGATAGTGAACTAGAAACGGAGAAATATAAAGCTCAATATGACTCAATAGCAAAAGACAACATATATATGCAACTGTTCATATGTGTATTATATACATCTCACTCTCTCTTACTCTCTCTCTCTCTCTCTATATATATATATATATATATAGACAGAGAGAGGAGAAAGAAAAAAAAAGATTAAGTACTGAATAGCCGTATATTGAAACTTTACTGAGATATCAACATTTTATTAGGGTTTCCCATGGCAGAAAACAATGGGCTTTCAGCTGATACAAAAACAAGATTATTCTTCAGAATCTCACAATCTGATTATCATCTTTTGTTTTCACAAGATAACCATTTGTTCAACAAAATAACCCGAATCAGAGAAGCACTTATAACAGAGATAAACAAGTTCTTTGCTTGAAAAACTTGGTGCTTTCATAGAAAACATATTCATAAGCTTCTGTCTCAGTAATAAGCACTGTTGACACTGATGGACAGCATTTTGTTGATTGGGTATTGGAGCCCATTTTTGATAAAGAAACTTAAATACCCAAGTGCCAAAGGTCAGTGTTAAGCCAGTTAAAAGCCATGTAGATTCATATATATATATATATATATATTGGAAGATATGATGATTGCTATTTCCTGTCAGATGACCATTTCTCAAAATTGATATTTCTACATGCAAATAACTAAACAGGCAAGTTTTTCTCCAACAAATTTATCCACACATGTGAAATTTAACTACCTATTCTGAGTTATACAAGATATGCCACATTTTGATGCTCTTTCAAACCAACACACACATGCACCCACACATACATATATATAAAATTGATAGAGATAAGACCATGTATATTTGTCAATAACTTTAATCAAGTTATCAATATATGTCGATATAGGTGTGTGTGTGCGTGTGCTTATATATATATATATATATATCATACGATCTTATAACAAACTACTCTGATTAAAATCTAATCAATTTTTTTTATTTTCATATTTCCAAACGAAATATTTTTCTTTGTTTTCCTCGAAGTACAAGAAAACTTATATATAGTAGACTAAGATTTATTATCTGCATAGGAGAGAGTTTTAAAAAATCCTATCAGTGTAACAAAAATGGTCAACAAATGAGTGAAAAATTCAAAGGAACAAAAACTACCAAGAAAGAAATTCAAATAGATATTATCATATAAGATATTAATACAGGCATCTACTATGAATATATCAGCTTGTTTCCCTCATAAAAACACCACATGGACTAACAGACTACGTATATATACATTGTGTCTATTTTTATATACACTTATATATATATATATAGATATATACACATGAAAGTCCTTTTGTATATTAAGTCTTCTGCTGTAATATTTTGAAAGACAAGTAATCATCTCTGTAGTATTTACTTACGGAAGTACCTGGGGTAATGTAACCCAGTGAAGCCTGGACAAAAACTAAATATGGTCATGTCTGAGGTGCCATATTTAATTTCTGTGATAAGTGTTTTATTGAAAGATAAAATATCTTATTAAATGAATGCCTCTTTGGTGTAAGAACACTAGACTGGATACCATAGAAGCCAAGGTTTGAATTCCACTATATGAGAAATAGTCATCTCAAAGACTGAAATACAGACACTCGATAATATTCACTATTACATCTTTCTGTCTGTCTCTACATACATACATATATATATACATACATATATATATATATATATATATATAATTATCATCAGATTTCCCTGATTCCCTCTAGCCATTTGTCTCTATCATCGATCATTTCCAGCAGGTCTTCTAGACTACATCCTGTGTTCGTACAGAACTGTTGTAGATTACTTCTAGTTGATCGTCAAACACTTGTTATATATTGTTGCGTTCTACAACTTGCACGTCCATGTGAAGGGGCTCATAAGAAAACGTCATTTATGAGTTTGTTCTTACTTCTCCAGCAATGTCCCGCATATATCTTGTCCCTTTTATTTGGATAGTTTTAAATTTGGGAGGTAGGGTGACTGTGCAGCTGTTGTTTTGTGGGATGTTGCTTCTAGGATTTGTTTAATATAACTCGTAGCATTCTTGTGTAAATCCTGTCTAGCTTTTTTTCAATACTCACAGTCAGCATCCATGTGGTGCATCCATATAATAGAAATGTCATGACTGCTACTTGGACAAAATAGTTTTATTCTAAAAAAAGACAATAAGCAGACAGTACCTCACACAAACTATTATGGACACAGACTATGAAGATGACATAGCACTACAGGCAAATACACCTACCCAAGCCAAATCCTTGCTGCATTTTCTGGAGCAGATGGCATTGGCTTCCATGTGAATGCAGATGAAACAGAACACATATGTTTTAATCAAAAAGGAGACATCTCCACCCTAAATGCTAGCTCTCTGAAACTAGTGGATAAGATCACAGACCTCAGAAAAAGTATCTCATCTACTGAAAATGACATCATTATGGACTGCTATTGATAGGTTATCAATCACAGAGAAGTCAAACTTATCCACTAAAATAAAACCCAATTTTTTTTTCAAACGTATATATATATATATATATGTATTATAATGAAGTGGGGCAAAAACAAAACCTTTTCACCCAATTTATTTTTCAAAGGATATTTAAGATACAAAACTTATATATCCAGCCAACCAAGAAATACACACACACACACACACACATATATATATATATATATATATATATATATATATATATATATAATTATTTGCTATATTTATAAATAATACTCAATATAAATGATTGAGCATATTTATCTAAGTTAGGATATCATAGACACAGTGGCACTTGGAGACTGTCAGCTTCTCACCAATGTTATCATAAGACCAAGAGCTCACATATAAATATATACAGTTCTTGTCATATATACATACAAAAACTGACCGTCATCCATCACCATTGGCTATGTGTTTACTGTATCTTAACTTTGGTCAATCTATCTGCCTATCTAAATATAGATATTTATATACACACTAATCATATCAGTCATTTTTTTCTTTCTGAACACTGCAGAATTTGGGCTTTTCCTAAGGTCTATAAGGTATTTCAAGTTATTGTCCTTACCATACCACTCTACACTACCTCATGAACTGTTGGCAAGAGGTTTTAAAATTCAGTTATCTTTCTTCTAGATCAGTTACCTACCAAAGGCTCAGGATCCCAGTCTTCTCTGCTCTTTTACCCATACCTAGTAGAAGAAGACATGAATTCATACATTCCCCAAGGGCATTAGTCCAAAGCGAACAAAAACTACCTCGGTCAGAGGTTAAACACAGCTTACCAATTCCATTTTCCATGATGATAACCATTACCTAATTTGTTTGCAAACATACACACATACATATATAGGCTCCTTGTCAAACACTCTCACGCATATACACACAGCACTTATCAAACACACATACATATACAGTTGTTATCACACATACAAACTCATATATATATACTGTACTTGTCATGCACACATATATGCACAGTATTTTTCATTCACAAATATATATACTGTACTCATCATAAATGCACTCACACTTTTATATATAGATATATGTATTGTACTTGTCATACACACACACACACACACATATATGTGCACCCACACATATAGTAATTCTAATAAGTATTTAACCAAATGGAAAATTTGATTTATTCTACTTTGTTTTGAGAATTAAAAAAAACAGAATATAACAAGGAGATCCATATTTCTGGAAAATGATTTTTAAATTAAGTTGTTAGATTTTATACTAAATTTTTAAATGAAATATAAAAGATCTTATTTAAAATAGATCAAGGAAAATGAAAAGGCAAATATATATTGCTATTTGAAAGAGATGCTAGACTAATAAGTTGATTTGTTTGGTTAATTGAGTTTTATGGTATATCAACCATTCTAGGTTATTTAATGCCAAATTTTATACAGATAAACTGTTCTATTTAGAACAATTCAGTTTAACATAAGTACACTGTTTAGTTCTATTTGAACCATAGATAAGACCCTATAAATAGCTACCATTCCAGGCCAGAGTGGACCTGGGAGTGATGGTAATAAAAAGATACTCTGCATTCCCCAAAGCTCCAGCATAACTGGAGCTTCACTATCAGATTGTTTTGTGTCATATCCAGGACACTCATAGAAGGAGTCTTACCCCTCTGCAGAGATGCAGTCAATGTATTCTACAGCCCCAGCCAATTGGGCCAAAGTTAATTTGGATTCTCCCGTGTGCAAAATCCTTAATGATCACTGGCAATAAAAATAGATTTGGGTTTTTGGATATTACGTTGTTCAAAAAATAATATTCAACTTTAGAATAAACTTTTATACCTGAATTAAAGAATGTAAACTGTGTTTTAATCACTTAAAATATGATCGCTGAACATCCCTGCATTTCTGCTAATGATTTACAAGGTTATTTATGGCTATATGATAAAATTCTAAAGGTTTTGAGGCCAAGAAATCTTTCAATGTAGTTTCTATTTTTCCTTTGGAACAGAATATTTTTTGTATAAAAGAAGTGCTTGTAAAAATGATAGCAGGTGAGAGATCTGAAGAATATTGTGAGTGGAGCAAAGTCTTATATCCTAAGTCTGTGAACTTCAACAATGTCATCCTGGCAACAAATGGCTAAACATAGAGATGAAGCATTATTATGAACAAACTTGACAATCAGATGATCACTTCTTTTGTCATGTTCATGATAAGGGGCATATAACCTTCAAAATCAAATTCTAAAAGAAGTGACTGAAAATTAACAAAGAAGACACTGTCATCATTAGGAAAGGCGCCTCTGGTGGTGTAATGGTTAGCAAGCTTGACTAGCAAACCTACACGAGTGAGTTTGAGTCTCATTGGGTGCCCCTTTCATATGGCCTTGTGCCACATCTAAGCAAAAAGCTTAGTAAATTACCACTGTCATCATTAGGAATATGAATTTTTATACAACTACAATTTAATTTAGAACAAACTTTAAACAGTTTATACTAAAATCAGAGAGTATTTTCTGGATAACCTAATACTTTTGAGCAATACTTTCTATAGACAATCTGAGTAGTACTTTATTTGAAAAAATATACAGCCAAAAGTATTTGAAAAAGCAATTTTCAGAAAACTACTTAAGTTGAAAATCAAAATACCAGTTTGAAATGGTCAAAAGATTACAGCTCAATTGTTAAAGTGATGGTTTCTCAGCTTCCAGATTTATAAATAAGCTTTAAAGTGAAATATTTTGTAAAGAAAATTTATATCAAGATTGGTACATTATTTAATAATACTATGTATCATCAATGATTAATATCAATGTGTACGTCTGTGTGTCTGTCTTTGTGTTGATAAAAAAATGAATACATGGCACTCATGGTATAAAGATTATTATTGTAAGAAACTTAATAAACAACCCAAGTTCTAACCTTTGACAAGGCTGTTTGCATTTCACATAGCATTAATACCCATTGAAAAAGTATGTATCCTACTATTCTTCCCCCAGCTAAGGGTTAATAGTAGGGCAGACTGATCTCTTTAGGTTTGGTATAATTAAACCAGTCTAGAAAAAAATCTGAATCCAAACCCATTAAATTCTACTTAAAAAATGACCTAGTGTCGCTTCTTGCTTATGTGGAGGGTTTGAATAAATATATGTTTGAGTTCTGAAGAAAATTCGACCCAGCCCAAAAATACTATTCCAAGGTAATACACCGGAAGGAAGTGACACATTCCAACGGCCAGTAATCGAAAGAGATCATGTAGGCGGATTAAGGCTTATGATATGGAAAAGGTGAAGGTCCCATTGTGCCATTACAGTCATTAAGTTATTATTTAACTCTGTTGAGTTTGGGTCCCAAAGCAGTTGCCAGTAGAATTCCAGACACCTAGAGACCAGATGTGGTAGGGAAGGCCACACCCGACCGAGGGGTCACTCGGAAAACCCCCGAGGCAGTTGCCAGCAAACTCCCAGAGGGTTAGAGATGAGATGTGGTAGGGAAGGCCACACCCGACCAATGGGGTCCTCGGAAAAGCCCCGATGGAGTGGACCCCAAGACCTCTGGTTGAGCATCTAAGAGAACAAGAAAGACACAACGTGATGGTCATAACAGTGGGGTCAAAATATGAAGTTTATGTTCAGTCTCCAGCATCCTCTCACATGCAAACCCTTAAACAACCCTTTCAAACCCTTGCAATAAAGTGAGAGGTAAATATGTTCTAAAGAAGTCCTTCCTGCGTCTTTATCATTGTGTCGCTGTAGATGACTATATAACAAGAAGAAAAAGAAAGAAAAATGCATAGAAAAGAAAAAACAGAAATATCAAAGAATGGAAAGAATGATGAATAAAAAGAAACATTAGAAAAAAAGAATAAGAAAAGAAAGTTACATAAGAAAAAATCGAAAGAAACAGAAGATAAGAAAACAATAAGAAAGAACAAAGAAGAAAACAAAACAAAGAACAAGAAATATAGAAAAGAAGGAAGAAGAGAATGTTATTATTAAAATAAAAAGAATGAACTGTAATGTGAATAAAACCAGAAAAAGAAAGAAAGAAAATATCAAAATTTAGATAAAAAGGAGAAAAAGAAAAGAATGATCAAAGATCACATGATATGTTTTATGTCATATGACAAGGTATATAAGTTGAAGATCTGTAATCTAAATTCAGCTGAAAAGCCAAACACATAAAAATCCTTCAACACTGATACTCTTTTAAAGCTTCCAAAATATACAGACTAGTTTTAACTACAGATCATCTCCCACACAGTAGTCAAACATGTATTGAATAAGCACACAGACATGTTTCCATTATAATAAAGATTTAAGTTACTTCTATCTTACAATATGTTTTTATCCTGATTTTTTTTTTCATAAAAAAGACACGTAAAAATGTCTAACACAATAGAAATGTTTGTTCCTTTTTTTTGTGTGTGTGTTTATAAAATCGTTGTTTCATTGTTTTTCTTTTGTGTTATATGATGTCTGTTTAACTTTTTCAGCAAACAAACAGTGACATTTGTATATAAGTATAATCTGACTTACCAAGAATATATATATATATATATATATATATATTCAGTGTTATTTTATTTTCAATATTGCTTAGATTTGAATGTCAGTTCTGCAACTGGTTCATAGGAAATCAGAAATTTTAAAACTATACACAACTATTTATAATTTTACATACACATGTATGTATGTATATATATATATATATATATATATATATATATATATAAATGCATAATTTATTAAAAAATATGTGCTTAGTTTTTGGTTTGGGTCAATTGCATATCAACTATTGTTGGTTATTTGATGACAAATTTAGTTTATACATATATATATTAGATATATATGCTTTGTAAATTTAAATCAACAAAGTTAATTGGTTCCAAGTATTGCTATGTATCCTAAACAATTCAATTAAACATCAGTTATTTGTTTATACGCAGTTAAATGATCAAACAGTTCTATTTCTAACAATTCAATTTAGCTAAAGTCATTTGTTTGCACTTAGTTTTAATGTTAATTCTATTTGACCCATATCAGGTGTTACAACTCCAGGTCAGAGTAGACCTAAGAATGAAGGGGTACTTTGCATTCCCAAAGCCTCACTCTCAGATTGTTTAGTGTCATATGCAGGACACTCATTGTGGGATCTTACCACTCTGCAGTGATGCAGTCAGTGTATTCTGCAACCCCAGTAAACTGGGCTATTGTTTTTTTGTATATAAGCATAATCTGATTTGCCTTGCATATAAAAAAAAAAGTAAAGTTGGCAACCTTAGTCGAGGTTGACCTGAAGGTTTCCTTTTCAATAGCTACAACACCGAGGTATTGGGAAGGGTGCTACTCTATTTCCTGAATTGCACCACTTTACTCTTGATCCTTACCTTATAGTGCTAAGTGCTAGGCCAGGTGGTATCAAGTACCATTTTTTGAGTCTTTTGTATGACTCGACCTGGGATTGAACCCTGGTCTCCCGGACCATTGGTGAACACTCTACTCATTAGGCCAATGGCCTCACATATATGTATATATAAATGAATAGTTTTATGTTAAGTATTACTTAGATTTTGATGTTGCATATGAAATCTTCAAACTATATATATATATATATATATATATATATATATATATATATCATCATCATCATGTTGTGCCGCTAGCACAGATTTCCCTAACTCTCTCTTGCCACTCATCTCTATCATACATCATCGCTTCCAGCAGGTCTTCTAGGGTATATCCTGTGTCTGCACTGAGCTGCTGTTGGTCATCCAACACTTGCTCATCCATGTGAAGGGGTCCAGAAGAGAATGTCACTTATGAGTTCATCCTTACTTCTCCAGCAGTGTCCAGCATATATTAATCATATCTTATAGGTGAGAAACTGACAGTAACCAAGCACCATTTACTATGTGTATCATATGCTCAGTCAGCAATACTGAGTACACTTTATTTAAAAACGTAGCAAACTACATTATATATATATATATATATATATATATATATATAACTCACACACATAAAATTATGTATTTTGTTTACACCTATCAAGGAATTGAGGTAATTGTCAGTTGTATATTTTGAATAATTCTGTTTGTGTTTTTTTTAATTTTAAATGCAGTATACTGACTACAGTATTCTCCAACCATACTCCAATGAATATTTACATTTTCTTGAAAACAACAAAGATCGTGATTGTCATCTAAAAAGAATATGGAACAAAGAAAAAAGCAGAATAAGGAAAATATTTAGTTTCAAAATTTCAGGAATAAATGACTGATGATTTTGTTAAATAAATAAATATAATTAGGAATTGAAAAAATCCAGTTAAAATCTGCTTCCTTTTGATCATAAATCAACTAGAAACTAATTTTTTTTTTTTTTTTTTTAACCAGCTGAGAGTTCTTGAAGAACTTGAAGAACTCTTGATTCTAATTATTCTGAAGGTTTCTGAGTGTTGGTAGTTCAGTTTTAAGACACTCTAATCAATAACTAACAGATATTTTACTTCCAGGCTTTATTTCTGAGGACAAGTTACCACTCCTTAGAACATGTACACCAGTTTAGGCAGTATTATTTCCTTTCCTTTTACTTCCCAAATTCTTCAAGCAGGTTCCACAGCTTTGAGGTCCTGTTTAAAATGATTCTTAAAAATTCCCAGAGTCTAATTACATGTATCCATCATTATAATATCAAAAACAAAGAGCACAGTTGAATAGTATTGATAATGATTTATATAATAACAATATTATTTGTGTTAAAATTGTCTTTAAATGTGTACATGGGAGTAAAGCTCTGTAAAAAGGGGAAATGCTTTTGATACGCAATAACATTTATCTTGACCTCGTGCCTATAAAATGATTTATGAAAGAAATGAATTCCACAGATTATATTTATCATATCTTGAGAAATTAAAATTTTCAGTGACACCCTTTTTAACAGCACAACAGCTGTTTGCCACTGCCTATTTTCCAATTGATCCTTAACAAAGATATAACCTCAAATGTTATTCTATCACCATTTAGAAACCTATTCTCTATTCAAATCAAAGAAACTTATGACATATTTTACAAGGAAAGTCCAGCCATGTTATCATGAACAGACATTGTAGAGTGGTAATTTAACTGTGGGCTTTAAAATGTAAAAAAAGAAAGATCTTTTTGAGCTAACAAGCCTTATCTACTTCACATCAAAAAGCTGAAAATAAGACTCAAGATCTTCATTCCAATGATCTTACCCCCACCTACCCCAAGCTTTTATAGTATGCAGTCAAAAGTTTGAATCG
This sequence comes from Sepioteuthis lessoniana, assembly GCA_963585895.1. NCBI lineage: Eukaryota > Metazoa > Mollusca > Cephalopoda > Myopsida > Loliginidae > Sepioteuthis > Sepioteuthis lessoniana. Next base: position 56,562,586 of record OY757906.1, read on the forward strand.
AAGTTGTCTTGTGAAATTTCTTTGATAAATAAGTAACTAACTAAATAAAAATTAAGACATCTTGTAACAGATTTTAAGGTAGCTCCATTTACCTCTTTGATGTTCCTTCCTTCCTTGATTATATAAGATGAAAAATAGGGGGGAAAAAAAAAAGAAATTTTCCTTTTCTTTTTATCATATTTTTTCATGTCAGATCCAAGAGAAACTTGTTTTTAATTTGTTGTTATAATTGCTCTTAAGTGGAAATCCGAATCTTTATTTATTTTTGTGCCCCCATGTGGGTTTATCATGGCATTATCATAGAAGTAATTTCTTATTTTTATATTTTCCAGGCTTTCAACACCCTTGTGGCAAAAAAGATAAGGCTGGTTGCTCCCATCTGTGTATGCCCCTCCAAGGGCTCAAGTACCAATGTGCCTGTCCTACATTTGGAGGCTTAGCCATGAGTAAAGACAAAAAAACTTGCTTAAGTAAGTACACCTGTTATTTCATCATATGTATTCTCCTTTCAGTAGTATCCAGAGGCTTTTACTGTAGACCAAGTGATGACAGCAAGATCAAGATCCCAATATTCTAAATATATATATATATGTATATATAGGAGGCACTCATGGTGCAATGGTTATCAACATAGGAAATAAGCAAGGCAACCTGCGTTCAAATCCTGGACTAAGCTATTTGCATTTCATAAAATGCTAAAACCTTTTGGAAAGGTATGAATCCAACTATTCTCCTTCCATCAATAGGTAAATAATAGAGTAGACTGGGCTCTTTAATCTTGTTATGGCAAACGTTCTCAAATAAGGAAAACACTAAATTCAAACCTGTTAAACTCAGCATAAAGTTTGACTTTGTGTCTCTCCTGCTCATATGGAGGAGTTGGTAAATACTCACACATATATACATACTCATGTTAAAATCAGTTTTCCTTTGATCTTGATTGGAATCAATGAGAAGCCAGATTTTTTATCAACTAAAAATTTATGAAGAACTTCTCCAGAGTTTCTCCACTATTTTTGAAACTTATGTAAGTAAGTTAGCGACCTTAGTCGAGGGTGACCCGAAGATTTCCTTTTCAATAGCTACTACACTGAGGTGTAGGGGAGAGCACTACTCCATTCCCTGGATTGCTCCACTTTACCCTTGATCAATACCTTATAATGCTGAGTGTTAAGCAAGGCGGCATCAAGTACCATTCTTTGAGTCTTTGATAGGACTTGACCTGGGACTGAACCCTGGTCTCCTGGACCACTGGCAAACACAATGCTTGACAATTTAAGTGATTTTAGAAATGTTATCATCTGGATGATTTCCATCAATTTATTTGCCTTTATTATTATTTAAACTCATTCAATTATCCCATTAATAGTATCGGAAGGCTCTCACTAAAAATTAAGTGACAGCAAGTCTTTGCAGTTCTACAGCAATTTATTGGGGGGGGTGTACATTTTCTTACTGGTATTATCTAGTTGATCTTGCTGGGATTAAGGTAGTATAGTGTTGCAGGCATGTTGATGGAGACACAGTGACAAGATGAAGGCATGACAATGAGATGAGGTCATTCATATCAGGAAAAAAGAATTAGACAAGTGGTCACAGAAAAATTCCGCTCACTTTATTGATGATGTAACAACTTCCCTTTGGACCAGTCTCAAAATTAGAAAGATGTGAAATAGTATTTTCCAAGTCAATCAATAAAAAGGTCTATTCTTTGACAAATTGTAGCCACCCTTAATTAGGGATGCTGTTTTACTTTTATTTTTGATCACTTCGTTTGTGGTATATCAGCTCTTTTAGAATTTATTTTTAAAACTTATCCTCAGATAATGATAGTTTGTTTCTCCCATATTTCTAGCCTTGTATCACAACAAAGCTAAGCTTAGTCAATAAATAAGGTCAAAATTCATTGAGAACAACTAAAAAATAAATAACTGCAAAGAAATATTCCTATTTGTCTTATCACTTTGTTCCTTTTATTTAATTCCTGAGATGTACATACTTTTCTTTTAGGAGTGTTATCCATATGTTGCTTTGAGCATCATGTGGTTATGGTAAGCAGATGTGATTATACTTACTGCTTAAAAACCTATGAATATAAAAAAAATATCTATTCAACTCCTAGATATGACATATGCTTCATTTTTATAGCTTTTTTGTTGTAAATCATTTGTTAAAAAACAGTTCATTTTTTTCTTGACCGTCACCTAAGGTTAAAACTAGTTGAGAATCATTAAAAAGTGAATAATTTTAAAGAAATTTTGTTTCTAATTGACTTAGCATTTTTGTTAATTTTATATATAGATATCCTCATAGACATGCATAATCATCATCATGTCATGCCACTAGCATGGATATCCCTGACCCTCTCTCGCCACTTCTCCTAATCATTCATCGCCTCTGGCAGGTCTTCAAGGCTACATCCCATATCCTCACATAGCTGCTGTATGTATGTTCGAGCTGATCATCCTGCTTTTGCTTGGCCATATGCGGGGGTTCATGCAAGCATAGGCCTCTATGTTAATGCACACAAAACGGAATATATGTGCTATAACCAAACGGGGGACATCTCCACTCTAGAAGGAACCCCACTTAAACTAGTAGACAAATTCACGTACCTAGGAAGCAGCGTCGAATCAACCGAAAAGGACATCGAAACGAGGTTAACGAAAGCATGGACAGCTATCAATAAGCTATCGATTATATGGAAATCAGACCTAACCGATAAAATGAAACGCAGTTTCTTCCAGGCAGCGGTCACATCGATACTGCTATATGGATGCACTACATGGACGCTAACAAAACGGCTGGAGAAGAAGCTAGATGGCAATTACACAAGAATGCTGCGTGCAATCCTGAACAAGTCCTGGCAGCAACACCCCACAAGACACCAACTGTACGGCCACCTGCCCCCTATCACGAAAACTATTCAAGTTAGATGAACCAGACATGCAGGACACTGCTGGAGAAGCAGAGATGAACTCATAAGAGATGTACTCTTATGGATCCCCACACATGGCCGCGCAAAAGCAGGACGACCAGCTCGAACGTACATTCAGCAACTATGTGAGGATACAGGATGTTGTCCTGAAGACCTACCTAGGGCGATGAACAATAGGGAGGAGTGGCGAGAGAGGGTCAGGGATATCCGTGCTACCAGCGCAATATGATGATGATGATACATAGTTGATTGGCTGGTTTTATAGTAAGTTAATTCAAGTTTTTATGATAGTCCTATATTATGTGAAAATGTGTGTTATTGTTAATGATTTTTTTTAATAGAAATGCATAGAAAGTCATGAAGAAAGGGCTGGTTGATTATTTTTACAGTATGTCAACCCTTGCTGGGTTATTCTGTGTAAAGTTAATTTATCAATTATGGTCTCTAATTACATATAATACAAAAATCATCTTCACAATCATTTTAAACGGGTAAAAACTTCATTATCTCAGACACATCTATTTGATTTATAAGGATCCAAACCGGTACCACTACATAGTTTCTGGGTAGACCTTAAGTTGAGGTACAATTAGTGTTTTCTTGGTCCGACCAACAGAGCAATACGCACATTATAACATCAGTTTTTCAGTCTGGAACATAATTAAAAACTGGCAAAAAAACTGAAAACATTTATATTGATTTAATTGTCAGAATTCATTTATCACTAATATTCCCAGCTAAATTATTATTCCTTCCCCTAAAGACAAGCTGTATGTACATAGCAGACAATCCTGCTGCCACCTCAGCATAATTATCTGAACTTGTTTCCGGAGGTTTTTGGCAGTTTGTGAATAGATCACTTCCGTTAGAATAAACAGGCGAATGGTGTAAATAGGAAAAACATTCCGCCTTCAGTTCTGTCAACAAAATCATAAAAACCTCACCTCACTTGCTACCTTATCCGTAGGGTGAATGGAATTGTTAATAACAGACAAGAAAGTCTGGTGGCCTCAGACCGAAGAATAATGTCATGGAAGATTGGTCAGTTTCCATCAAAATATACCTCTTCATAAATCGGCCTTAATATAATCAAATCAAAAGGAGACACAGTAGTCTCCACAAAACTTTATGTTATTTCCTCTGGGTCATTAACTCATATTTATAGAAAGTATTTACACCTCTGAGAAAAGTTTAGGATAATAGAGAAAAGTATCATGTTTGTAAATGCTAATTAAATAGCATTTCCTTTCTTTATGCATTTCTGCCTGTATCTCTCTCTCTCTCTCTCTATATATATATATATATATATATATATATATATTTCTCTCTTTTTACCTCCCTGTCTATCTATCACACTCTCTCTTCCCTAATCCCCCTCTCTATCTTTCTCCTTTATCAATCTAACTCTCTAACATAGAAGTTTCATTTCATGAACTTTTATCTAACATATCAAGTAGTCTACAATCTCACCTTTTATATATATATATATATATATGTGTGTGTGTGTGTGTGTGTGTGTGTGTGTGTGTGTGTGACTATCTTTCTTTCTTGTCTCACTATTTCAATTCAATTTTCTCTTTGTCATATCAGTGTCTTTCTCTGTATCTCTCTTCTCATAGTTTTTGCCTGTCTCTGCCTGATTCTCTCTTTCCCTTTCCATCCCTCTAACATAAAATTTTATCCAAGATATTTAGCAGACTAGAATCTTACCTTTTTCTTTCAAATATTATAAGGGTTTAACACCTGTGCTGAAAGTATTTATTTTAAAATTTGCTACTTCTGTTCCATAATGGTTATTACATTTACATCTAAATTCCCAGTGCTAAATGAGATAACTATTATAGCACCGAGATAATATATGCCATTTTTGTGCTATCACTAGTATTATTTCTTTCTTTACTTCAACATTTCTTAAAAATTCAGAACTCATTTTCCCTTTGATATTTTTATTAGCTGTGAGAATTTTTTTTTACTTAAAAATCATTTTAAAAATTCTTATAATCCTGATGTTCTTTTATTTTATCCTTGAAACATTTGTGGAGGTGGTTGTAGCCAAATAATGAAAGACACTAAAAATGGAAAAGGGAAAACAAGTTTGGGAAAGAAGTAGAGGCTAGAGAAAGAAAAATGGTGTGGCGGAGAAAGAAAAGGAAAATTGGTTATTTGGTTTTTATGGTATATCAACCCTTGTAAGTAATTTTATACCAAATCCTGTTTATACATATGATTTGTAAACTAATAGTTCATATGTAACATTTTTGATGAGCCAGAACTGGTATTTGTTGTATATCCAACTAGCTGGATGAGTGTGACATCAGGCCTTTTTTAAGCTGTAGCCCAGACAGGGCCAGCATTTCCAAAATGCCTCAGGGCTCAGAGGCATTTCCCTTATAAGGGATGCTTCAGGCACCAGCTCCTCTTGAGAGGATTAGTGCCTGTGGGGACAGCCCCCTGAGGCTCTAGGAGAGCTGGTCTTTGCACACATGACATGAATGTTGGCTTCCCAGTACCCATGCCAGGTAGCCTTGACCGACTGCCACCAAACCAAAATATACCCAACCTAATCTATCTACCAGTGAACACGGCTAGTTGAAGTACATCTTGGCCCAACAGTCTGCGCAGCAGCAGATCTGGATAATTCTCTGTGCATAAGAACTCATTTGTTTGTACACAATCAAATGGTTTCAAGTATTAATTCTTTTTAGTATTTATCATTTGTTTTCACACAGTTAAATGGTTTGAAGTATTGCTATTTAACACTAATAATTCATTTTAACATCAGTCATTTGTTTGCACAGTTAAATAGTTAAACAGTTCTGTTTGACTCGTAGATGAGACCCTAATAATACTACCACATCGAGTCAGAGTAGACTTGGGAGTAATGGCAATGAAGGGGTACTCCACATTCTCCAAAGCTCCAGGACAGCAGCCTCACCATCAGATTGTTTAGTGTCATATCCAGGACACTTGTTGGGGGAAGGGTCTTACCTCACTGCAGAAATACAGTCAATTTATTCTACAACCCCAGCCAATTGGGTTTATTTTTGTGTGCATGTATGTGCTTCAATCGTTTTTAAAAAATTATGTATATATGACAACTTAATTCTTATAAGGGTTCTAAAAACTTTTAACAAAATCTACAGCAAATATTTCATATTTTTTATACATGAAACCATTTGATAATTGCAAACAAATGAGCTCTGGATCATTTAAAAATAGTATTACCAACAAATTATTCATTTATAAATCATTTATACTTAATATATGCGTGTATAAACAGGATTTAGCATTAAATAACTTACAAGGGTTTTTATGCCATAAAACACAACTAACAAAAGCCTAGTCAGCTGTGGATGAAGAATACACCAACTGCATTTCTGCAGAAGGCTAAGACCTCCCACCCCAACAAATTTCCTGGATATGACACAAAACAATCTGATGGTAAGGCTCCAGTTATGCTGGAGCATTGGGGAATGCAGAATACCCCTTCATTGCTATCACTCCCAGATCCACTCTGGCCCAAAATGGTGACACTTAAAAGGGTCCAATCAATGGGTTTGACATTTAAACCGAGTGCAAACAGATGACTTATACTAAACTAAATTGTTTGTGATAGAACTGTTTGATCATTTAACTGTGTGTAAATAAATGACTGATGTTGAAATAGAATTATTAGAGCTAGATAGCAATACTTTGAACCATTTAACTGTGTGAAAACAAATGAGTAATGTTGAAATAGAATTATTAGTGCTAGATAGCAATAATTGAAATCATTTAACTGTGTAGAAACAATATCAATATTAGTGTGTAAAAAATTAGTTCTAATTTATTTTAAAATGAAATTACCGACAAACTTACATATCATGTGTATCCATTTAACTGCATGCAAGCAAATGATTAATAGTAAATATAATCATTCATATTAGATAGCACTACTTGAAACCATCCAACTGTATGCAAAAAAAATCAGCTAAGGCCCATTTAAAAATCTTAACAAAATGTGTTTACAAATCATATAAATTTTATATGTATGTTTAAACTGGATTTGACATAAAATGATCTAGAATAGTTGATATGCCATAAAACCAAAAAAAAAACAGCTAAAAAATTTAGAGAACCATCTAGGAAAATTTTAGAAATTAAAAAGAAAGTGACCAAGACTTAAGATTGAACCAGAGACCTTGTACCTTCTATTCTACTGCTTCAAAATTAAAACAATTTCTTAGAACATTATCACTTTGTTTTGTTGCCACTTTTGTGGGTGTTCAAGGTAAATTTTTACTGTGAGTTGTGTTATTCCCTTCTTGTTGTTGGTTACTATCACTTGCTAACAGTCCAGTTAGCTGGGGCTATGGAATACGCCGACTGTATCTCTGCAGAGGATTAAGACCCCCCTCCCAATGGATATGGTACTAAACCATCTGATGGCAAGGCTCCATCTTTGGAGATTTGGGGAATGCAGAGTACCCCTTCATGGCAATTGCTCCCTGGTATACCCTGACCCAGAGTAGTAGCCCCTGATAGGGTCATATGTATGGGTCAAATAGAACTATTTGACAATTTATACTGTGCACAAACAAATGACTGATGTTTAATTGAATTGTTAATGTTACATAGCCATACTTCAAACCATTTAACTGTGTTCAAATAAATGAATAGTGTTGAATAGAATAATTAGTGTTAAATAGCAATATTTGTGACCACTTCACTGTGTGTAAACAAATGAATAACATTAAATAGAACTGTTCACCTTAGATTGCAATAGTTTAAACCAGATAACTGTGTAGAAACAATAGCAGCACGAGAGTGCAAACAAATTAGTTCTAACTCATTTAAAAATGAAATTACCTACAAACTATTCCCTTACAAATTTTATATATATATATATCTCCATTTACATATGTGCAAATAAATGACTGATGTTAAATTGGTACTGTTATATAGTAATACTTGAAACCATTTAACTATATGCAAAAACATGAGCTCAGGCTCCTATATATTTAATATACATGTATAAATAGGATTTAGCATTAAATAAACTACAATGGTTGATATGCCATAAAACCAAATCACTTGCTAAGATAAACTGCTATCATTTGGCAGTGAAAGTATTCATTTACCTATTAAGAGATCTTGAACGAATGTCTGACTTTATGGTTGTTATAGTTTTCTGTTTCAAAATGTATGTGATGTAATAAGAATTTGAAAATTTTGATTTTATTCATTTATTTATTCTTAAAAGCTTAATGTATTTGCAATAGATTTTTTAAATTTTAGAACCCTTATAAGAATTAAGGAATATATATATATATATATACACACACACACACACACACACAAATGCATACGCAAGAAATTGAGAAAAAAAAGAATAAAAACACAAAAGAAAATGAAAGAAAAAATGCATAACAGTAAGTCAGTAAAATAACAACAAAGCAATAAATCTTTGTATCTGTCATTGTTATGAAATTAAAGCCACAACATTTAAGATTAACCTAAGAATAAAACTTTATCAGGGGAATTGTACAACAAACTCAAATTGCACAGCAGGTATCATAAGATGCATATACAACAGTATCCAAAACAGTTAACTGACAATTTAATAAATTCTTCCTACACATTTGTTTGAAAGAATGCAGAGAGATATTGTTTATATTGACAATTTTAGAGATTTAATTAAATCTCTTACATATATAAATCAAATATGTTATATTCATTAGGTTTGTTATAGCAAAAGAGAACCAAGCAATACTATTCCAATCCCATGGTGAAAACATTTTTTTCTATTGTTTTTAGAAACATTTCTCTTGATTACTATAAATTAAGCACCGAAAAATCCAATTAAAAACAATTTTGAGGGCAGATTTCAATTTGCCATGTAAATGTCTTGTAAAATACACCCGTGACCAGTGCTTATCAAAAATCCGAAGTCTTTTACATTTCTGGGCCACCGCCTAGTTTTCAGTTTGGGGGGAAATTTTTTTTATGATTTTTTAGAAAATTTTAGCTGTACCATGGTGACTCATTGAAATCTATAATGCCTACTGATAGATAGGATGTTTGAGAAATAGCATCAAGCAATAATATAACTTATGAGGGATATACACAAAATTTTAATATTTTCTTGAATCCAATACAATCAAACAACAATGATCATGCCATGCCAGCAGGGAATCAAAGCTGAGCTAATGCCTGATTAGCCCTCCCAGCAAACAAAGCAACTTTAATCTCCCAATGATTGCTGATTGTGCTGTGCCAGTGGCTGATGTAAGTGACTTTATAAAATGATATCGCTGTGATCTCATGGTGAATATTGCCTCTAACCAGCCAACCATTGTGCATACAGATAGACTCAGAATTTACCATGAGTACTGGCTGGGATGCATCTTATAAAAAATTTGCATGACAAATTGAATCCCTACTTGTAAGTCCCTCAAAAATAAGTCCACTTTTTTCCAAGTTTTTTTTTTATTCAATACTTCAGCGCTTGATTGATAGCAATCAAAAGAAATTTTTCTAAAATAAATGAAAAAGACATTTTCACTTTGGGGTCTCAACTCTATATGTTCAAGCAAAAACGGGGGTATTCATATCAAGTTTATTTCTAGTAAGATCATTATGAATTTCTTCCTGGTTTTTTATATGGTTGCATAAATAATTGCTTTAAATTTTTTGTATTAAACCATAAAACTAGACTAAAGAAATTTTCTATTGTTCATATCTAAGATATTTTTATTCTTTAAAAGAGAACAAAGGTGATCATATTTACCTCATTTGGAGGCAAAATGAATACATCTGTTTGGTAATTTTTTTAATTTTGTTCTATTGTTGTTCAGTTGATTTTTTTAAAAAGACACAAGCCAAGTTAAATTGAGAGAGAATCTATGATAATAATTATAAAACTTCATCTGAAAATGCAAACAGAAACTTGCAATTACACAATGATTCTTTAGATCCAGAGTTTTTATTACTTCTGTCATTTATATTTCAAAATTCCAAGATGGTTACTTGAGGGAAGTCAAAGGTTACAGTGATTGATATATTATAAAAGCAACAATCATAAGAAAACTGATCTGATAGAATCCGGATATCATGTCAATGTTGTATCTTAGTTTTTTGGATAGGTAATTGCAATGGAGGTGTAGGCAGCCTGAGAGTTATGGAGAATGGAATCAGTGAACACAGTCCAAACTCCAGCTAGAATAGTTTGCATTCACTTCAGGGAAATGCCTTTATGAATTCCACTTTTCCCTCTCCTCTTTATGGGTAAATAACAGAACAGATGGAACTCTTTAACTAGATAAAAATAATGCATCATAAGCATTTGATAATAGAAAAAGTCAAGGATTATTTTTTCATGCTGGTACCATTGCATCCAGTAGAACCATATTCCTGTTGGTGGAGCTTAGAATTTGGTGACTGTATCCCCTACAGTGGGGATAAGACCTCCATAAAGGGGTGTGCTGGGTATGACACTAAATTGCATTTGATTGTCAGGGTTTGGAGATCTGGAGAGTATTAAGTACCTCTTCTTTGCTTTTACTATTAGATCCATTTTGATCCAGATTGAGAGTATCTGTTAGGGTTACATCTATGGATCAAATAGACCTGTTTAAAAATTATTTGTATTTGATTGGCCACATGCAAAAAAAATTTCTCAAACAACTGTACAAAAAATGTAAATAGGAACATACAATGAATGTGATTCCTTAACTTTTAGACATAAAATAGCCCTAAAAAGGTTGATATGCCATTAAAATCAATCAATTAACTAGTGCAACCTGTTACTTGGAGAGGAGACAGACATCACCAAGAAACCAAATTTAGAGTACTCAGTGAGGCTCAAACTCATTAATATAGTAATGTTCTGCAAGATTAGATTGTTAACCATCACACTATGGTAGAGCACTTTTCAAAATATTTTATTACACTAATTGTCTGTCATTTTCAATAAACAATTGTTTCAGCTTCAGCCAATCATATTCGATTTCAATTTAATTAGAATGATAAGATTAAATAGAACATAATGCTAGTAATTTCATTCATTAATTTGATTGCTTAATAAGAAATGTGTTATCTACAAAAAAGACTCGCAGCAAAAACGTTCATTTGTGCGTGTCTCAAACCACACTCAAAGATGATTATAGAAGTAATTTCAGATGGACATTAAGGATAATTGTTTAAATGATTTGATTATGACCTTGCTGTCTGCCTCATTCAGTTTTTTCATCCTTCTGTTGTCTGCCTTGAATTATATCAGGGGGAGCATTCATTGCTTCATTAGTCTTATACCAAAATCCAATATTGCTATTGGAGTGGGTTACCAGTTATGGTAAGGATTGGTGCTAGAGAAGATATTTAGTCATGTACCCATTTACTAAGGTCCAATATTAGCATTAATATATCTACTGGTACACTAACACAAAATAGATGGAAGGAAATCCAAGATAAGCTCATTTACACATAAAAAAGGTTTACCTTTTCCTTTTATTGTTTAATGGTATATCAACCTTTGTAGGTTATTTAATGCCAAAGCCATTCTCCTGAAAGAACAGTAGTGGTACTAGTTAACCCATAGCTGGGAAGATAAGGGGGGTCCATACCTTTCCCAAGGGTATTTGTCTGAAAGTGAACATAATAGCATGACTGGATTTCGAACTCGCTTACTACGATCCTGCAGTCCATCGCTTTAACCATCACACCACAAGGACATCTCCAAAAAAGGTTTAATACATATATACAAAACATAAGTATTACAAAAATACATGAACATGTCTCAACAAATGAAATGTGCATAATGTTGTATGAACAAGTAGTGTATGAAAAGGGGGTACCAAAAGAGATACAAGGGTTGATATGTCATAAAACCAAAAATTGTAGAAAGTTGATTTTTTGGATGAGCAAAGCCATGTGGGTTTACATTTCAATGCTGATGTGAAACAATCAATTCTGTGTTCAACAAAGATAATAAAAGGCACATTTTATCAGTTGAAAAAACAGGTAATGAAAGAGAAGGTGCCTTTACCATTTGAAAAACAGAGACCAAAAAGGGCAAGAAAAGATTCTCACATTCCTATGTGACTGTATGGTAATCAAAGAGACATGCTGTCAAAATCCAAAGGAAACCATTATTTGTGGTCTCCTTTCATGGCTAGCAAACCCACTGACTAAATGAATCTTCCTTAGATTGAGAGAGACACATATTCATTTGAGAGAAAAATAAACATACTTATATAAATGATATCCTCACTGTTAATTTAAAAATATTGAAGCACAATATTAATTACGACACCACAACAGCAGATATATGGAGAGAATATCTATTCGTCCTCCTCTAACGACTATTGCATTTACAATAATGACGGTCTCACAACTTCCGGTTAGAAGCCGCCTCACTGCTGGGAGAGTATTCAAGGGAGATTACTCCATTGGATTAACACTCATAATACTCAGATATTTTCAAACTAGTATCCTTATCTTGGTTGCTTTAGACTAACTTCTGTCAATTTGTAGCAATATCAGCATCATGAAGGCATGCTGACAGCACAGATTCTCTTAAATCTCTCTCTCACCATCTCTTCCTATCAGTTATCCATCTTGGTAAATCCTTTAGACAGTATTCAGAGTCCACACAGAGCAGATGAATGTAAGTCCTTGCTGGTTAAGTAGAATGTCATTTATGAGTTTGTCTTTACTTCACCAGCAGTGCCAGCATATCTTATTCATCTTACTTGGTTTGTGAGATGGGAGGTAGGTAGCCATAAAACTCCTGTTTTGTCAAGTACTGCTTCCAGGATTGGTTAGAAACAGCATGTAGCAATCTTATATCATTCCCATCAAGCTTTTTCTCCAAATATTTTGTTAAAGTTCAAGTGCAACCATACAACAGTAATGACTAACCTACAACTTGGAAGAATTCCCATTTAATTTTATCAGAGGGATCAAATTTCCATATGGTTATTAACATATCAATAGCAATCCATGTTTTACCTATACATATTGTTGGGTATCACCTACCTTTTCAGCATAATGAGCTAAGCCATCTACCATATATGGCAGTAGCTCTAATAACAAGAGGTCCAGTCCAGATTAGATCAGTCTGAGATCAGTCTACAAGTCAGACCAGAAGAGCCGCTCCTATTGTTGAAGTATATCCTTACTCTATCACTAATCCTATGTTCTTATTACTAACAGTCTCTCTCTTGTAAATACTATTTCCTGTAAATATAGCTATTTTCCTCACATATCGTGGTTTGTCATATTATTACTACTACTTGTGTTCACTAACCAGAACACAATACATAAGTTGACATTGCTTTCAGTAGATGAGATATTTCTACCCAGGTATATGAACTGGTCTACAAATTTCAGAGGCTTGCCATTTAAAGAGAAGATGGCACCATCTTGATTAAAACACAACATCTGTTTTATCTGAGTTCACACAGAGAGACTATGCAGATGATATAGCACTTCTTGCAAATACATTTGCTCAAACCAAATTTCTACTGTATAGACTGGATCAGCAGACAACAAAAGAAATTGTTGTGGTATAGTGGCAGTTAAATACTGCACATTTGTAAGACCTTAGAGTAGTTACAATAAATTCGCAAACATCAAAATTATCATTCTTATAGACCAAATATTGTTGTAAAAAACATGGAACAAGAAATACCAGTTTTGTCTCAGGTGTGAATTCAGAGACCACTCATTTGTATCTTGACAGACTTTGATTGACTGGATTGATAGGAACAAAATAAAAAAACACAAGTGAAATTTGCATACATAGGCAAGTTTATTAAGTGTAAAATTACTTAGGATGTATTCAGGGAATTGTATGAACAGAAAAATAGTTAATAGAAGTACCTATTTAAGAAAGTCCTTTCTATTGTTGGCTGCATGACAAAACCTTTACAGTTGTGTTCTGTATAGTGGGTGTATGTTGTGCATCACTAGTATAGTGCCAGGTTTCCAGGTAGGTGTCCTTGCTGCTATGGCATTCTGTAGAAAAGAAGATTCAAATTGATGCCTTTTCTTTTATACCAAGATAGTGTTATATTTGGGTATGGTAACATAGAGGAGAAAGAGAGAAAGTCACTGTTTGTATTGCCTGCTTTATAGCAGGGATGGAATAAACGGTAAGAAACAACAATAGAATCAGTAAAGAGGATGGAATTTATATACAGAAATCTACAATTGGGTTCCTTTTTCTTATATTAATTTAGAGGACTCATGAAGAAGCCAAGTTGTTGAATTCCTGTTCGATGGTGTTCAGTTCTTACTAAGTTCAGGGATTATATGTTTTGGCTATCGTTTAGTGTGTATGTGATGTAAGGTATCTTGTTACTGAAAGGTCATGTTCTGAGTGTTATCCATACCTGGCTGTTGAAGCAAGCAACAGATCAACTATTTGTTGAAGATGTATGGGAGCAGCTAGAATGAGAAATGCTGATTTGTGGAATGTGGGGGTTTATTTATATGCTTTAGATAGAATCAAGAAAGCATCCATAGCTTTGGTCTGTAATGCCTTCCCATTAGCAAAAAAAGATTTAATCCCTTTTCATGTTATTGCTCACCCCTATATTTGCCAGTCAGACAATGACTTCAAATGATCAACAAGCCATTCCATTTTTTGACTTCAAAGAAGTGTTTATGAATCATAACAATATTTAACTTGGAGTGTAATAACAGATTGCTATGGTTTTGGAGGGTGATGTTCTTTGTCAGTAAGGAAGCTCATGTATTAAAAGAGTCAGACATCTGACAGAGTACAAGATTCTCTCTAATTACATATACTTGGGTGAGTCAAATGTTTTGCAATATTCTAGCAGGTTTTAGCTTGGCTATATACATATGATGACTGAAACAATTAAGGTGTGAAAAGCACCTGCTTTGTTTAGTTGTATTGTGATAGTTGGTATGTTAATGCATTGTAAATTGCTTCACTCCATGAGTGATTTGAAAGGCATACAAATGAATGTGCAATATGGTTAAATTTGGGAACTTATGCTCCATGAGTTTCAACTGGGCTACAACACCATGGAAGCAACCAAAAACATTTGTTGTGTAAAAGAGAAGGTCCAGAAGTAAATCTATTCAGTAGAATTAGGAGAGTATCAGGCGAGCTCATCATCTTACAGTTCAGTGTTGATCATCATCATCATGATCTCAATAAAAAGCATCTACAGCTACCAAAATGTGATTCAAGTTACCAAAATACAGCAAAAATCTTTATTTACCCTAGTAATAGAAACTTAGAAATTTGATCTTATATGGTTTTGAAGTACTAGATTGAATATCTATAAATGATATATAATTTCATTCATCTCCGTATCTATGTTAGACCTTATTAATTTTCACTATCCTTATTTTAATAATTTGTACCATGACCAAAAAGTTGTATTTATATCTACTTAACCTTTGCTTGTTACAAGCCAATTTACAAACAGCTATCAGTCAAATTTTCTTTAAGTGGAGGAACACTAATTCAATATCTAAGTATTTTTGTTTATAGAGGTTGAGCTGCTACAATTCAGATTATGTTTGTCTGATGCTACCCTCACCCCATTTACTTACAAACAGAGAAACTTTACCAGTAGACACGCCACAAATGAAAGCAATTATTTGGGGTCTAGCCAAAGGTCTTTGACCATGAAATACAATTCCATACAACTCAGACACTATTCTTTAACATTCTCTCTGCAGGTAAATACTTATTGAGGAAGATATGGCAGTCATTGTTGGGTCTCAAGCTATAGACTTGACATTAAGCCTACAGTGAGCCAAGTTGGCTAGATTCTACTTCAACCAAACATTACTATGACCTTTGACCTTTACCATTTAAAGTGCTTCTTTTCTGCCACTGATTACTGGAGATCAGGACACAGACAGCAGCCTTAAACTGCCTGCTGTCATACCTTTATTGTTTGGAGAGCATTTTTCTTTATATATATATATATATATATATATATATATATATATATATATATATACACATAAATGGTATGTGGATTCTACATATTTTGTGAACTTTAAACTGTGACATATCTTACAGTCAAGCAGATTTATATACCGCCAATAACTTATCTCATTTACTTTCTCTGTCTTTACACAAACCAACTATTCATATTTTATAAATTTGTCTTTTTTCCATTTTTTACATCCCTTGATAAAAAAATGCATGAAATTAAAATGGGATAATTGAATTATCTGAATTGTAGCGGCTTAACCTCTATAAAAAAAAAAAATACTTAGATATTGAATTAGGGTTCCTCCACTTAAAGACAATTTGACTAGCTGTTTGTAAATTGGCTTGTAACAAGTAAAGGTTAAGTAAATATAAATACAACTTTTTGGTAATGTTACAAATTATTAAAACAAGGATCATCATCATCATCTTGTCATGCCATCAGAATGGATATCCTTGACCCTCTCTTGCCACCCCTCCCTATCATTAATTGCTTTCAGCAGGTCCTTAGGACTACACCCCATATCCTCACAGAGCTGCTGTAAGTAGGTTTGAGCTGGTCGCCCTGCTTTTGCTCGGCCATGTGTAGGAGGCCATAGGAGTGCATCACTAATGAGCTCATCCCTACTTCTCCAGCAGTGTCCTGCATGCCTGGTTTGTCTAATTTGGATAGTTTTCATGATGGGTGGTAGGTGGCCGAACAGCTGCTGCTTTGTGGGGTGCTGCCTCCAGGACCTGTTCAATATTGCTCGCAACATTCTTGTGTAGTTGCCATCAAGCCTTTTCTCCAGCCTTTTAGTTAGCGTCCATGCAGTGCATCCATGTGGCAGTATTGACACGATCGCTGCTTGGAAGAAATTGCGTTTCATTTTATCAGTCAGGTCTGACTTCCATATGACCAATAGCCTATTGATAGCTGTCCATGCCTTTGTTAGTCATGTGTCGATGTCTGTCAAGTGAAAATTAATAAGGTCTAACATAGATACGAGGATGAATGAAATTCATTTTAAGACTTATTTTTTTCAAATTTTAATCTCCATTTGCGAGTATGTTATAACCCACCTCCACTGCTATGATCAAGTTGTGACACAATGTCAATTTTTTAAAACTCAGTATAACTGATTTGAGTTCAGAGTTTTCCTTATCCATACTAGTTGCCCTACCAAGGTTAAAGAACCTGGATTGCTCTATTATAGCTGGAAGGAAACACAGATGGATTCTTGCCTTTCCTGAGGGTATTATTGCAGAGTGGAACAAAGCCTTGTCCAAGATTTGATCTTTGGTCACTTATTCCAACAATGATAGCCAAAACATTTAGAAGAAAAAATATTTCCTTGATCTTTGTCAAAAATCAACAAATAAGTATATTATTAAGTCCCTTTGAAAAAACATCTTGTTCAAGTAAAAGTAAAAGGATTTAATTTATCAATAAGATTTAGGGAAAAATTATCAACAAACTTGTAAGTCTACTGCTGTATACTTCTAAAATTGATTTTTGCTTGCTTGAAGCTGAAGTGACAAACAAAGAAACAGTAGATTTATCAATAAACTAAACAGATTTGCAATAAAAAGATAATTCACTAATAAGATTTAAGTTATAAGCTTTTTTAATACCTTATAGTTTTATTAATTTTAATCCTTTTTTTTTACCTTTTATTTTAGTCAAATTTTAATTTCAACCCTTTTAAGGTCACTAAAATCTAAATGAAGGGGCTGCAATGGCTACTGTCATCAAAAATGAACTAGGCAAGCTTGCTTCAAATCCTGAACAAAGCTATTTGTAGTTCCCTCCACACTAATGTGCTTTGGAAAGACATGAATTCTTCTCATCTCCCTTCAGCTATGGGGGAATATTAGGGTAGACAGAACTCTCTAACCCTGTAAAGGGGATAAATCAGTCCAGGCAAAGGATAAACTCTAAATTCAAAACCCAGGGACTTGGAGCTAGCCACTCCACCCATAAAAAACCTATTTAGTAGGAAAACTGCAGCAGAAACAAAGAGATCATATGGCTGTGACAATTCACTTGAAAAAGAATTTACAGGATCTGTCATTTAGATTTCCTCTTGTCAACATTCTCTATACAAAATATATTCTGGTAGATATATTTTTACTCATTAATATTTTTCATCATTTCTATAAGAATAGAATGCAATGAATTTGTTCATTTATTATTCATTTAGAGAATTTTATTTGAAATTTGAGGATAATGGAAAAGAGTCATCTTTTTCAAATCTCTAAGCAAACAACAATTTCAACAGAAATAATAAAAATATGACTGTTGTTATTGTTTACTATGGAGTGCAGAAGAAAAATATGAAATAATTTTTTAAAATCTTTTTTAGTTTGATTAGTTCAATTTTTGAAAAAAAAACAAAAACATGATAAATAAATTTTCATGATTAGCTCTATTGTTAAAGCACTTTTTTAATTAAAATTCAGCCCATTATGAGTGAGCAGGAAAAAAAAAACAGCAAAGAATCTATGATTTGCTTAACACCAAAAGCAAAAAAAAAGTTTTTAACAGAAAAAGAACTATTTAAGGAAAAGGTGGGGTGGAGGATTGAACCAAAAATGAAAAGGCGGCTTTTTAATTGCTCTCACTATGGGGATTAAGAAAGACCCCACAACATCAATAAGAAAGGACACTTATGAGTTGAAAGTCCAAACTGTGAGGACAGCAATTAAATAAGATTTAAAAAAGGCTGGAGAAGAAACTAGATGGCAATTACACAAGAATGCTGCGTGCAATCCTCAACAAGTCCTGGCGGCAACACCCAACAAGACACCAACTGTACGGCCACCTGCCCCCTATCACGAAAACTATTCAAGTTAGGCGAACCAGACATGCAGGACATTGCTGGAGAAGCAGAGATGAACTCATAAGAGATGTACTCTTATGGACCCCCACACACGGCCGCGCAAAAGCAGGACGACCAGCACGAACGTACATTCAGCAGCTATGTGAGGATACAGGTTGTTGTCCTGAAGACCTACCTAGGGCGATGAACGATAGGGAGGAGTGGCGAAAGAGGGTCAGGGATATCCGTGCTGCCAGCACGATATGATGATGATGATGAAGTCCAGATTATGCTATATGGGTCATTTTAGAAAAAAAAACAAATGCAACTTCCCATCGAAAGATCGGTGTGCTTAAGACTGCTATTGAGGAGGAATGGAATAAAATGTCTGAAGGACTTATTTTGAAGGTGTGTTGACGCAAAAATAATAGTGGACATATTGAGTAAATTTACTGTTTTGTGCCTATCTTCTTGTTTTGTTAATTTTTTTTAAATCAAAATTAATCTTGTTTTATCATAGTTGTAGGCGACCTTTAGTCGAGGTCAACCAGAAGGCTCCCTTTTCGATAGCTACTACACGGAAGTGTTGGGGAGGATGCTACTCCTTTCCCTGGATTGCTCCACTTTACCCTTGATACATACCTTATATTACTGAGTGTTAAGCAAGGAGGTATCAAGTACCATTTTTAAAGTCTTTGGTATGACTCGAGCTGGGATTGAACCCAGGTCTCCCAGACCATTGGCAAACACTCTACCCACTAGGCCTATGAGCTTGTTTTATAATAGAGCAATTTATTATTATACTAGAATATATCTAATTCTGCTTTTGCACTCAGAAAGCTTTGCTTAGTCTAGAACAGAGTCTTCAGGTTGCTTACACTATCTGCTGTTATGATGTGATCAGCCATCTAAGTATTAAACAGGTTCATCACTTCTTAACTTCAGTGATCTGATGGGGAACCAGTGCTTCCAGTATGATTTGACTATAAGTCATGTGGCTACCATAAATTGCAGCATTAAAGTTGACAAATTTTTTTAGCTCAATATTTTGGACTAGACATATACCTACAGCATAGTTCAACTCCCAAATATACAGTAGGCTACTGGTAAAATATATAAAACATGCAAATCTTACACATTAGAGCTTATATTCTTGTGCTATCCTGAAATAGTTGTCTAACAAGCTGACTGGATGATGTGACATTTTATTTTACATTTACCGTCAGGGCATCAGCAGCTAGAAACAGCATGTGATATTGTGATAATATATGTGATATAGCATTAAATAATTTGCATAACAGTTTTATTATTTTATATCAATCTCTGTGTTAATTTGTTAAATATTTTCACTAAATACAAGCTTAAGTTAGAAACATTTGTGGCAGTAAGCAATGTATATTAATTGTTAGAAGAAATGTCCCACTGGTGAACCACTCTGCTGTAAAGGTTTGGATTTTAGCCCCGCAGTATAAGTCAACTCCAAGTTTTGTAGAGATTTTTTTTCAGGCTTTAAATCAACTTGTATACAGTAATTGTTTGTTTATTAATTATTTATCAAGAATTTTTTAATTAGAATCTGAAAAAAATCAAGGAACAGAGATATCCTTTTTCAAATCTCTAAAGGATTTTAATCTAAATTTCACTATTTGTTTATGGTTTATTTATTCAATGAAAAAATCACAAAATAAATCTCTTAACTTTTCCTCAATGATGAACATTGAATTTGATGTTACCAGTTTTATGGTAATTTAAATTCCATCAATGAGCTGTCAAATGCAAGCCTCTTTATACTACATAAACTCTGCTAGAATTATGAACAGGATGAAGAAAAGTCATTTTTACTAATTTTATTTTTTAACATTTACTTAATTTGCCACATTGGTTTCTAGTTGCTTACAATACCTAGTTACTAAGTAGTCTCTTATCACAACACTAAACAGACTCATCATAGCCCAACTTTGGTGATTCAAAATTATTAATGAAAATGTAAAAATAGGAAAATATTTAAACCTTTCCAGACTGAGTTTCATATTTTGCAAGTTTTTAGTCAAATTTTTACAAATCTTATTTACTACACTTTGCTTAGTCTGGCACACTGACTTCAGGTAGCTGACAGCCTGTGGTGTTATTGTGGTCACCTATATTAGAACTGAGCAAGCTCATCATTGCTTAACTTCAAGGATCAAGTGAGAATTGTTGTCTTCAGTATTACTTGACCATACATAAAAGGCATTTTTATTAGTAAATATTTGACTTAGTTTATTTCTGATTAAACCTGACCAATCCCAGGTCGATTCATACCAAAGACTAAAAAGTGGTACTTGATGCCACCTTACTTAACACTCAGCATTATAAGGTGCAGACCAAGTGTAAAGTGGAGCAATCCAGGGAATGGAGTAGTGCCCTCCCCTACACCTAGGTGTAGTAGCTATGGAAAAGGGAGCCTTCGGGTCACCCTCGACGAAAGTTGCCAACTTTACTTTTACTTATTTCTGATTAACCAGTTCTTAATGATGCTGGAGTTAAACAAAATTTATCTTATTTTCAATAATTCAAACTGAAAATATTAATAGAAATAAAAACATACAAAAATACTTGGATTGGAATCTTAAAAATCTCTAAATATTTTTCCAGTGATGGACACTCAATTTATTTCTAAAATTTACTGATTTTAAACTAACTCAAATTTAAATTCAATCTATTAGCAAACAATACAAATTGATCTCTCTTAATCACATATTCTGCTAGGGTTATGTTTAAGCCAACAGTGGCATTTTGTATTTATGAATATTTAGCTTAGGTCATTTCAATAGAAAATTAATGCAATAAAATTGGTTATCATTACATCAAAATTCAAACATCTATCTGAAATAAATAAATAAATTGGAAATTTCAAACAAAATCTATAGAAGCTATCATGTTGCTCAGGTAGATACAATTGAATATACTGCTCTATGGTCAACTGGTATTGGTTTTAGTTGTAAACAAACATATGTTTGGACAGTCAGATCTGACTGGTCTGTCTGGAAAAGGTTAATAGAAAAATATATTTTTTATAATATAAGCATTCTAAGAGCAATATAGTGTATTAGTATTCAGAAAGTAATTACATTTTACCAGAAAGAATATAAAAACTAATTTGAGTTAGATATATTAAGATGATTGATTCATTTTAATGGCATGTCAACCCATTTAGGGTTATTTTATGTTTAGAGGTTAAGGAATCACATTCATTGTATATTCATATTTCCATTTTTTGTGGAGTCGATTCTAAAAAGGTTTTTTTTTCCATACCATCTTATTGAATATGAATCCTATCTATTTGACCCATAGATAAGACTCTAACAAGTAATATCACTCCAGGTCAGAGTGGACCTGGGAGTAATAGCAATGATGATTATTCCACTCTCTTGATCTTCAAAACTGGAGCCTCACCATCAGATGCAGTTTACTTTCATACCCAGGATACAAATATCTTTAGATATTATCACCAAAAATGTAATCATCTTCATTTTCAAACTCCTTGAGCCACTCATGATTTAATGGTAATAATCATTGAAAATGTACCCAGCAACCCAAGTTCAAATATCCAACAAGACAGTTTGCATTTCACATTGTGCTAATGCCTTTGAGGAAGTTATGAATTCAATTATTTTTCCCATAACTAGTAGGGCAGACTGGGCTCTTATCTTGGTAGGGCAACCAGTCTAGAAGGAAAACTGAATTCAAACCAACTGGACTCTTCTTAGAAATTGATCTTCTGTCACATCCTGCAAATAACACTTATTATCCTCACCAGCTATGGTTTAAATAGTACCACTACTATTTTTTGAAATGATGGCTTTGGCATTAAATAACCCATGAAAATTGA
Organism: Sepioteuthis lessoniana; assembly: GCA_963585895.1. NCBI lineage: Eukaryota > Metazoa > Mollusca > Cephalopoda > Myopsida > Loliginidae > Sepioteuthis > Sepioteuthis lessoniana. Next base: position 56,585,160 of record OY757906.1, read on the forward strand.
TATACCAATAAACAAAGACAGTAGGGCAGACTGGGCTCTTATCTTGGTAGGGCAACCAGTCTAGAAGGAAAACTGAATTCAAACCAACTGGACTCTTCTTAGAAATTGATCTTCTGTCACATCCTGCAAATAACACTTATTATCCTCACCAGCTATGGTTTAAATAGTACCACTACTATTTTTTGAAATGATGGCTTTGGCATTAAATAACCCATGAAAATTGATATACCAATAAACAAAGAAACCAAACCAAATACTACCTTCATTTTCAACCCAAGTAGTATTTCAGACATTTTGATTTTATTGCAGTATTATGCAATCAATAATAAATTTTACAACAATTTCAAGAAACATAGAAGATGGAAGCATGGATTAAATGTAATCCATTTGATTCTCAAATATTTACTGTGTCTGACCACAAGATAAACTCAGCAGAAGCATCTATTTTTAAAAAAATGTTTATTTCTTCTTACATGATGAATAATTCTTGTCTTTCTATCCAAGAGTTCTTTTAATTCTATTTAATTCATATATCAGACTAAATCTGGCTGGAAAAAGGATCATCCTATTCTGTCTAGGAGGCATGCCAAGCATAATGATTATTGTCATGGGAAATGGAATTGGCAACCCAAGTTCAAATCCTGGGTGAAGCTGTTTGTGTTTCATCACTTTGTGCTCATGCCATTTGGAAAGTCATTAATCTAGGTGTAGGTGCATAGTAGGGCAGACTGTTGCCTTGGTAGACAACTAGTCTCAGAAAAGGAAAATTCTGAATTCAAACCATTTAGACATTGATTTTTTCTTACATCCTGCCTGTGATGAAGGGGTCTGATAAAATACGTACTCTGTCTAGGATAATAAATAAAAGACAGAGAGGCTCACCAGTAGGTATGAAAATTGAAAAAGATAGAATACATGAGTCTAGAGGGCAAATATTTCAATTAGCCGGTATGAATTTCTTTACTAAAAAAGAAAGTAGGACAGAAGAACACTATATAGAAAATATACTAAATTATCTCTATTACACATGTTACTGTGAATGGGTTGGTCCAATCAGTTTATGTGCCACCATTTTCTTTTTTTTTTTGTCCTTGTGTTAGAGCAGTAGAGTTACACTAGTTTAATAAATATCTCTTTACGGACAGAATTTAACATTTTCTTTTTTAAAATCACATATGTAGAGGAATAGGAAGGAACATTGATCATAAGGGTTGTTAACTGGTAATTGTGTTTTCATTAACTTTCTGTTTATAATTGTGTCGCAATTGTTTCCAGCAATATTCTTGTTCAGCTTCCTTTATTTTTTCTTGTTACTGACCTCTGGGTTTATTTTTTACTTTTATTTTTTGATTCTGTCTAAGTCAGACAGTAACAAAAAGTAGAAATATTTTTCTGGCAGGCTAATGACTCACCTCAATGGTTGTTTATTCTATAAACAGCATCTGTAAGGGCAGAGTATTTATCTACAACTACAATCTAACTATTGAACAAGATAATATAATTAATAGAATGTACAGTTTAGATTAATTAAATTTCCTTTTTCGCCTGAAGAGTGCTGTTTCCTGGGAGATAATAATCTTCAGGAAAAAAAAATTTATTAAAAAAAAAAAAAAAAAAAAAAAAAGAGCCCTTAGAGTGAGATTTCTAGGACATTATGTATTTTACTTTTGAGATTTGGTCTCCTGACAAGATACAAGTTACAGATTGAAAGGAGAAAAAAATTGAAAAACTCTAATTAAATAAAACAAAAAATTAATTCTTCATTTCATTTGGGTTGAATTCATTGACTTTTTACATTTGTTCTTCAAATTCTCATTTTTATTTATCAATGATTTTGATTCTATAGGAATCGAAAAACATATTAAAAAAAGTATCCATGAGATTCTATCAAAAAGCATTATGCTGACTTGGATAAATATTCTGAAACAGGCTATAAATGAAGTGAAACAAAAACAGCCTCATCAAGGATTTGAGCTCAGATTGCAGAGACTTTGAAAATTTGATTTTTATGCTGACTTCAGAAGTTTTGTTTTTTTTATTTATTTGACTGACACAGTGATGGTCTAATAGGTTTTGTATAACTTTAAAAGAAACTCACTTGTGGTCAGAGAGTTCCTAAAACTAATCTTTAAGTGTCTAATATATGCATTTTCAAAGCATTAGAGTTAGTTGAGAATATAAATGTATTCTTTGCTTTAACATAGATTAACTTTCAAATCTGTTTTCATTTACCACACAAGTCAATCCCAGTTTGCGACAATTTAAAATTAGTTTCATGGATAGTAGAATCGAGTTGGAGCATAGATCTTTTTATCTTCCTAATTCTACTTGCTCTTCATCAAAACTAACTCAGGTCATTACTTGCATGTATTTAGCCAACTCCCTCACCACAAGTAGGATGTGATACAAGGTAAATTTTTAAGTTGGGTACAGCTGGTTTCAATTTAGAGTTTTTCATCTCCAAAACTGTTCACCAAACCAAAACTAAAGAAAACAGTCTGATCTAATATTTACCCATCACTGAAAGGAGAATAGATGGATTCATGCCTTTCTCAATAGTATCAATATGAAATGAAACAACTTCCATTAAGATTTACCTCAGGTCATCAATTTCAATTTCCAAAAAAGATATCCATTATACTAAGTGGGATTCAGGTCATCACTTGTAGTTCAATTGGTTTTTCTGAGGCAGAAGAGAACATAGTTTGAGTCCCACTGTGAGCCTATTCTTTATTTTTGTTTCTCATGTATGCTGGTCCTTGCTCTCACTCAAGTGAGTTGCAATGTAAAGCAGTTAGTGAAACTGCCTATAGGGAATAAATAATTTTAAAAAAATATATATATATAGGATCTACACTCCTGTATTTTAAAATGACCATGATGCCACTTGTTCCCAAAACAAAGATGGCGAACGTCGGTAAACTAATCTGTCTCAGGAACCTATTAGTCAGGAAAGTCATGTGGTTAGTGCTCACAACTACATCCACAACTTTGATTTTGTCCAGTGCATTTGGAGCCGACTGCATGACAAGGATTGCCAATGTATACTTGTGTCTTCCAAACACATACTCTCTCTCTCTTACATTTTGACATCCAGCAAACAACCCCATGAAAATGTATATATTCTGCAACCTTTTTCTTTCTTGTCCAGCCTTTTCAGTTAGACTTGCTCCAGCCTCGAACACAACCACAGAAATTTCGTCAAACCCCAAAAGAGACTAATAACCAACATGGGAGAAGACACATGGCTTCTAGCACATGTTGCTATATTTCTATATATCGATACCTTACATAAAATAATTAGTCCACATACATTTTATAGTCTACAGGACACTTTCAATATTTTAGTCTTTTTTTTAATGATATCTGTGTTAGTACGCACATACACCCATGCACACACAGAGGAATATTCAACAAACTTGTGTTAGTTACACACACGCACACACAGAGGAATATTCAACAGACTATGTTAGAATATTTGTAATGTTTCTTTTTTCATGTATTCCTTGATGTATAAATTTAATTTTGTTTGTACTGCTTTGTTTTGAATGTTCTTTTGTACACATCGTTTTACATCTTTACTTCATTTGCCTTTTCAAAAATATACCAACATAAATTGTGGGGGACCAAACATATTCACCAAACACAGTACCCCACATGCGTGGGTCAATTTCAAGAATCCACTACTATTTGGGAAGATGAGGAATAATATTTGTCAAAATTTTATTAAAAGTAATGATTGACAGAGCTTCATCTCAAAATTTTAAAAAAAAAGAATAAAAAACATACTCCTAAAACTACTGATGTGTAAAAAAAATAACAAATATGGTGCTGACCAATCAGAGACAAATGGAGTATTGAGTAGCTTCATAATTGTTATGAGGACCTCTGTAATAACATCCATGCTCTCAATACTTAAAGTATAAAGCAGTTGGTACATTGCTTTCTTGAGACAAAAGAGGACATGAATTTGAGTCTCATTCCTTTTTCTTGTTTATAATGCACATTGTTCCATGCAGTCCTTGAAGTGACAACCAGAGTCAGGTGCAATAGAGAGCAATTAGAATTAGAAAGATGAAGGATAATACCTGTCAGAATTATTAATAGTGTTTGACAGAGCTTTATCAAAAACATTTTTAAGATATAATCAAATAAAAACATTAATTATTTTCTTTATTTTATGAAAGAAAACAAAATGTTTACTTATAGTGAACCTGAAAAGTAACAAGCATTTTGAAAATAAGTATCATATTCATTTTTAAGAATAAAGAGTATATTTATAAATATATACGGAAACCAGCCTCTTGACTGGCTGATGTTGTTGAGTTAAAGCAAGAAAAAAAAAGTGAAATAATGCAAAGGGAGACAACTGAAGATGTCAAAATAGAAAAATATGTTTTATGTTAGTCTCGAATTGTTGGACTTCACAATGCATCTAAATCTGTCAGGGGATCATAAAAAAGAAATGAATTACTTTTCTTTACCTAACCATTTATGACAAAAATGTTGAAGCTATGTCATAATAATATCTATTCATACCTTTTCAGCATTTAACAAAATAAAAGATCTATTTTTCACTATAAGGCCTAAACAGTTATATTTAAGCTTTAATAAAACGATAGATACATAGATAGATAGATAGGGTTTTTTTTTCAGATTTCCTTTCTTATATTCTATATTTGAATTTTTAACACATCACATTTTTATTAATATTAATGAAGAGTATTGCTCTTTTGTATAAATCAAATAATGAAGCATTAAAAATTATATATATACACACACACTCTGGGTGCACCAAATGACCTATGCACAATCACCAAAGATGATTAATTCCTAATAAATATTAAGTATAACCAACATTCATGGAGGAAAACAAGAAATGAATTCTACTGCTCTCTGTTATTTAATATATTTTGACAATTGCTCATCACACCCACACTGTATAATGATATAGCTCTGTGGATAGATTACAGAACAGTGACAAAAATAAGGACTGAAGAGTAAGCAACATTCCACCAACAAATATCCATCTTCAATTATATAATTCCATGGTGAAAAGTTGAATGAATTTGTTGAATGAATGAATCTTTTGAAAAGTTATTTTATGAGAAAAAAATGAGGGAAGAATTTTTCAATTCTTCCATTTGATCTAATTTTAATTTTTCAATACCTCTATCTCCATTAAATTTTTTAATGATACCAGAGTCATAGATTAAGTAAAATCTATGAAAAAACTGCCAAGGATAATTTTTTTTTATCTATCAAATGATTCTAAATTTCACTGTAAATTATTCATTGATTTTATGGCCAATTCAGCTGAAGCTGTAGAATACACCAACTGCACCCCTGCAGAGGGATAGGAGATCCCTCACCCAAATGTCCTGGTAATGACACTAAACAATCTGATAGTGAGGTTCCAGTAATGCTGGCGCTTTGGGGAATGCGGAGTACCCCTTCATTGCCATCGCTTCCTGGTCCACTCTGGTCCGGTGTGGTAGCACCTGATAGGGCCCTATCTATAGGTGAAATAGAACTAAACTGTGTACTTATGCTAAATTGATTTGTTTGATTTAGAACTGTTTGACTAACCTGAATTGCTTGAAATAGAAATGTTTTTGGACAATTAAACTGTGGACTCGAGCTAAACTGAATTGTTTGAAATAGAACTGATTATTTGTATAAAATGTATTGGGCATTAAATAACCTACAAAGGTTGATATGCTATAAAAACCAGCCAACCAACCATAGATTTTGTTTTATTTCCATAGAAAATAAATGTTCCATGTATGTTCCAGTAATAAAGGAATGAATGGTCAGATGAAACTGGAAAATACCTCGCAAAACATCTTCACTAATTATCTAATTCTATCTAAACATAAGTGAAGACCAAATGGCAGATATATAGGGAGAGCATCCTTCTGGTAAATAGCCAGTTATTGTATGAAAGTTTGCTCGAGTCATTCACTGCAACTGATCACCTACCAGCCATTCTGGAACCTACCTGAAGGGGATGTAAAGAGAGTAGGTCTGGTTTTTACAAAACCTTATTTAGCAAAAATCCACTCAAGCATATGTTATTCTTCTAGATGAAAGAAACTGGGTAAAATTGAATGAAAATGTCAAAATATATGAGAATATATATATATATATATATATATACACACACACACACAGATATGAAAATATATGAGTTATATATATAGGTAAATTGATTGCAAGATATGAAAATATAGGTACTGGATGCTGTATAGAGGACCTGACATTACAGATGATCAAGGGAATCCATGTCATTAGCATGCCCTGATTATGATGAAGATTATATATATATAAAATGTAAGTAATAAAGCCTACAGAGTCAGACCAATCTACCTAGGTTTCACCTACAAGATCTTCAGGAAGAATCAGATTCTTCCTGACGATCCAATAGTTGAAACCTTCATAGATTGGTCTGACTCTGTAGGCTTTATTATTTGAAAATCACTCTTCTTAGTATCAAGCACTTTTTAAGTTTAGCTCGGCTGATTCTGCCAGTGCTTTTTTCTTTTGGCAAGGTATTGCAGCACTATTTGATTATTTTCAAATAATACAGGTGCCTTTACTCTTTTCGTTTTTACTGAATTTTTTTCCCAGATATCAGTTTGTATAATTTTTATTTGCAAATTGAATCATCTGGGCTTTTTTCAGTCTGCCAGTCTTATAGGGTAATTATATATGTAATTTATTTACTCACATTAATGGTGGATTTTGGTCACTTATTTGGTTCTATGTTGAGGAACATTTATTTGTATAATTTATGCTATAACTAACTGTAAATTATTACGTAAATAAAAAGCTAAGAAACAGCATTCTTTAAATATTATGTAATCATTATTTCTCAAGAAGTTATAATGATCAATTTCCAAAGCAACAATACATACATTGATATATATATATATACACATGAGTATATAGTCATATATCTCCCTATATATTGTGAGCTTCATCTGACAATGGCATTTTTCAAAGACATGAGACTTTAATAATGAAGCCAACCATAAAGATAAGAGATAACAGTTTATTTGAGGGTTTATTCTGCTTTTCTGTCCAGCATTTGAACACTTTCTTGATTTTTAAAACAACTTGTTTATTCACCTATATTTATATATACACATACACTCACATGATACCATGCCAAATTCTTCAGTCACTTTAAACTCTAGTAAATATCTACTAATTGCCAACTTCTAAGTGGATATTTTCCATTTTTTACAAATGAAACATTGGCCCTGTTGGAGTCATTTCCATACCTAATCAATATTTTTTAAAGTAGGGATTCTGAATGAAAAGGGGAAGATGCAAAACCAATTCCAAAAATGGCCAAAGTTTTTGGCCACCTCACATAAACCAATCAAAATACTATATTTTAAAACAGAAAAATGTTCCATCGCAAACATTTTTTGCAACAGCAGCAATTTTTTCAATAATGAAAATTCTTGCATCAAAAATCATGGTGAAAATTTCCAAAGAAAAAAAGGACAAAAATAGTGAAAATAACCAAATATATGAGTCAGTAAGCAATAGTTAAGGAACTCAGAATTTCAAGAAGCAGCTTCTTAGAAATCTTCTTGAAGTTTCAAGGGCAAAGTGTTTTGGATGGACAATGATATGGTCACCCTTAAAAGCTACTGCACAGAATTGTATAGCAACTGATCAGGACAGCAAAAACTCAGCCAAAAAAGAAAGCGAATAAAGTGATGTATGAGTGCAGCTTGTCCAATTTGATGTCCGTAGATACCATAATGTATATTCTTCAAGAACATAAACCAAAGAGGTGCATTGCAGCCAGAAAATCAGCATTAACCAAAATGCATTTGAAGGCAAGATTAAGTTGGTCAAAGAGGTATAAACTATGAAACACAGATGCTTTGAATAAGATCATATTTAGTGATGAAACTAGGTATTGAACTGCAATCTAATAAGTGAAAATGTGTCAGAAAGCCTCCAGGAAAGTGAAATGACCCATGTCACATGACAAACAGTGAAGTTTGAAGGTAAGAGTCTGATGCTTTGGGAATACATGAAAAGTGATGGTTCAAAAAAGTTGGTTAAAACTAACTGGAATTTGAATAGTTCTAAATACATTCAGTTGCTGAAGGACAATTTGATACCAGATTTGGATGAAGGTGAGATTTTTCAGTATGATAGTGCTCCATGTCTCAGAGCACATACAACACTACAAAGTTTATCTGATGAAGGTGTTACCATATTTAAACATTGGCTAGCTCAAAGCCCTGATTTAAATATCATGGAGCAAATGAAGACAGAACTAAAGAGATAAGTTCATCAGAAGAATCCACACAATTTTGAAGAGCTGTGAGAGCTCAGCCATAGAGAAAGGTATCTCATACCTGTGAAGATTGTGAAGGAATTGTACACATTGCATTGAAGAAATTATTCAAATTAAGTGAAGCCGCACAAAATACTCAAATTTTTTTTAATGAACATTATGTAATAAATTCTCATTATAGACATTTTTCTATTTTAAAACACTGTATCTTGATTGGCTTATGTGAGGTGGCCAAAAACTATTGCATGGACATTTTCAGTGATGATCTTGCATCTTTCTCTTCTCATTCAGAACCCCTACAACAAAATATAAGCTATGGAAATGAATCCAACAGAACCTTGCCCAGTCAGCTGGGGCTGTAAAATACACTGACTGGATCTCTGCGGAGGAGTAAGACCCCTCCACAAGTGTCCTGGATATGATACTAAACAATCTGATGGTGAGGTTCCAGTAATGTTGGAGCTTTGAGGAATGTGGAGTACCCCTTCACCACCATTGCTTCCAGGTCCACTTTGGAATGGAGTGGTAGGACCTGATAGAACTAATCTGTGTACTTAAGCTAAACTGAATTGCTTGAAATAGGACTGTTTTGACATTTAAACTGTGTACAAATGCTAAACTGAATTGTTTGAAATAGAATGGTTGAAACTGTACTTATGCTAAATGGAATTGTTTGAAATAGAACTGTTTTGACATTTAACTGCATGTAAATGAAAACTATTCTTATACTAAATGGAATTGTTTGAATTAGAATAGTTTGTCTAAACTGAGTAGCTTAAAATAGAAATGTTTTTGACAATTAAACTGTGTACTTATGCTAAACTGAATTTTTTCTAAATAGAACTGTTTATTTGTATAAAAATGAATTTAGCATTAAATAATCTACAAAGGTTGATATGCCATAAAACCAAAACAAGCCAATTGGGCCAATGTTTCATCTGTAAAAAATTCAATGTGAAACATCCACTTGGAAGTTGACAATTTGTAGATATTTGCAATAGTTTAGAGTGGCCCAAAACTTTTGCACAGTACTGTTTATATATTCTCAGATATTTCTGAAAAAATGATATTCACCCACATTGATTGCTTTGGATTGTCAATTGAAAACATTTATAATTAAGCATATTGGAATGGCTCATTCTTCTGAATATAAATTATTTATGTCTTCATAATCATTATTAACATCGCAAGATTATTTCATTAAATTGTAACTACCCTCATATTTTGTATTATTTAGATATGATATTTTTCTTCATTTATAATATTAAGACACTTTTATGGGATCTTTTATCCAGAGGGATGAATATTAATCTTTTTATTAATGAAAAACATTTAATTTTGATTTATTTTCTAAAGTGAGAATTTGCCTGATGTCAAAACAAAAACAGATAGATACAATAAAAATTTTAGAAATATAATGAATAATTTAAGAAATACTTTATAATTAAATAAATGAATTAAATTTAATAGCTATAACAGCAATTTTTAATGTTCAAAATGAGGAAACAAAAAGAAAATTTAAAGGCAAAAGTAAAGTTTAGACAATCTGTAATATTTTTAAAATTTGAAAATGTATGTTTGATGAATATATATTAGTTTACGCATATTTGTTCACAAGAGATACTTGTAAAACACTTAAATAATGATTTTTACTTGTTATATGATAAAATAATTTACTTATATGTAAAACAAGATGTGACTTTTCTCTGTATATAAACTTGGTTATCTGCCTGTGTCTATGAGGTGGAGATGCACATCTATATATTGCTAAGATTCTTATATTTGTGTGTGTGTATATATATATATATATATACACACACACACATAAATGGTAGTCTGAAAAAAATCACATGATGATGTCATATCTTCTGTAGATGACTTTTTTGAGCAGTGGGATCCAAGCACTGCAACATTGATGGAAGAAATTGTTAACCACAAGAGAAACTATTTTGAAAAATAAACTTCATTTGGTCATATTCTATTAGAGTATCTTGGTTAGTTCATGAACTTTTCAGCTGACCCTTGTGTGTATGTGTATATATATATATATATATATATTTTTTTTTTTTTTTTTTTTTTTTTTTGAGTACTCTGGCAAAGGAATTAATGGCTGCTACTCACATAATGAAAAGCTCTTCAAATGGATTGAGCCCTCTGGTATCCAGTAAGGCAACATGTAAACAAACAAAAGCTACTACATAATGCCTTATAATTCCCGAGCTGACGTATGTCATCTGATGGCTGAGCAGTAAGACACTAAATCTAACAAAGTTGTGATACAACGAAACAATCTGTCTGTAGATATTTGTACACACAAATAACATATATATATATATATATACATGTATTTCTGTAGTCAAGTGAAATACATATAAAAAAATTTTAATTGGTATAACTTATCTTACTCTGAAAAATAAAACAATTTGCATTCCAGTTTGTAATTGATAATTTTATGTGGTCAGTTTTTCATCATTCAAATTCTTGATACAATAGAAATAACTATCAAATACTAATTAAAATTTGTACTTCTCCCTAAATAGAACCACCATTATCATCATAGATCATTATTACCATAGGTTCATAGGTTGTCTCATTACATAAAATCATACTATCAATACAACTACCAATGTTGGAAAATAATGTGCCGAGTTAAAATTTGGGATGAATAAATGGTACAGCCTGTTCATTTCATGGTTCTAGGTTATTATCTCCTTGGTCAGCCCGAGAACTTTTCAGCACTCCACTGTTGTCAGACATTTTCAGCAATATAAAAGCAACATTTTTTAAAGCCTTTTTTATATTATTATATTATAAATAACAAAGACTGTATATGCATATAAAATGATTAAATGCCTTTTGCCTTCTTTCAATATGACCTTTGCCTTTCCTCCGGACATTACATTTAACAGATGAAATTGCTTTTTTTTTAAGAAACAAGTTTTATACAATACACTCTTTACTGTACCAAATGACCAAGGTGAACATTTCATAAAATGGGACAGACTTTGACCAATCAAATCCCATCTTCTCAATTTTTGTTCATTTCATTAATTAAATCCATCTGCAAGTTAATAAGACTTGCCATGCTTATAAAATCATTATTGCAACCAATTGTTTTTATTCATATGAGGATAAATTTGCTATCATCTCTTTATTTGATTTATCTACTCATCTAAAGGTCACCTTTGACAGCATTTAGGTTCAATGTTGAGGCACACCTTTTTTGTAAAATTTATGTTATGATTAATTGTAAATAAGTAAATAAATAAGAACAAGTGCTCAATAATTCTTAACCTTTAATATCATTTTGCAAATTAGCTTGGAGAATGCTTTATTCTTATGCAAACACACAAAGTTTGTTGGTTGGGTTTTATGGCATATCAACCTTTGTAGGTTATTTAACGCCAAATCTATTCTTATGCAAACACACAAAGTTGGTTGGTTGGGTTTTATGGCATATCAACCTTTGTAGGTTATTTAACGCCAAATCTATTCTTATGCAAACACACAAAGTTGGTTGGTTGGATTTTATGGCATATCAACCTTTGTAGGTTATTTAACGCCAAATCTATTCTTATGCAAACACACAAAGTTGGTTGGTTGAGTTTTATGGCATATCAACCTTTGTAGGTTATTTAACGCTAAATCTATTCTTATGCAAACACGCAAAGTTGGTTGGTTGAGTTTTATGGCATATCAACCTTTGTAGGTTATTTAACACCAAATCTATTCTTATGCAAGCACACAAAGTTGGTTGGTTGGGTTTTATGGCATATCAACCTTTGTAGGTTATTTAACACCAAATCTATTCTTATGCAAATAGTTCTATTTCGAACAATTCAGTTTAGCATGAGTACACAGTTTAATTGTCAAAAACATTTCTATTTCAAGCTATTCCGTTTAGTCAAACAGTTCTAATTCAAACAATTCGGTTTAGCATAAGTATGCACTTAGTTCTATTTAACCCATAGATAGGACCCTATCAGGTGTTACCATTCCGGGCCAGAGTCTACCTGGGAGCAATGGCAATGAAGGGGCGCTCTGCATTCCCCAAAGCTCCAGCATCACTGGGACCTCACCATCAGATTGTTTAGTGTCATACCAGGACATTCATTGGGGGGGGTGTCATACCCCTCTGTAGAGGTGCAGTCAGTGTATTCTACAGCCCCAGCTGACAGGGCAAGCAAACACACAAAGTAAATATATGTTGGATATTGACTGGAAGATCCCTTTGGCATGCCACACACATTGCATGGGTGGCATAACAGGAAGTGCACCTGTTTCCTAATGTAAACAGGATTCAGATTTGTCCCCAGCAGAAGTGCCCCATAAATTGCGTGGGTGGCATGTTAAAAGGAGGTGTGTCCATGTACAACGTGTAGGTGAGATGTGTGACCTCAAGGATTTGTATGGACATCTGGAAAATTATATAAACCAGGAAGAATTCCAACATGAGTAGAAGAAATCAGAAAGGCAGAGAAGTTTCACAGAAAAACTGCACTGTCACCTCTGTGAGTGTGCATCTGGACCATCTCTAATCCTCTCTCATTTTGGGTAATGAAAGGAAAAGGAAAGAAGCAGATTATATTTTTTGTTGTCTTTCTCTGCTTTACAACAATCTATATATCATTATTACTATAGCCTAGCAAGTTCTATTCTCACTGAGTGCCTCCCACAATATACATGCATGCTCTTAAAGTAAATTCATACCATCATTATTCCATCATAGTGAATTCTATCCTCACCCTGAACTTCCCACCACACACACTATCATTTCTACAAAGTAGTTATTTTACACTTCACTGGGACTCCTTTATTCCCAAACATATAACATTAATGACACCCCTAATTCAGCCAACCCACCAAAAGGGAAATAGAAGAGTCCATGAAGCATAGTGGCTAACACGCTGAACTGTGACATTGTAGTGAGTTTGAACTCCAACCATGCTACTGCATTGACTTTTGGACAAATCAAGAAATCAAAGAACCCCCTTATTCCCTATCAGCCAAGGGTTAAATTGTACCACTATTGTCTTTCTACAAAAGTAGCTTTGGCATCAAATAACCCACACAGGTTGATATGCCATTAAACAAAGAAACCAAAACTAACCAAGCCATAAGAGAAAGATTGAAATGCATGTATTTGCTTACATAGAAAAAAAAAATAAAATGAAAAACCCTGAAAATAAATATGATAATGTTGAAATACTAATCTTGAAATTTCTTTCAATAGTGCATATAGTATAGTGCAATCATTCTCACGATTCTTTCCACCATTTTGATCTCAATGATAATGTGTACCATTGACTAAAATGATTATATACAATCATGAATATGACTGATTTTGTCTTTAGTTCGATTGTTTTTAAGTTCAACTCTAGTTAGGATTGTTTATGCTCAAGGATATTTTTCTGAAATCCAGTATTATCATCATAAATCATTATATGTTAGACTATTTTCATCACCCATATTATTATTATTTTTCCAGAATGCTTTAACTATATACCCTTCAGTCTTCTTTTGGTGTATTGACTGTGGAATTATCAGTATTAACTTCCCATTATGAAGTCCCATACAAATGTGAGGATATAAGGCTGGAAAGTTGGGAAAAGATAACATAGCTTAGGAAAAATAGTCCATCCAACATAAAATTATTTTTAAAAAAAGCTATCAAATAAAATTTAGACAAAAACCATTCAGTATTATCAGTTTTATTGATCATGTATTATCAATAATTGAATTATTTTTTTATAATTTTGTCTTGTTTTATTTATTTATTTTTTTTTTACATTTTAAACCTAATATTTCTGGTTGAGTGTTATTCAACTATACAAAGTAAAACCCAATATTTGCGGCTGAGTGCTATTTTACTATACACAGTAAAGCCCAATATTTGAGGCTGAGTGCAATTTTACTATACATTACAAGCTTGATATTTCAAACTTAATACTACAACCTTTTATTGCAATTTATTTAACAGAATGATAGGATAGCTTTAAACAAAAATGTCTGTACGTTGGAGTGAGATTTAAATGCTCAAACCTTTTGGCAAATTTTAGGAATCATACAGTTTCTGAAGACCAAGAGATAATAGTTAAAAGAATTAAGATATTTAAGTAAATATGAAATACTTTCAGGTTTGGTTTATTTGTTTTATAGCATATCAACTCCACATGGGTTATTTAATGCCAAAATTTGATTCACGTGTAAATGTTGGATTGTAATTGTAACTATATTTTTAATATCACAGCATATTTTTTTATTCCACTTTTGTATTCAACCATTTGTTTGCACACAATGATATCAAGTATTCACCAATGGTCCGGGAGACCTGGGTTCAATCCCGGGTCGCGTCATACCAAAGACATTAAAAATGGTACTTGATACCTCCTTGCTTAACACTTAGCAATATAAGGTATGTATCAAGGGTAAAGCAGAGCAATCCAAGGAAAGGAGTGGCACCCTCCCCTACACCTCTGTGTAGTAGCTATGGAAAAGGGTACCTTCTGGTTGCCCTCAACTATGGTCACCAACTTTACTATTCTTATCTAATACAGATAGTTTGTACCTAGTTGTGTAGTTTCAAATATCCCTTTCTAATATTGATAATTTATACATACATGATTTAAAATAACTATTCCCATTTGATAACAGTCATATCATTATCATATGGTTTTAAGTAACAAATAATCATTTGTAAACAATCATTGCTTCAAGTAACTATTCTTAATATAAATAATTTGCACACTGCTATATGTTTTCAAATATACCTATCTCATACTAATAATTCATTCACAATTATATGGTTTCAGGTAATTATTTCTATTTAATAATAATCATTTTTTATATACAATGAGAGGTTTTCAAATGTCTCTATCAAATAGAATAATTTTCAAACAGGAGATGGGTCCCTTATAATATATCACTCCAGTTCAGAGTAGACCTGGGAATAATGGCAATGAAAGCGTATTTACATACACTGGTGCTCTGAAGGCAGTTTAGTGTCATACTTAGGACACCCCTTTTTTTGAGTGGGGTTACAGGCAAAGTATTCTAAGCTCCACTAATGCCTAAGTATATTCAGAGATATAAATCTTTGTTTGAAATTTAAAGAATTTTTGTATAGAATGAATAAAATGAATCTCAGACTGTTTCTTAGTGGAAAGGGTACAAATTCAAAAATACTCTTTTTATTTTTGTATTATTCAGCTTTTTAAGATTAAACCATACAACCATAAAATACTTTTTTTTCATGTAAACCCATAACTTAAAGTATGATCTCTGGGAGCCTTTTTTATCAGAATTCTCTCTCTCTCGACACAAACACATCTGTGATTAATTATCATCATTTATTTTCTTTTTTTACCGTTGTTAGCTCCACATTAGATAAATGATACATGAGGGACAAGTAGGCACCCTCCCCAGCTTCTTTTCCAGCCAAACCTCACCCAAACAAACCAAAATTTTCCTCTGCCCCACTAAATTATCCCACTGGAAATCTGGATCATTACAAACTCCACTTAAAGCTCTTCCCACAACAAATGATAATACTGCAGCTGCTAATAATAATAAAGACAACGATAGAAAAAAAGGGAAATAAAATCTTTATTTCAGTTAATCATAATGCAATTATAACAAATTGTTCAAAATTCCAATGCTAATTTTGATAATGGACAAAAAATCTAACATTCTCATGTGCTTTTTGTGATTGCTCAGGGGTAAGAGAATGCGAAAGAAGTTAAAAGTGCCCTTGGATCAAAAAATTTACATACCCATGCTGGTAATAAGAAACTGACTTCAAACTCTCATACATCTTTCTGACTGGCTCTCTCTATTTAACCATTCTCTCTCTCTCTATATATATATATATATATATATATAAACTTCTTTAACCTGTCCCTCATCAGTTTTTAATTTCCTAATGTCAACAAATCAGCACTGAGTCACTTGTAGACATCTAATGTAATGACAAAAGTAATGCTCTTTATATTTCATTTGTTTAGACAGATTAAGTACAAACCAGTTATCCCAAAAGTTAAAAATATACCACCACTTTACTGACAAAAATATTGGTTGTTCCTTTCTTGAACAAACAGCAGCAAGAAAATCAACAAGAGACAAAATATTGAGACTATATGTGTGTGTATGTATGTGTGTGTGTGAATTTTTTATTGCAAGAATTTAGCTTTTTTTTTCCTTTATATATATTGTCATAATGAAAATGATAAAAGAGGGAAAAATAATGAAATCAAAGAAAATTGAATGACATGAGAAAGAAGAGATTAGTTTTAGTGGTGCCTGTCTTTTTTTTTTTTTAAACTGAACAAGTTCTGTTATTGACTGTAATCTTTAATATCAAAGATAGATTGTTCCATCCTGAAAGCACTCTTGGGGAGTCTCCATGGCATAGTGGCTAATGTACTGGACTTGTGACATCATAGTAAGTTGAGTTTAAACTCCAGCTGTGCTATTACATTCACTTTCAGACTAATGCCCAGGGCAAAGGTATGAACCTCCTTATCCCTCCAGTAATAGGTTAAATCGTTCTTCTACAAGGATGGCTTTGGCATTAAATAACTAACAAAGTTTGATATATTCCATTAAAACAAAGAAACTAGACCAAACCTGAAAGCACTGATGTAGGGGTGATTAATATCAAAGGATTTTTTGCTTAATCATTATAGTTACTATCACCACTGTCATGTATGGGTTCAATTGCTGAAAAAAAAATCAGCATTGCTAATTGATGCTCTATTTACCCTAATGTCAGGATGTGACATAAGTTTAATTTGGTATCCCTTCCAAATACATAAGGGTAGTGACCAAAATTTCACACCCTCAGACATCAGGGAATGACTGACTCTACCCTACAAGATAAGAATCAATAACTGTAATTAGAGGGAATAATAATCTTGCTCACTTAATATTCTCTAAGATAATAACATATGCAGTGAATATAGCTGCTAGTTGTCTTGCTCGTACTTCTCCTTGGACCTCAGCAGTCAATATTTAGAAAGTGTCATGTATAAAGAAACAAACACTTATTATTTCCATAGTTACCACATTTGTGCAGATATCTCTCCTCATTGACCTACAACATGAACATCATATGTTCTATCAAGATTGGTTTTGTTAATCACACACAAACCTATGAATATTGACAGAATGAAACAGCATACAGCAATATTCTACCCTCTGGACTTGAAAAGATCACCACCTGCTCAATATGCAGCAAGGTGTAATGATCATTTAAGGTTCTGAATAGACACATGAATGTGTGACATGCTGCAGCTCACAAATAGTGGTCAAATGTCACATTTGTGAACAAAGTTACAGAAGAGAAGCTGTCTTGTTGAATCACCTACATGTATCTGGTTGTATGTTTGTTTTTATTTTTTGTTTGATATGTTTTTATAATAAAGATGACAGAAGTATGGAAATCAAAGAAATTTAGCAATAACAATTAATGTATACAGCACACACACATTTATGAATAACTAAGACTTAGTCTGATGATTGCATCAGCAAGAAACGGACTGTCACAAAGCACCATTGACTATGTTTACACTATCCTAACATATTAGTCTAGTCTTGCTGGGACCGTAGAATATGCTGACTGCATATCTGCTGAGGGTTAACAAACCCCCTATCGGTGTCTTGGATATCATACTGAAATACATTTGATAGTAAGGCTCCAGTCCCTAGAGCTTTGGGGAATGTGGAGTATCCCTTCATTACTTTTACTCCCAGGTCTATTATGACCTGGAGTGGTGGTACTTTTTACATCCCCATCAATGGGTCAAATAGAAATATTTTATCATTTTCTATACTCGAAATCATTTAACTGAGTGCAAGCAAGAAATAGCAATACTTGAAACTTTTTAACTGTGCACAAATAAGCTCTAACTCATTTCTGAATAAACTTACCTACAAACTATTCACTTAAAAATTATGTATATCTATAAACAGTCATCAAGGGTTGTTATGCTGTTAGACCAATAACCTAACCTAACATATATATTTACATATATACATACATATGTATGTATGTATGTATGTATTTACCAATCTCTCCACATGAGCAGGATGTGATAAAAGGTCAATTTTTTAAACAGAGTTTAGCAGGTTTCAGTTCAGAGTTTTCCTTCTCCTAGACTGGTTATCATACCAAGGTCAAAGAAACCAGACTGCCCTACTATTTATCTTTAGCTGGAGGGAAATTTATTAGATGCATACTTTTTCCAAGAGTATTTGTACTTTGTGAAATGCAGGATTTGAACTCAGGTTAATATGTCGATTTCCTATGGCAATAATGATTACACTATGAGTGCCTTCCACATCATCACTATCATATCTATCAATCTATATATATTTATATTGTATTTTATATATAAGTAGATTATATTATGACTAATTGTGGAAAAAACATATATTCAGCTTGGTCAGTCAACTTGCACTGCACTCTCAATTAAACATGAGACTAAGTAGTTCTTGTAAATCCTAAGAGCAAACTTTGTAAAGACAGACAGTTTCACTTGACCAATGATCAAGAATTGATTGAATTTTTGAAGAATAGGATAGTTTATGAGTGAGTATCAACTAAATCACAAGTACAAAATGAAAAAATTCTATCATTATGGAAATTTAATTAGCCTGCTTGACACTGGACCTTCTTTATAACTGATTATAATTCAAGTAGTATTATTAATAAACAATAAGTTACAATTTAAACTCTAAAATGGGCAATGTTTAACATAATATATATATATATATATATATATATATAGCATTATTTCCAATTATAATACTAGCAAAAGACGACTTGTTTTTTCAACTTATCTCCTGTTGTAACCTTAGAAAAAGGTTATTAAATGAGAAATAACCAAAACGGTGGTTGGAAATAAAATGTAAATCTTTATAACATCAACAAAATTCAATACTTGCCTGAAAGAAGGTAACCACTGCTAGTGGTGACTACCTAGTATATTATCACCCACTCACAATAGTGTCCATTGTATTTATGAGAAATTATTAATGTCCATAGGTATGGTATATAACATCTCCTTATTTAGTCAAATTAGCAATAAAAAGTTACAAGATCCCATATTTGAAATTGTTAGATTCCATGAATTATTTATATTTGTACTCACTTTTAATGTTTTGTCATAATTCTACTTAATTTTAAATTTTGTGACTGTTTGTAATTTATGTTTCTAGAAAGTAAGTTTCTAAAATTTTTTTCCGTCTATAGCAAATATTTTATGCTTTGAAATAAATTTCAAATATTAATTACCTTACAGAGATTTAAAATAGAATGCTAAGATTTTTTCATATTTTTCCATTTCATTTTTAAAACTGAACATAATTTAGAAGATTCAACATCATATATTAACTGATGAGGCTTTAATATAAAAAAAAAATATTAATTTCAGCAAAACAATTCAACAATAAACTCATCTTCTGAATACCTTGTTTTTTCATTATATATATATATATATATATATATATATATATATATATATATATATACACACACACAACTACAAATCCTAGAAGCCTGACATATACCAAAAAAACACCTAAAATCAATAGAATTAATTTTGAAAGAGCAACAATGTTTTGAAATGCTTTTAATATATTTTTTTTTTTAATATTCTGTATTCCTTGATAGTATTCTATTTTCGTTGATAGCATTCTGTTTTTAAATTCATCCGCAACTCAGTTTTATTCAACTTTGCATTTGCATATTCTTGTTATGTTATAAAAACTTTCAAAACTCATTTTAAAAAACAACACTCCTTACACATGCAAGCAACTCCTGATGATGGCTGATAAAGGGTCCGAAAGTGCTAGGGACAATTTTGGTAAATTCATCCACCAATTCCAAACTAAAACCCAGACACTTATCAGGAAACTCGAAAGGATCTTAATTAAATTATAGACAAAATTTGTCTTTATTATTTAATGAAACATACTTAAATGAATGACTGCAGCCTAACTACGCATATATATGTGTGTGTGTATGTGTATTTAATTGTTTTAAGTTCATATTTTTATAGAGCACTCTTCTTATGAATAAATCATAATATTAGATATATAATGGTCTAACTCATTAAACATCCCACCATGCAAGGTGCACATAAGGGTGTTAAACTAGGGTATTTTCTGATAATTCTAAAAGAATCAGATTTCCCAACAATCCCATCATTCCCCAAATGCTTCAACCATCATTCCATTTCCACTGCAGAAATCTCCTGCTTCAAACTTCCACCACTAACAAAGAAATCAACAAGTAACCACACTCCAATATGGCCCCTGTCAATGATGTTTTTGCTGCATCACTTTCTTTTCCCACTCTGGCATGAAAAACATGATGTTTGATTAATTTGTCTTGCCACAAAGGCATTAATACAATCAGTGCTGAGTCAGCCTGCCTCTTTGTGGCTTACAATGCATTTGCCCCAAATCCATAGTGTGACAATAAAATGAGAAGGAAGTGGCTAGTTGCACAGTTTGCTTTGACATTCATGTATGCACACACAGATATATCTATATATATATATGCACCTATGTATGAAAACACTACTCACACATCTGTATAAGATCTTTGGACAATAATGGTTGATTTTAGATTTTAATGTATAATGAAATAGCTGAGATATATATATATATATATATACATACACACACTCATAGGAACACATATTTATGCAAATACATATAGTCACACATGCAAAAATATATAGTATTACCCAATAAGTGACTACACAATGAACAACCTTTTATAAAAACATTAATTTTCTTCTAAACCCAGTATACTACATTTTTCTTTCTCATAGAACACTATAAAGTTAAAATGGATGTTATTAGTCAGTATTTATTTCCAAACTATATAGGAATGAAAAATGATTTTACAACAGCTCTATAACCAAATCTAGAATTGCATAAATATATATAACGGGTATACTTATTTTTAACTGCTAAATATTCATATTTTCCCTCTATTCAAACCCTTCTCTTTTTATATATATGTATATATGCATATGTAATCCACATTATATACTCTTAAATTATGTTACTTGAAGTTTCATGTGGATCACACAGTCATCAGGGGGAGTCACCATAGCGTAATAGCTAAAGTGCTAAACTGAAATCTCAAAGTAAGTGAGTTTGAACTCCAGTTGTACTATGACGTTCACTTTTGGACTAATATTCTTAGGAAAGGTATGAATCCTCTTATCCCTCCAACTATGGATTAAATAGTTTCACTGCTGTTCTTTTACAAGGAAGGTATTTGTATTAAATAACCCACAAAAGTTGATATGTTAGTAAAACAAAGAAACTAAAACAATTTTCCAATGAAAATAGAAAAAGTGGGTAACTGATTTGCAACTTTTTGTCCTTTTTCTGTCTGACAACTGTGTGATTCACATGAAACTTTTAGTAATGGAATTTAAGAATATATAAAGGGGATATTTTGTATGCTCTGCTATTTGCAACATTGGGCATTTTTTGTTCTTTTCCTATTTGAATTATATCTTATTTTTATTATTATATATATATATATATATATATATATATATATATAGTCATCCACACACATATATATATATATATATATATATATATATATATATATATATATATATATATATTAATTTATTAAGTATATAAAGGTACACTTCCAATATTTTTTTTAAATTAAAAGTTAATTTTCATCCAAACCAAAGGTATTAGGATTTTATTAATTATGTTGGAACATTAGGTATCAAAATCCACAGCTTTGAAATTCTATGATGAAATTAGGAACAAGTGACAATCTAAAAATAAGTCCCCACTTTATATATATATATATATATATATATATATATATATATACATTCTTGAAATTTAATTTTTGGTTGTAGGTGTTGTAATTTTAATTTTGGTAATAGAATTTCAATGTAGTACAATTTAGTAATAAGTAATACTTCAAAATAGCCATTTTGATTACAGCAGAAATAATGAAATCCAGAGATATTTAGTTTAAAAGAAAATTAACTTTAAATTAAAAATCTTTTAGTGTGAACTTATTTATTGACAATTATATATATGCCAACTCCTTCAGGTGAACATGATGCAACACGGTCAGTTTTTGAGCCGAGTTTAACTGGCTTGAGTTTAGAGTTTTCCTTCTTCTAGGCTGGTTGCCATACCAACATTAAAAAACTCTGTCTGCCCGACTATTTACCCAATACTGTATATCAAGATAGATTTAGATGTAACTGGATTAAATTAATAACTATTCAAACCTTAAGATATTGATTTCCTAGGTTAGCATTATCTACAACTTACAAAGTCTTCAGAGGATATTCTAATTGGAACCTGTGTATAAGACATGTACACTAAAATAGAACAGCTTAAATCATTTTCACTCAATCACTTGACATTAAGTTTATAATAATTACTGAACAGGGAATAATCAAACATTGTGTAAAGTTTATATATGGAAATTAAACTTCTAATGTAGAGAATATTTTAACTCAATGCTTCATTTTCGCTCGGGGAATTGTTCAATAGGTTTATTAATCAGTCGTTCTTGTGACAATACATCAATGAACAATAGCTTAAACTGCCTGCAACTTTTAATATGCAAGTTATATATGGACAAAGAAAGAAGAGGTTGTTCAAGTAAAGCATTTACAAAACAACAAAGACCTGTGTGTCATTGCGACATTTTATTTTGAGTTAAAAATGAAATAATAAAATATGGGAAGGTCGAGTAAGTACTGAGCAAGTCCTTAACTGTGTACTCAGTGAATTTTTTAAGCGGGCCCAGTAAATATTTTCTGATCTTTGTGAAGTGGACGCAATAATCAGACGTATAATATTACTAATTATCTATGCCAATATTTCCATAAATTGTTATTATAAATGTCAATGATTATTATTTTGAGTCCACTACTTTAGAAGCAACACCATTTTTCTTTCTCCTGATTCTGCCATTGCACTAACTACAATCATCTTTATTCTCTTCAGAAAATTCTTCAACTCGAATAGTGTCAATGGCATTGATGCCATATTTCCCAGCTGTCCTACAGGAATGAAAGACATTGTACCTACAGCCTACAATATGTAATAGGAAAGTTATTAATGGAAAATTTGAGAATATATTCTTTAAATATCTATATATTACTAACATTCTTATTGTGTTTGGTTTGGTTTTACAGTATGTCAGCCATTGTTGCTATATTATTCTAGGGACAGTTCTTTTTTTCTTTTTTTTCTTTTAATCATATAGTTCTAAGTAATAATTCTAATTCAATAACAACACTTTTTTGCACACAGTTATATGGTTTCAAGTATTCCTCTCTAATACAAATAATTTCCCAACAAATCTATTTGACCAATAAATGGGAACCTAAAAGATACTATCATGTTAGGTCAGAGTATATCTGGAAGTAATGTCAGTGAAAGAGTACTCCACTCTCTTCAGAACTCCAGTACTAGAGCCAACCACTGAATGTAGTTCAATGTGAAATCCAGGACATCTTTTTTGGAGAGGTCTATTCTCAGCCTCATTAACAGAGTAGCTTATTGCGTTTGTATATAAAAATATATATATATAACCATTACCCAGAAAAAAAATAAGACATTTTTATTTGAGCAATACTCTCACTAAGAGAATAAAGCAATTTTCAGTCTAATTTGCAACTGAATGACAATTTTGTATTGTCAGTGGTTATGCTGAATATTATCCTTTAAACCTTTACTTCTTAATAAATAGAGACACTGATATCATCAAGGCCTACTGCTATAACTGAAACCCAACAGGTTCAAGATTCAATAAATTTTAAAGATAGAAAATGAATAAAATATATACATTAAATCAGAAGAATTTGAAATAAATCAAAATTTGTTTTTCAATTTTCGTCTTTTTTTCCTGACAAACTAATAGACTGCCTCCTTTAAATAAACGGTGCATTTTTCATGCCCAACACTTTCCTTGGGAAAAAAAAGCAAAATCCTCAATAACATATAACAGTTTTAAAGCAATGAATTTAGAATTTGAAAAAAGAATTCAAAAGCTTCGGATATTAGAGCTTAAGCAATGAGGAGACCCTACCCTAAAAGGATGTTTGGCTGCCTAATTTTTGCTGACCATTAATAAGGTCTTCATGCCTCACTGAATTCTCTACAAATGTGACTGGTTACCAAATTAATCATCAGTATTGGCTTTGGCATAACTTTCAAACATGCTACAGTGAACATTCACTCTTCTGTATAGGAGAGAGAAAGCAAGAAAATCAGCAGCTCCTTAAGAACTGAGGGGGACTGAAAAAGAAAATAGAAAATGTCAGTACTCAAAGATTTGCTTTTATAATCTTTTTGCTACTGTCTGGGTCATTAATTCTGATTAAATAAGAACTATAAAAGAAATGGCAACAAGTGCTTATTAGTGCAAACATAGTGCTGTCAAATCAGAAAAGAAAAGGTTGTGCCAGTTTGTTTGGTTTTTGAAAGTACAAGACAGGAGAGAAAATTTACTGCTACAGACTGGGAAAATATTGTTAGATTTTAAATCTATACTATATGAACCATAAACCTGAAGGGTTCTCAATATAACAGCAGTCCATGATGATATTTATGCTTCTGTTTAGCCTACATAATTATCTCCATTGTATTGAGAATTTGGATAATTAAAAAAATGATGTTCCTCACAACTGGAGATACCAGAAAATTATTATTCAGCAGCAAATTAGAGAACAAAGCAATGTACTTTAACTCTTTCCATTTTAATAAGCAACTTTAAAATAAAAGATGTCTGTGTTTACAATCTCCAAAACATTATTTCCCAAGGGACAATATTTCAGCAAATCCATTGTACAGCCTTCTTCAGATGCAAATTAGAAAATAAAGCAATTTCCAGTGCATTGTTTAAGATCTCATTATGATGTGCTGTTTTTGCTGGGTTACTCTTGTATATATATGTATAAAATGGGAATTTGAGTAATACTGACCATGGTAAAAAAATGAAATTAGCATGTAAAGAGAATTTATTTTTCATGTTTTGAATATTTTTTATTTGTTTTTGTTTTACATTCTTTAAAAATATATTAAATTCTTGCAAGCACAATAGTGTTTTTGTGGTACTCTAAGTATATCCAATTCAGTTTGTAACTTGAAAATAATAGTGTCTGTGTTTAGAATCTCTAAAACCTTATTTCCCCAAGGGACACTATTTCAGCAATCCATAGTACAGCCTTCTTCAGATAGATCTTTAATTTTGAGATGAATTGTTTTTCCAACATTCCAAATGAAGGTGAATATTATGTAACAATTTTCATTACAGGAAATGGACTTGGCTTGCCAAGTTCAAATCTTGGATGAAATTCTTTACAATTTATCTCATGGTAATACCCTTAAGAAATGTTTGAATCTATCTATTCTCCACTGTTACCCAGCCAGCCTGCCATGGGTAAATAGTTGAATATTCTAGGTTCTCTAGCCTTGATATGGCAACAAATCTAGAAAAAGAAAAACTATATTAAAATCTGTTGTACAGTGCTTAAAAATAGAGCTTGTGTCACATCCTGCCCATGATGAAGGGGTCGGGGAAATATATACATTTCAAATAATCTATAAAATATTCTTTTGGGGAAATGATAGCAAACAGGAAAAGAATGCCACCATATATTTCACTGTAGTGTGGATTTCATTGCTCAGTAAGGGAAAAAATTAGTTAGCACTTCATAATAAAGAAAAAACAACTCATAGGTTGCAGAGAATTGAATCACCTATGCTACACATGTTCGTAGAAATGAGTTGATTTGATTAGTATACTTGCTACCATTTTCTGGAGACAAAAAAAAGAAGAAACTTATCTTTCCTTATGGCTTGTACACGTGAAGAAGATCACAGAACTGATCTGCTGAAACATTGTGATAGCAAAATCAACAGAAAGAGTAAGTTTAGTAGTTTGAACAACACTAGGAATGATGATGAATTTCTTAAAAGAAATAGAAAGTAGATTTAGAATGGATGTTCTGAAATATTTTAATAAAAACAAAAGTAGCAAAAAGTCTGAATAACTCTTGGAAATGTCATAATTTATTTCAATGACAAATTCCTTGTATCATTATTAAAGAAAGTTGTAGAATAGATCTGCTAAAACATTACAGTAACAACACTTGAAATGATAATGATACTTCACAACATGTATTAAGTCAATATATTTGCATGCATTAAGATGCCCTATTTCACCAATGGTCCAGGAGACCGGGGTTCAATCCTAGGTTGAGTCATACCAAAGACTCAAAAGAATGGTACTTGATGTCGCCTTGCTTAACACTTAACACTCAGCATTATAAGGTAAGTATCAAGTGTAAAGTGGAGCAATTTCGAGAATGGAGTAGCGCCTTCCCCTACACCTCAATGTAGTAGCTATTGAAAAGGGAGCCTTCAGGTCATCCTTAACTACAGTCGCCAACTTTACTTTTTACTTTATACTTACATTAGAACTTATAGTATTAACCCATGTAGATTTTAGGGATAATTGGAAACCAAATTCAAGAAATTTAGAGACTGCTACTTAATAACATGTTGTTTCTCCCTTTGCCTGAAAAGCATCAGCTACTGGGCATGACATGGAATCTGTGAGATGCTGGCATCATTACATGAGTATACCTATCTAGGGAAAACCCAGGGCCATCTCTAATAATGATGTTAAGACACACTCCAATTTCAGTGGTAGTAATCATTGTGTAATTAAATAAAACTTTACTTGTACCATTAGAGATAGTGAATCAGTTTGCAAAACAACTAGCAGACAGGCTGAATCCATCCTGTATATTTTAGTTTCTAATATCTTGGCACTTTAGTTTAGAAACTGATTAAAATCTTTTTGCAATAAGTTGCTATACCAGTAACTTTCACTGTACATATATGTATAGTCAATCCATCAGTAGCATATTGCTTATCAATAAATCAATATTGAACAAGACAGGTTTTTAATTCAAACAAAGATACATTTTCATTGCAACATCAAAAACAGATACTGAAATTGTTGAATAAGAGACAAGAATCAAAGAATTTTGTACTGCAATACTGAAGTTAATAAAACCAGACATCTAAGTCATTATCATAGTTGCATGATTCAAATTTCTGAGATGTAGCATTGTCAGCTATTATTTCTTTAACTTTATTTACTTTGCTTTTTATTGAGTCTTTCAAACTATTTTTCTACAATTGCAAGCAGCTTGGATTAAAAAAAAAAAGAACAGAAAAACAAGCTTCCAATGGAATTCAAAATCTCATCACTTTTTCTAAGGAAGCCTGCCTTTATAAAGAATGTCCAATGTCGTTTTGCTACAACAATTCCTAATAATAACAATTTATCTACACTTATTTATGTATGGATACAATTTTCTTCAATAACGCAAGTATACTTTTTTTTTTAAATTTCTAATATATCAGATATGATTTTTATTGCTGAATTCAAAAAATAAAACTCATCTTTTTTTAAGAAACCTTTATTTTTATTTTTAAATTACAGGTACTTAAACAATTCTGCACTATATATATGTATACATGTAAAGCATTTTTAAGGTGATTTTTATTTATTTTGGGGTGCTACATTTTAAAAAATCAGAACCATTTTCCCTATCATGTAACATTTTTCACTAAACCCTTTTTTAATTTTCGATTATAGGTTTTCATATAATTTCATGCTATACATATGTACAATATATGTTCATTTAAAACTAATTTAAAACAATGATATATAGATACATTGAAATTTATTATTACTTGCCATATTTTCATTTTGTTTATTTTCTATTTTAGAATATTTCCATTATATCACCTTTTAAGTGTATTCTTTGTTCTGAAGTGCCAAAACAAATCAATACTCAGAAATAAAACAGACCTGTGTAATTTAATTTCAGCTATAAATTACCTATAGAAGGTATATAAAGAATTTAATGAACATAAGGATTTTACTTAAAAAAGCAATTATTGCATGTAGGGTTAGTTTAGAGAAGGTTGTAGGCTCTTCCAGAAATTTACTCTTTGATATTCTTGAAATTGAAATTTATATTTTCTCTGTAAATTATATCAGTAGATAAGTTAGCATAGATAAATTGTATCCATATACAAATTGTTTAGATAATTCCTCTCAAATTAGATATAAAAATATGCTTATCATATTACTAATGTATGAAAACAATATCAGCAAACATGGCACAAACAGACTGGGAGATAAAGTAGAGTATTGTTTGTGAGTTTGTTTGGGTTTTATGGCATATCAACCTTTGTAGGTTATTTAATGCCAAATCCATTTTATACAAATAAGCAGTTCTATTTCAAACAATTCAGTTTAGTATAAGTACACAGTCAAAAACATTTTTATTTCAAGCTATTCAGTTTAGTCAAACTGTTCTTATTCAAACAATTCAGTTTAGTATAGGTAGAGGTTGGTTTCTTTGATTAATGGCATATCAACCTTTTCAGGTTATTTAATGCCAAAACCATCTTTCTAAAAGAACTGTAGTGGTACTATTTTACCCACAGCTGGGAAGTATAGTTTTTGTTTGCACACAGTTAAATATCAAAACAATTCTATTTCAAACAATTCAGTTTAGCATATAAAAACAGTCCCATTTCAAACAATTCAGTTTAGCATAAGTACACAGCTTAAACGTCAAAAGAGTTCTATTTCAAGCAATTCAGTTTAGCTTAAGTACACAGTTTAGTTCTATTTGACCCATAGATAGGACCCTATCATGTGCTACCACTCTAGGCCACAGTGGACCTGGAAGCAATGGCAATGAAGGGGTACTCCACATTTTCCCAAAGCTCCACAATTACTGAAACCTTACCATCAGATTGTTTAGTGTCATATCCAGGACACTCATTGAGGAGGGTGTTCTTAACCTTCTGTAGAGAAGCAGTTGGTGTATGCTACAGCCCCAGCCAATTGAGCAAGTAAAGGATTGGTTTATTGGTATGATTTAGGATTCTGCAAGTAAAACCTTCAGAAAAAGCAATTGGAATGGATAACTAAGTTTCCCCACAGCAAAAGGAGAAATGAGTTTGAGTCTCAATGAGAGCTCATCTTTTATTATTGTATATAAATACACCACTCCTTGCTATCACAAAAACATTCTTGAATGAATTACAATAAAAAAAAAACACTAAAAGTAACAGGTGAAAGTATACAAGGTGTATTTATTAAGCATCAAGACAGAAATTTATTTACCACAAAAGAAATTAAGCACAACTGAAATGTTAATTTCTTTCAAGATAGTTCACTTGGTATTCAACACTTCAGCAAGTTTGTAGGAGCACTTAACATAACAGTTATCATCATAGAAAATGGAACTGATGACCTGACTTCAAATCCTGGACAATATTTTGTACTAATGCCTTTGGGAAAGGCATGAATCCATATCACTAGCTATGGAAAAATAGTAGGATTGGCCAAGTTAGGCAACTGGTTTAGGAGAAGAAAAACTGAATTCAAACCAGCTGTACAAATTGACTGAGTCACATCCTGTTCATGGTGGAGAGGTTTTGATAAATACATACTACATCAAGTTTTCTATGAGTTTAAGCATCTCTGAATCTTCTCTTTTTATAAAGTATGAAGCTGCACCATCACGTTTCTTTTAATATCTTAGATGTTCTTAAATTTTGCACTTGAGAGTTGAATTTTCTGTTTAGAAAAAAAAAAAAAGTCACACAAAGCTAGGTTTAGTGATTATAGAAGGTAGTCCATTTGCCCAAAAATATTTCATAAAAAAAATACTGAGACTGGTTTCATTATTTTTTTCATTTGCCACTGAGATATATAGATAAAGTTTAGCAGTCTAGACATTATTGTTTTATTTTACAATTTGCTCACTTGTGCACACATCTTCATATAGATTTCAAGTTTTTAGAATTTTAAAAATCTAAATCTTTAGTAACAATAAATTTTGATCATATTGCATACAGGTCAAAATTATTAATAAAAACGTTTCTTTATTACTCTATATTGTTTTTTGATTAATAATATGCTTTTATATTTTTCATTAATCTTTCAGCTCCTGATGAACTTTTATTATACACTTTGACTGGAACTGGACAGGTTGGCTTCCACGCCATAGATTGGCCTGTCTTGAATTATTTAACTCTTGTCGGATGGACAACAAGTCCCAGTGCTGTTGCCTATGACCCAGTAGATAAGGTAAGAATGAGAAGAAAGAACTCACCTCATTTCTTTACATATCCAGTACTTCTATTTAGTTTCAGTTGTATTTTTAGGAAACCCACTTTTAAGATATACCTCTTAAGAACAGGTCTTCAACATCATCAAAATTCTTCTCTGGCATTGTGAGACAGCATAAGATTGGAAGCATTACTTTTTGATCAACTCTTATGAATAAAATATACATGCTCTTGCTCATCACTGACAAAATGCATAGCTCATGGTAAGGATAAGGAACAAAAATTGTATTTTGCTATTGAAAACTTGCTCTAACAATCTTATTGTACTCCCTATATCAGTTGTACTTTCTGTGGAAATAAACTAGAAGTTTTA
The DNA here is from genome assembly GCA_963585895.1 of Sepioteuthis lessoniana. Lineage (NCBI taxonomy): Eukaryota > Metazoa > Mollusca > Cephalopoda > Myopsida > Loliginidae > Sepioteuthis > Sepioteuthis lessoniana. Next base: position 56,616,047 of record OY757906.1, read on the forward strand.
TGTTTGGAATGTGTCTTGTAAAGTAATCATAAATCTGAAATAAACTTGGGACTAATGGTCAGAGAAAAAAAAATGAAAATGCTTTGAGACACACTAATAAAATGACATTTTTTTCTTCTCATTTTGAAGATCAGTTTTGATCTACAAAGTAAATGAAAAATGTTGCACCATATAATATCAAGAATATAAATATTGTTATTCCACAATATGGCTTATTCTTTGCTCAGAGTTTAAGAAAACAATGAGAGAAGTTAACCAGAATAATGGAGATGCAATAGAAGATCAAAGTAAAAGCTTTATAAAAATAAAAAAAAAAGGTTGTAAGGGTATTTCTTCTTTTAGTATAGCAAGAAAAACAGCAACAGTGTTCAGCTGGTCTTTATGTCTGCAATTCTCTGTCATCACAAACACCAAAAGTCATTGCTTTTATTCAATTCTCACTCACTGAATTTTTAGGTACACACCAGTACAATCACTTGTTTTGCTATCACATTTTTTACACTAAGATGACCTTACAGCCTACTGACTTCCTTTTGATGTACCTGTTAGGGTACCATCTATGGGTCAAATAGAACTATTTAATCATTTACTATACTTGAAACCATTTAAAAACATGAGTAAACAAATTATTAAAGTTAAATTGAATCATCAGCATTTTGTTGCAGTGCTTGAAACTATTCAATTGTGTAAATGAATGAATGAATGTTTAATAGAATTATTAGTGTTAGATAGCAATACTAGAAATCTTTTACTGGGTATTGATATTAATATTATATAGAATTATTTGTTTTTAATAACGATAATTGAAATCATTGAAGTCTGTGAAAATAAATGAGTTCTGGCTCATTTAAAAATTATGATACCTATAAACTATTCACTTAAAAAAACTATGCATATATATATATATATATATATATATATATATATATATATATATACACACAAATTTCATTAAACATAATAGACATTTTATGTCTACATATTTTCTTCTGGATCCGTTCGAATTCCCATATTACTTTTATCGTATTCGGGGGGGAATTGATTTATATATTGTCTATAGTTGTATGTATCCCTAGTACTTTCTGCCCAACGTTAGGCCATCATCAGGGGAGGATCTATTACAAAAGTGATGTAACTTTTGTTTTAGCATATTACCAGCATGTAAGAGTGTCTTTACCGTTGAAGATTATGGCGTTTGCTTTTAAATGTAATTCTATAATTAGTATCAGTACCTAAAGACATTTAAGTACATTAGTGCTGGTTTGAAAATTAATTCTATTAAGTGTCGGTTGCATGTTTCTAATATGTAGTGCTTCGAGAATCTGTAGTTTTTGTTTATTATTTTGATGTTCTAATATTGTTGTGTTGTCTGAGAATTTTCCGTAATTGTGTTGTTGGGCATGAATGTTTTTTTCAATGCTGAGCTATTGAACTTGTATCAGAAAGGTGTATTGTAAGTCTCCTCGACAGGGTAGTTGAGGTTAACCCAACATATATATTATTATTATCAGAGATACAATCTCCTAAAGGACATTTAAATTTATATATAACGTTGTTTTTTTGCAAAACTCCAATCGAGGGAGAGAATTATTTCTAATGACTAAATTTGAGGTTTTAAACATATTATAATATATAATAAGTTTTATCTTTTATATATATATATATATATATATATATATATAGGATTAGGCATTCAATAATCTAGAATGGTTGATATGCCATAAAACACTACTAAACCAAAACATCTCTTTGCTGCAAGTCTCTAACTTGCTGAAGGGAGTTCCTCTGATGAATGAGTACCTACTTTTGAACTGCATCAATCATCCATGTTTTATTTTTTGCATTCTTTTTTTTTTTTTGCAGAGGGCTTCTTTTTTTTTAGCTTCAACTGCATTTTAACTCTTATAAGAATACCATAATAGTTCCTGTCAGAAATGATGGTCAGTGGGTTTGAAATTATGGTAAAGACTTAGTGGCATGTTGAAAATGCAGGTGCATTGATGAACTGAAATCATTTCTGATCACTTGAATAAAGAAAAGGCAGAATAAATGTTATTGTGAAAGAGGTGACAGAAAGAAAGTTATAATGAAAGAGGCTGAAAGAAAGGTGACACAGAGAAGAGAAAAGACTAAAATAAAGAGAAGAGTGAGGAAAAAAAAGAAGAAACAATTGAAAGTATGAGAGAGAGGGGGGGTATTAAGGAGAATTACTTAACATGGCATACTGATAACCTAATAGGTTGATTATAATTTTCTCTTTCTTTTCACTTTGTTAATTACTCATTTATATTCATTCCTTTATTCATTCACATTGACTAATCTTATCTCTTTCACTTTCTCTTCTGTTTTTATACTTTCCTACTTTCTCCAGCTCTCTCTCTCTCTCTCTCTCTCTCTCTCTCTCTCTCCCTTTTTTTTCCATACCCAGTTACTTGCTTTCCTTTTTCCTCATGAACTGATAATCATTTGCTTTGCTCAAATTATCTTTTTTGCTCTCTTTCTTTCTCTTTGATTTTCTAGTTTCCAATTCTCTTTTTCATTCAATTACTTGGCTCTTTTTTATCATTTTCTCACACTCACTTTCTGCACACTTTCATCTCTCTTCTCTTCACTTTTTCTGATAGCAGCAAGCAGCAATTGTTTTTCTCAATCTTTATTTTACCCAGTTCATAATGCCACCATTTTTGGGACTCAAACTACTTGTGTATAATTTCATCCAGGAATTTCATTAAAAAAAAAAAATAGAGTTTTACTTCTTGAACATTTGTCATTGATTAATGATTTTTATGGTTTCTGTTTAAGTTTAAACATGGAGTCTGATTTTAACTCAGCATAGAAATTTACTTTATTGTAATTCAACAATCCAACATAGATAGTGTGTTCAAAAAGTATCAAGCTGAAGCTGTATTTATCAAGACAAAAATGAATAATGAAAGACATTAATATTCTTCAAAATAGTCCCTTCTGCATTCAACACAATTTTTCCAATGGCAGTCTCTATATGGTGACGAATGTACTGGATTGCAACATCATAGTAAGCAAGTTCAAGCTCTTAACATGCTATTTCACTCACTTTCAGACTTATACCCTTGGAAAAAGTATTCACTCCCTTATCCCTCCCTAGCTAGCTATGAGTTGAATAGTATCATTACTGTTATTCTACAAGGATGAAGGTTGATGTGCAATTAAACAAAGAAACCAGACCTTTTAGGAGAAGTCCCCATGGCATAGTGGTTAACATGCCAGACTGCAATATTGTAATCAACAAGTGTGAACTACAGTTTTGCTTATACATTCACTTTCTGACTATTACACTTGAAAAGGGTATGAACTCTCTAATCTCTCAGTTATGGGTTTAATAGCACAATTACTCTCCTTCTACAAGTATAGTTTTCAAAGGAGTCCCAAGAACATAATAGATAAAGCCTTGAAATAAGCTAGTTCAAACTCTAGTTGCACTATTATATTCATTTTCAGACTAATACTCTTAGGAAAGTTATGAATCCCCTGTTAAGGTTGATAAAATTGCGATTGGCGAGTTTTCTAAAAATACAAAAATGTAGACAGACTGACGCCAAGAATTCAAAATTGAGCGGCAAAAATAAGGAACCGTTTCTTTTGGTATGATGAGATGAAGAGAAGGAGTAGGAGTTAGGGATAGGAGTTTTGTACCAGGTTTGAAAAAGGAAGACGCAAGGAAGAAGTCACTTGACTACTAAAATCCACGGTGAACATCACTAAGCAATTTCTGCTCCTGTATCCATAAAAATTAAGAGGTTACAATGAAGCTTAATTACAACTTGATGTAAAAGCCCAATTTTCTCACACCAAAATAAAACATCATTGAATCGAAGTTTGTGTTTTCTTCAATAATTTCAGCATACGAAGAAATACAACACCCCTTATCCTCCCAACTATAGGTTAAATAGTACCCCTACTGATCTTCTACAAGTTTGGCTTTGGCATTAAATAACTAGCAAAGGTTGATATGCCATTTAAAAAAGAAACCAAACACTTATTCCAGCAAATTTTTTCTTAGTTAAAGTGCCTATGAAACTTCTATTTTGATATGGTTTGAAGATACATTGTTGTATTTCTCCTTATGTCCTCCGCATTCTCAAATTTCACCATTGAAATGAATTTCCAATTGATTGAACATAAGTTATATCTGGTGAGTGTGGTGAATGCTGCAGTTATACAATTCTGTGTTTCACCAAAAACTGCTGTTCAAAAAGTATCTTAACTTCATAATTTTTCACCTTGGTACAAACTCATCTATATGAAAGCTAGACTTTATCACTTTATTATAAAAGCTGCACAGCTGGACATCTTTTTTGAGATTTTAAATTTTACAATTCAAAACATTAGCCTTGATACTTTTTGATCTCACTAAGTAAATGAAATATTTAGATTTATTTGGTGAGTGTTTTACTTAATCATTCTTTCTTTCTCAGAGTTTTTTTTTATTTTTCTTCTTTCTTTGTTACTAGTTTTCTCCTAATGCTCTTTTCTTTTTATTTACTTTTTTTTCTATTTCCCCTCTCCCAATTGTTTTACTCTTTTTCTATCACATCTTTCTCTCTTTTTTTAGCTTTTCTCTCTTTACTGATTTTCTTTTCCCCTTTTCTGTTGACTTTTTTTCTTTTCTATCAATTTTCCCATCCTTCTCTCTTTCTCTTGATTACCTTGGTGTTCACTCTTACTTTATCTTTTTTGTAATCATTCTTTCTCTCTTTCCTTACACTTTTTCTATAATCTTTTCCCTCTTTCTTAACTCTGTTTTTATTATTCACTGTCTCTTTCCTTTTCTATTTTCTTATCCTTTTAGACTATCTTTTCTTATTTTCTTTTCACTCTTTTTTCTTATCATCCTTTCTCTCTTTATTTACATTTTCTTTTTCTTCATCCACTTTCTCTTTCACTTTTCCAATCCTCTACCTTCTCTCTGGCTCTTTTTTTTTTTTTTTTTGACAACCTGCTATTTTCTTTCCTCTCTTTTCCAATAATCCTTTTTATCTTTCTTTACTTTTTCTCTTAGGCAATTTTTCATATTTTTCTCATCAAGCCTGTTGTACTTTCCATTATTTTTTCACAAGCCTCTTCATTTCTCTTGATTTATTTCTTGTACTCCTTTCTCTCACTCACACAGTTTCCTATCATTTAAAAAAAGTTACATCCAATTCATCACAATTTTTTTAGATCATTCAACATTTTTATTACAGATAATATTTCTTTAATATTTGATTTCTCTTTATGTACTTTGAAAATTACCTCACTTTTCACTTCATTCCTTTTGTATTGCATTCAAAATTTTACAAAAAGAAAACAGAAAATCAAATTTCTAGAAAAACAAGCAGTTTCCAAAAAATATAACAAAATGGCTGCCTGCTCACAGACTAACACTATTGTTAATGTTCTATTGTCACAGACTTTTACTCTCATACAGAAATATGTTCTCTTCATTGTGCTATAATAAAAATCACCAAAAATGGCCAGCCAAAAAAAAAAAATATTGTTTTATTAAAGTTTTGAAAATTGGAAACAAGTTAAAAAAGAAACAACACACACACACACAATGAAACAAGAGATAATTATTCACTGTTATTCCAACATTTGTTTTTCTAAGAAGCTATTATTAGCTTTGAGCATAGTTTGGGATCAGGAAAAAGGCAAGAGCTGAGGAAATCTCAGCAGGAGTATAGACTAATTAGCAACTATTGAACATAGATGGACCCTGACATAAAAGTTGGCCAGCAAAAGACTTCAATGGCTGAGTTTACATATATTCAGCTTCATCACACAAATAGACCTACAGAAAATGACTGCTTCCTATTCCCTCTAGAACTGACTTGTTTTAGTAAAGAAAGAAACCAAATTTTTTTTTAAATTCAAAAGAATATTAAAAATAAAAGAAATGAGACACAGAGAAAGAGAAAGACACACACACACACCAACACACATATAGAAAAAATCTGTTTGGAAGATTTTGATGGCTACAAACACTTTATTTAGTTCTATTCTGTATAACAGCTCTGAGTATGTTTAAAAGTAGATAGCCAGGAGGGACTTAGAGTAGTGAGATACTGTATACAACCATATCCTAAGGAATGAAAAAGGTTTTAGGTCAAAAAGAAAATAGAAAGAAATGAAAAAGAAAGCAAGCAAGCAAATGGAAAGGAGAGAAATTCTAACCTCCATTTATATCAGAGCTGTTCTTCCAGTGCTGTATTTATGACCATGTGTGCAATTGGTTCAGCCATTTTGAATAGGCATTGTGGTCAGAAATATCAACCATATTGAATGAAGTATTGTGGGGTAGAAATGGTCTTTGAAATGAAAGCTAAATATCCCTGCAGTGTTTGCATTTAAAATGTCATAAATATATGAAAGTGTGTTGTGCTTTGCCGTTTTAGCAAAAGGCAAGTTGGTTCATAGCTCTGCAAAGAATAAATGCAGTACTGCTTTTTAGCCAACAAATCAAACAAATATTTGTGCAATGCTCTGTATTAATGGACATAAAAACGTATAAAATATATCTATCTGCATGTGTGCATATTTATTTATCTATCTATATCATCCAAGCCCAGCCTATCCCAGTAACCTTGTCAGTAAGGCTAAAAATGTGCTGACTACATTGCTTACAGAAGGGTAAAACTTAAAAAACAAAAAAGAGGTATTAATACTAAACTGCATCAAGTGGTGAGGCTCTAGTTCTGGATCTCTGGACAATGTAGAGTCACACCTTTGCTGACGGAAAACCAGCTCTACTCCACTTTAAAATTGATCTTGTGTCACATCTTGAGCAATGTTAACAATACTTTTACTACCAACTTATATATAAAAAAACCCAACTCATCTTAATTCTTGCTAATTAAACCACAGCAACAAATACACATAGAGATGCACAAAATCTGATCAAAAGGGCTTATCTAATTTCTTCTTCCCACACACCATTTTGGAAAGAACTTAATGGCATAAAACAAAAATTAATCAATAATGAGTTTCCAAATTAAGTAGTTGATTAAGAAATAAAATCAAGTTTTAAAAAAAGAATAACAGCAACACATAAAATTATGACAAAAATAATATAATCAAAGTATTCTATTAAAACTGAATGCATCAAAACTGCAAAAAAGATGAAACAGCAATCTAATGAGTAGGTACACATCACATAGCAACAGTAACAAACATACAAAACTAATTATATATTATTATAAAAGATTTTAAACTTCTGAACTTACTGTTACTGAATAAAAAGAAAAAAGACCAACATCATATATGAATTGGCTTACCCATTAGAAGATTGCCTTTCCAATGTTAATAACAGAAAAAAAACTTTTAACATATATATTGACCATAGAACAACTCATTCATGGCAAGCAAATTGCCACTTATCAGATAATAGTGCCATAAAGCTAATATCCCTCAACATAGAATGCAAAGTCATTTTTATCAAAATTAAACACATATTTGTAGACAACACAAACACACTAAATAATATAAATTGCAAAACACGATTACAAATACATCAAATCACAATTATAAAACTGAAAAACAAGATTAAATAAGATAGATAGATAGATATGCTATTTTATCAAAAAAAAGAAGACAAATACATCAAACCATGATTACAAAATAGAAAAACATTAAATTAAACAAATGATGACTGCCATATCTTGACAGATGATAGCTATTTTTACCTCCAAAATTACAACTTAAACATCCTGATTAATAACTAATTCAACTTGAGAGAAATAGACAAGATGTGTAAGATGATAAGATAGTGAGACATCTGTATGTTGTTAGATTATTATGACATATATTTGTATGACAATTATGCCACTCTCTAAGTCTACATACCTACAGCCAAGTGATAAGCATAGCAAGATAACTGGTGGCTATGTAAACCACAGGTTTTATTTCAGAGTATCTTCTTTTTTACTTTTCCTGTAAAAAGATATCAGCAACTCAGCAGAAGTTTGATGCCAGAGGTTCCTTCTTCACTTTAGATTTTGGAGTTCAATTCACCAAGAATAGTTGCCTTCATCATGGGTTTATAATTAGACTTCTATTCTATATATATATACTATTTCATTTAACACTGTTTTTCTAATATATATATATATATATATATATATCAACTAGTTTGAAGAATGTTGTCTGATTCTTCAGACTAATGGATATACTATACCAAAAGTACATTTTACATTGCTTTTCATACAGCATATCAAATCCTTAAAAATTCTTTCAAAGAACATTTTAAAAGAAAATAAAACTTTTCAAAATTTCTATAAATACCTTCTTTTTGTAGAAGATACTGTTTTAACATGCAGAATAAACAACAATAATAACAACTCTTACTGGCTCAGTGGCCCTAGCTAGTGTTCAGCTAGCAGACAAAAAATAAAACAGGTGGTAACTCAATACCAATCCTGAAACATGACTGAAGCAAGCCAGTATATATATATATATATATATATATATATACTCACTATTATAACAATTCAGTGGGTCAGCAACCAATCACTGTCCAGAGAGTGGACTTAGCCACTTGTGAGTAATGGAATACCCCGATGCCCATATAATCTCACTTCAACTCATTAGCTCATCGCTTTTATGCAAATTGTTATAAAATAGCCGAGGGATTTCGGTTCATGCCTTTGAGTTTAGTTAGGCTGAGAACCTTTCGGCTCAGCACATGGGTTAGTTAGAGGCAATTGAGGCAGGTGTTAACGCGGGTGCGCGCGGGAGGATGGAGGTGTCACTCAGATGTCATAACAGTCCGAGACGATATTGGGTGACAAGGTGCAGGTGACGTCACGTACCGGAAGCACGCGGAAGTTTGTGTGAGAATTTGAAGAAAATAAGAGTCGGGCACTAGACGCCAAATGAGAAGGATCAATTTTTGGAGCTCGCAGGCGCGAGGCGAATATTCGCCCTATGGGGGCCGCTCGAGTTGGGGGCCAAATGAATAAGACAGCATAGAAGATTGTGTCTCTCCTCCTTACGTCGAAACCTTCAACTCAAAGTTAATAAAAAGGTTTCGTACCTGAACAAGAAGTCATTACGTGTTTTTGAATTCCGAGATTCCTATGTTATTTATATATTTTATAGTAATGAACATTATATGTCCATTTCGCACATAGCATTAAATTGCGAATATGGTACAAAATGAGTTCAGACTCGTAGCTACCAAACTTTACAAAAGAATACCAACACTTTTTTCCCCACAAAACCTTACACATCAATGGCTCACAATCATAACTAGTTGAGAACCGTCAAAAAAATAAACTATGTAAAAGTAATATTCCGATTTATCTTGTCACTTTTGTTCATCTTTTTACATATATTTACTTATATGCTATTTTATTTAATGTTGTTCATCCAGCTTTGGGTTCAATATAAAATTTTGTCACCAAAACTTTTACTTCTTCCTGCTATGAGTATTGTTTAGCAAACCCTTCTGGTAGGATGCAACACAAGTTCAAATTGTTAGGTGGAGACCTACAGATGCACAGTTGAGAGTAGTGAAAAAAACTGCTTGACTTCATCAACACTCCCTGCAAATATCAAGCAATGAACCTGACACTTTTAGATGGGCAACAGGTGTTGACTGAGTGGATGGCCCCCTTAAAATGTTCATTGTATGACCAGGGTGGAAGCGAACTGCACTGCCAAAATCAAGTTTCAGAGTAACCTGCTATGTAAACAGAAAAACTCAACTGATCTTTCCTAATAGGTTTGCTGATTTGTATATTTTGCTCTTAAAATTGCTGATAAAAAAATGTTATTAGAAAGAATCAGACTGAAAATAAATATCTGTTTTATCATTCATTTTCAATTCTATTTTTAAATGATTCTTTTGTTGATGGATTTTATAATTGTTCTTGTTACATAACCTTTACTTGGTCTAGCACATAGGCCTCAGGTTGCTTTTAATACCTGCTGTTACTAAAAATTTCTTATCATTATTCTTGGATGCAATAATGTAGTTGACACTGACTGTCTCGTGAACTAGCAATATTATACTTATTATTGTAATTCAAACACCTCATCTAAAAAGTCAACTCAATTTTTGTCAAAAATACAATAAACATATTAACCCACCAGAGTGAATATTCATTTTTTTAAGATAAGAGAGACTCATAAGGCTACTTGGGTTAAGACATGAAGCATATCAGTTACATTTAGATTACCCTTTCAGAGGCTTTGGGCCCTGTGTGTGTATGTGTATGTATATATATATATATATATATATATATATATATATATATATGCTTAGTATAGACATTGGAGACTGGAAGCAGATGATAGTAAATCAGTCAATATGGAAGAAAGCAATTTATGCAAGCTGTTAGGCATTTGAAGCATGGAGAATCAAACTCCAATATCGAACAAGTCATTTGGAAACAGAACTTAATCTTGGTCCTTGACATTTTACAGCCAGCATATGTTTGTAACATCTATAGTAGGGTCTGTTTGTCCAAAGATGGACTTACTTGTCATATGAGATCTCATGAAAGCAAACTTTTGAAGATTCTCTTTACAAAAGTATTTCTGCAGCAACCTGGAGGGAACTTGTGTCAATTCTGTGACAAAGTATGTGGGTCTGCAGCAGGTTTGAGAAGTCAAATGAGTGTGCACTGGGGCAATGTCAACTGAAAAGGCAGCTAACTCATTTTTCCCACATTGAATAGGGTTTGCAAGGATATATGGAGCCTGAGGAGTCATACGTGCTCCCAAGAGTACTCTTAGCAAATCGAAGAGATGGCCTTCTTCTGCAAAGAAGTGGCAGTCACTATATGCTATTTTTTTAATTATTGTTTCTTTTTTGTTTTTATTCAATGGCTAGATGTTCTTTCCGTCTTTTTTAACTTTTTTTGCGCTTCATATTATTTATCAGGTTTGAGTTATCTACAAATGTTTGTCAAATAATGCTAATTGATAGAAATAAAAATATAATTTTAACAAAGAATTTCATCTGCTCCCCAAAGTCATTGTTTGAAAACTCACAACATAAGAGCTTGCTCAAAATGAAAATACAGAATAAAGTAGGATATTAAAAATGCTTGTCAAGTTCTTTCTAGCATATAAACTTGGGTTTCAAGTATTCTTATCAAATACTAATAATTTACTAGCCAGTATGGAATTCCAAGTAACCATTCTTATTTAATAATAATGATTGGTTTGGTTTCTTTGTTTAATGGCTTATCAACCTTTGTAGGTTATTTAATGCCAAAGCCATTCTCCTAGAAGAACAATAGTGATACTATTTAACCTATAGAGGATAAGGGGGTTCATACCTTTCCCAAGAGTATTTGCCTGAAAGTGAACATAATAGTGCGACTGGAGTACAAACTCGCTTACTATAATTCTGCAGTCCATCACTTTAACCATTACACCACGAGGATACACCCATAAAAATGATCATTTATTTTCACAGTTATATGATTTCAAGTATTCTTATTTAATACTAACAATTTTCAAGCAGACCTATTGGACCTATATGTGGGACTCTAACAGGTAATATCACTCTAAGTCAGAGTGAACATGGGAGTCATGGTAAAGAAGAGCTGACTCCATACTCTCCAGAGCATCAGAACTGGCGGCTCACCACTAGATGCCTTTTTAGCATCATACCCTGGATACATCTTTATCTGTGTTTAAGTCTCTGTGCATGCATTTGTAGAAGTGTGTGTTTCTCCATTAAAATACATATTCATAAGTGTGCATATATGCATCTATATCCCTGTATAAATACATCCACATATAAATACTAAAACATGTATTTCACAATTATTCTATATTTTTTGAATGACATGCTTCTCTCCCCTTGGCAAATCATAATCATATTCATCATGATTACTTCCATTACACAGACTTTTTCTAAATGCTTCCTCGATTGTCTTGTGATTTCAGAGTCTTAGGTTTTCATATCATTTCTGAATGTTCATCCAATGATTTTTTTTCTTCTTTATCCAATGACTTTCACATCCGTCCATGGTCCCATTGACAAATGCAACTCTGAAAAGAGTTTACAAATGCACCAAGTAAATGACAAAAGAGAAAAAGTAAATAAAAGTATGTTATAAAACCTAAAAAATAGGTCCCATATCACTCTATTTTGTTTTGTTTTTTTTTTTAATTCTAGCTTTATTCATCTTCCCTTCAGAATTTCAGTCTTCAGATTTCCATCAGGGAAAAAATTTTAAATCTTGGTGTATTGCAACTAGCTCAAAATTTTGAGATATGCCGCGTTCATAGTCAACAATTCATCATCATCAAAGTTTGCTGACAGTATGGATTTCCTTGACTCTCTCTCACCATCCATCCCTATTAGCAAGTCCTCTAGATGGCATCTAGTGCCTGCAGAGAGCTGATGGATCTAAGATTTTGCTGGTTGGCCAACATTGGTGTGTACATGTATAGGAGTCCATAAGAGAACATTGCTTATTCTTACTTCACCAGTAATACCCTGCATGTCTTACTTGGATGGCTTGTGAGATGGGAGGTAAGAGGCCATACACCTGCTCCTTTGTAGGCTTCTGCTTCTAGAATTTATTCAAAACAGCATGTAGAATACTTGTATTGTTCCCATCTAGCTTCTTCTTCAGACATTTCATATTAAAGTCCAAGTGGTGCAGCTATACAACAGTACTTATATGACTACAACTTGCAAGAGTTCTCATTTTATTTAATCAGAGGTATCAATTATCTGAAAAATTCATAGTCAATTCATAGCCTTAGACAATTCTTGCATAATAATTCAGAGCAACTGATTTCAGAACATTGCCAACAAATCAATGTGTGGGTGAATAAACCAGTAAGTAACAAGCAAGATGAAGTGCAAAGGAAGGTGGACTCATTAAAAAAAATATCAGTAACTTTAATTTTGTATTTGAAATCTGTTCATTTGATTTTAGTTGGAGTTTTGAGAAATATACATAGTTAAAACTCATTACCTTCTTTCACTCTTTATATAGCGTGTTAGTTCCTGGTTTATTCAGTCAACAGGTATTACGAGAATTTCAATGATAACAATAGAAAAGGAATCACGTTTATTGTTATGCAAGAATTTTGTGACTAACTTTATATTTAACATAATAGTTATCATTGTAGGAAATGAAATCAGCAAGTGGAGTTTAAATCCTGAATAAGACTTTGTGTTTCACTTCATACTAATGCCCTTTGGGAAAGCAAAACTCTATCCATTTATCCCTGCACAATGAAGAAATAGTAGCGAAAACTGGGTTCTTTAACCTTGGTTAGGCAACTAGACTAGGAGAAGGAAACCTGAATTCAAACCTGCTTTACTCCTCTTAAAAATTGATCTTGCATCATATCCTGCTAATGGTGGAGGGGTTGGGTAAATACAAACTTGATTTTTTTTTTTTTTAAGATTAATTTGGAACTGGTATGAATATAATGAAATAGGTTTGGGGATAAATTGGTCACTGTCCCTATGAATTACTAGCAATGAAGATTCTGTAATCTACCCCAAATAATTAACACTGAAATTGTCAGCTGAAAAGAGAATGCAAGAAAATTAGTCCAAATCAAAAATAATAATACTTTGTCTCTTAATAATTGTTACATTTTGTGTATAAAATTTATATGCAAAGGTAACTTCTGTTGAACAGAATCTTTATGTAGTATATATACATGTATTGTTTTTTTGGGGGGATATTTTTTCATGTTTTCAGTACAAACTGCTCATTAATTCCACAATGATAGATAATAAATCTGATGATCTGGGGATTAAACAAAGCACAAATCTGCTATCATTCTATTATATCCTATTCTTGTATAGCTGAAATTGTAATGATGTTTTTCATAAGAAAAACCTTCTTTTGTGGTAATCGGTAATCTCCAATAGCAGGGCAGAAAGGGTACCACAGGCTTGTAGTTATATATATATATATATTGGGGTAAAAAGATTGTGTTATGCAGATCTTGTAACAGATAACAGTTTCTCAAAGTGTGTTTCCCAAATCATCTGTTAATATAATAATTTTTCCCTATATCCGTGCTGATGGTGCAATGTGATGATGATGATGAAATCCAGCCAAAAATGCACTGAAGTGTCTTTTCTGGTAAAGATCGAATGAAGAGGGTGAATACAGAACGATTATCATGGGTTATATTGATGGTTCCTACTTGATTAATTTGAAGATCAGCATTCAAAATCCATTATACAAGTGGGATTAAAAAGTTTTGGCAATATTTCGGCAATGTGAGACACAATTAGGCAGACAGTGATGAACCACTCTTGGCTGTGAGATGTTGAGCTCTCCAGATTTACCTCTCAGCCTTGGAATCCACAGTTTTAGGCTCTTTTTTTTTTTCAATATATAATTTATGACTATATATAAACATTAATTTAACTGTATTCTTCTATATTAATCATTGACATTGTTTTTTTAAGTTACTTTCCTTGAACTGTAGGAGAAGCATATCAAATTCTAATGTTAATTTCTAACTTTTCTTTTTTTTCATTAGTTTGTTTACTTTTTATTCTAAATATTCACATTATTAACTGTAATAGTGGTGGTGCTTTAATTTGTTGATACAAAAAAATATCTGTATACATGTTTCTGTAAATTTTGCATAAACGATCAAAGTGAAATCAGTCTTTCTAATATTCAAAAAAGTATGGTTAAGAATTAAAAGAAACTTCCCAAAGCTATGTGGTCAAATTTTTATGCAAATGTAATTTGCCCATCCCTAAATATAAACAAATAAAACCTATTAAGAAAATAGCTGACTGTTAGACATTTGTCTTTTGAAATGGTGATGCTGGGATTCAAATCCGAAAGAGACTTATGTGAAAAGTGTTTTAAGATTGATAACAAAGAAATCAGTAAGAAAAAGTAACAATATATATATATATATATAATAAAAAAAAAAAAAAAAGATTAAACTGGCAAAACTCTGATTAAATAAAAAGAGGAACTTGCCCAGTTTGTTGGGTCTGTAGAATACACCAACTACACCTCTGCAAAGAGGTAAGAATCCCCCAAAAAGTGTCCTGGATATGACACTAAACAGTGATGTTGGAGCTTTGGGGAATGCAGAGCACCCCTTCATTGCCATTGTTCCAAGGTCCACTCTGGCCCTGAGTGGTAGCACCTGATACGGTCCTATCTATGGGTTAAATAGAACTAACAGCATACTTCTGCTAAACTGAATTTTTTGAATCAGAACTGTTTGACTAAAAAGAATGGCTTGAAATAGAAATCTTTTTGACAATTAAACTGTACTTTGAACTGCGTGCTTATGCTAAACTGAATAGTTTAAAATGGAACAGTTTTTGACATTGAAACTGTCCTTACACTAAACTAAATTGACTTACACTGAACTGTTTTGACATTTAACTGTGTGTAAACAAAATCTGTAGTTATACTAAACAGAATTAGCTGAATTAGAACTGTTTGACTAAACTGAATAGCTTGAAATAGAAATGTTTTGACAGTTAAACTGTACTCATGCTAAACTGAAAACTTACATAAAAATGGATTTGGCGTTAAATAACCTACAAAGGTTGATATACCATAAAAACCAAACAACCAATCAACCAAAAAAAAGGAACAGTTTGAATTATTCTATGCTAAAATTTTGAAATTACATATAAGGACAATGACTAAACTAAAGGTTAATTATTAAAGTGAAAGATAAAATCAATTCATAAAGCTTGAATAAAACAAAAAAGGATTGTTGGACTTATACTCACTCTTAAACTTACGAATCCTAATTCACATTACAGTATTCACTTAAAAGCATAAATTATGTTTGGAATTTGATCTTGTGAAGCCAGCAAAAAATTCAACTCAAAATCCAATACACCCACTCTCCTATGAAAAATATATTTACAAGCATATATCAATGGAAGCCATGAGCATCAGTAAGGTGAATAAATCCAAAGACGGGTCAATATCGCACTTCACCAGATGCTGGGTGGAAGAACCTCATTGGTCAACAACCAGTATCAAATAGTTCAGTCAGTAGACAACAGCTACTTATCAATGAGTGTGGTGTCTATTGCTGAAGAAAAAAAACAATCAACAAAAGATTATCATGACTAATTCAAACCATATCAACGCTCAGACTCAAACCAAAATTACTTAGGTGTAAAAATGTTAACATAGTGACATTTAATGTAAGGACTTTAAATATTGCAAACCAGTTACCTAAGCTGATAGCATCTGATCTGTAGCTGAGCATAATATAGACATCATATGCATACAAGAACTTAGATAATACCAGAGTAAACTAGAAATAAAATGATACTGGTAATAGATAGACATTTGTCTCAGAATCTGTCAATGCTGTGTTGGAATGCTTCACAGTTCTCATGCCTTAAAATCACCTAATAATATTGGGAGAATCCAATTTGGAAAAAAATTCTGTTTTATTTTATCAGAGAGATCAGATTTCCTTATGATCAATCACCTATGGATAGCAGTCCATACCTTTGCTTAGTGTATATTGACATAATTTTCAGTAGATGAGATGCTGCTGCCCAGATATTTGAACTAGACAACTAATTTTAGAAGCCTGCCACTAAAATTGATGGCTCCTCCTCATTTAAAAGGAATGAACTCAGTTATATTTGCATCCATATTAAGGATAATGTTTTCTACTACTTGTTCAAGATTATTCAGTAGGAACTTGGCTTGAGTGGGTGCTGACAAAATATGTACATGAAGAAAAAGCTAAACAAGAATGCAACATGCTCTTTTAAACAAATATCTCAAAAACTATTCAGGTAAGATGAACAAGATATGTGGGGTACAGCTAGAGAAACAAAGATGAATTCATGAGCTACATTTTTCTATCAGGCTGATAAGCCTCTATATGGAGGCACCAGTGTTGGCTGACCAGCAAGAGCTTACTTATATTTGCTCTGTGCAGACACTGGATGTTGTCTGGAGGACCAGCTGGTAGTGACAGATTTTAGGGTCAGATGCAGACAGTCAGAGAAATCTGTGCTGACCGCATGACTTGATTATATATATATATATATATATATATATATATATATATTATGTTGATAAGTTTTATTATATCATATAATGAAAAGTAAACATTATTATTATAACAAAATGTTTATTATACACTTTATATATATATATATATATATATATATATATATATAATTATATCATATTATAAAAGTAAGCATTATAATCATGGGAAAATTTTTTTTAATTTGATATAATAAAATTTATCTATAAAATAACTGAGGGCATGCTTCAAGTAATGGCTATCAATGTAGGAAATAGAATTAGTGACCCAAGTTCAAATTCCTGGATGACACAGTTTGTATTTCATATCCCGCTACTGTGCTTGGGAAAGGCATGAGTACACCTGTTCTTACCCCCAGGTATTGGTAAATAGTAGAGCAAACTGGGTTCTTTAGCATCGGTTTGGCAACCAGTCTAAGAGATGGAAAAATCTGAATCAAAACCAGCTGTACTCCATTTAAAAGTTGACCATGTGTCACATCCTGCTTGCAATGGAGGTTTTGGGTAAATTCATACCTTTATATTAAGCATGTGTCATCTTTTTCAGAAGTGGGCTTCATCATTTCATTTCAAAACCATTGTCTCTAACACAAAATATACACAAAAAAATAAAAAATAAATGAAAAGTTCTGTCTAAAATAGACATTACAGCAAACATGAAAAGATACTAATCAAACAATCAAATTGAATTTATCAAAATCAAATTTAGCTATATTAAAATTGAATTTATCATGCCAAATATTAAAAAAAAAGAAAAAAAGAAACAGTAAAATTTTTCATTGCAACCTTTCTTGATTAGAAAATGCATTATTGATTTCAATCCATTTTAGAAGACCATAAAATTCTTGATAGATAGAAAGCACTCAAGTGAAGTGGTACACTGAATTGCATAAAGAGTTTCTGCCTTTATCACGCTGGGCCAGGGATTTGATGGATGAGGGCAGTGAGATTTCCTAACTAAAATAGATTTATTGTTGAGGGTATGAAGATATAGAGGGAGGTAGAAGAGGGGGGGTATAGATTTTCAAGTTCAAAAGAATTGAATGAATTTCAAGCAATTTTGTAGAGAGACTGCTGAGTTAGCATTTATATTTGCAATCATTTAAATGAATACAACTTTGAACTGAAATTCAGAATTAAAAACTTGAAATGAATAAATAAAATAAAATCTAAAGGGAAAGTAAAGTTTATAAGGTTTCAATCATAAGTCTATGACCTCTAGTAAGTTTATGCAAATTTGAGATCAAATGAAAACAGGAGCTATTTAAAATTTGTTCTCTTAAAGTGCTAATATTCACTGAAAACCTTATCAATGGAAGAATTCATTACTAATTTAATTCTAGTTAACAAATATGTTTTTCATTTTATTAAAAAATGACAAAGAAAAAGCAATAAATATTTTTGAAAAATATAAATAAAACATGCAAAAATCAATATAATATATGAACAATATAATTTTTAAATTTCAAGAACAAGTCAATGAAGAAAAAACAGTTGCAATTGAGAAAGTAAAATCTAAATTCATAGAAAAAAATAGCAGGACTGGATAAAAAATTTGAAAAGTCTTAAAAATTCCAGGAAAAATAGAAAAAATACTAATTAAACTGATAGTTAGAAGTATATAAACTTGGGAGGCCAAAGTTTCAACCAGAGAATCGCTATTTCTACATCCCTTTTGCCTAGCAACAATACAGCTAATAAACTTAAACAATAGACAGCACCTTACATTTTCAGTTATTTTGTTCATATATATATATATATATATATAATACCATGCTGAACTCTTTGGGTATTTGAACTATTGTAAATTTCTACTAATTGCCAACTTCTAAGAGGATGCTTCACATTTTGTTTTTACAAATAAAACATTGGCCCTGTTAGCATCATTTCGATACTGAATCATAATATTTTGTAGCAAAGTTCTAAATGAGGTTGAAAAATGCCAGACCACCCTTAAAAATGGCTGTGCAAAAGTTTTCAGCCTCGTCACATAAACCAACCAATAAATCATAAAAATGTTCCACTACAAATTTGCAAATATTTTTCCACAACAGCTCCAATTTTTAATTGAATATAGTGAAAATTCTTACATCTAAAATCATGGTGAAAATTTCCAAAGAAATGAGGATGAAGATAGTGAAGATGGCCCAAAATATGAGCCAGAGAGCAATAGCTTTGGAATTCTGAATTTCGAAAAGCATCAACTCAGAAATCCTCTTGAAATTTCAAGGCACTTTAAGAGTTTCAGATCAATGAAGATGTGGTTTCCCTTGAAACCTGCAGCACAGGATGGTACAGAAACTAATCAGGACAGCGAAAGCTCAACCAAAGAAGACAGCAAATTAAGTGATGGATGAATGTGACTTGTCCAATTTGATGTCAGTAGATACCACTAATTACATTCTTCAAGAACATGAACTGAAGGAATGCATTGTAGCTAAGAAACCAACATTAAGCAAAAAGCATTTGAAGACATGATAAAATTGGTCAAAGAGGTATGAACTATGAGATGCAGATGCTTGAAATAAGATCATATACAGCAATGAAACTAGCATGGAGCTGCATTCTAGTAAGCAACAACTTGTCAGAAAGTCTCCAGGAAAGTGAAATGACTCACATTACATGATGAAAACAGTGATGTTTGGAGGTAAGAGTCTGATACCTTGGGGATACATAAAATCATAGTTCAAGAAAGTTGGTTAAAATTGATGCTAACTTGAATAGTGCAATTGCTGAAAGACAATTTGACACCAGATATGGATGAAAGCAAGATCTTTCAGTTTGGTGGAGATCCATGCCACCAATCACATGCAACACCACAGAATTTGTGTGATGAAGATGTTACCATATTGAAACATTGGCCTGCTCAAAGCCCAGACTTAAAGTGGGGTGTCCTCATGGTATGATGGTTAAAGCGATGGACTGCAGAATCGTAGTACGCGAGTTCATACTCCAGTCACGCTATTACGTTCACTTTCGGGCAAATACCCTTGGGAAAGGTATGAACCCCCTTGTCCTCCCAGCTATGGGTTAAATAGTACCACTACTGTTCTTCTATGAGAATGGTTTTGGCATTGAATAACCTACAAAGGTTGATATGCCATTAACCAAACCAAACCAGACTTAAATATCACTGAGCAAGTGTTGACAGAACAAAAGAGAGGAGTTCACCAGAAGAACACATACCATCTTTAAGAGTTGTAGGAGCTTAGAGAATGGTATCTCCTACCTGTGAATATAGTTAAGGATTTGTACACATCTTCCCAGGGGCATTGAAGTAATTATTCAAGCTAAGCAAAGTCATATGAAATATCAAAAATGTACAGTAACTTTTAGAAATGAACATTATGTAATAAGTTCTCTTTATAGACATTTTTTTTGTTAAAACACTATATCTTTGTTCGCTTATGTGAGATGGCAGGAAACTTTTGCTCTGCTATTTGTAGTGCAGGTCTCATTTTCTCCTTATTCAGATCCACCACTATAAAATATGATGATTAGGTATATAAATGACTTCAACAGGCCCAGTATTTCATCTGTAAAAACACAATTTGAAACATCCACTTAAAAGTTGGCAATTAGAGAAATTTACAATAGTTTAAAGTGTCTAAAGACATTTGACCTATACTGTACATATATAATGAACAAAGTGACTTCTGTATGTTTCTGGAATGCCTATTTAGATCTTTATTCAGGAAGCCATAGCAAATATGTATATATAACAGAAATATGTCTATATTAATATATCTAATTATGTATGTATTAGCGAGAAAAGAAGGAATGGGCCACCTAACAAACACTTCAATAAATGATAAAACAGCTCTTGAATGCTGGTGCTCTAACTTAAATTTTCATGAGCGGATCAAACACAATCTTCAGACAGGAATTGTTGGAATATATATATATATATATATATATATATTCTAGGTCTCTGCAGGGTATTCCAAAAATTTATGCAAATAAGAAATATTACAGTAATTACAAAACTAATGTCTGGAAATTGATTAAATTTTGGTCAAACGTAAACCTTTCACGTTCATGAAATATATCAAAATCAGAGGCCACAGTATGAAATAGAATTGATTTATGTTTGAATATATTAGACAATCTTTTTAGAGCTTTGCACTTTTTATACAATCCTCTAAAAAAATCAATGGTGGTGGTAGCAACTAAAGTAAATGCTATTGTTTTTATTCCCAGACAGATGTTGATTTTAGCATTTAAATCTATATTATCAATTGAAAATTTGGTAGAAACTGATTGTCAGCAGTCAGAAATTACAGAGGACATGGTACTAACATTTATTATGTAAATGAATTACACATGAGTTTCCAATAGGAGTGCATTGAAAATCAGGAACAAGGGTATTATCAGTGGTCAGGAATTAATGCAAGCATTAACAAAATCAGACTATATTTACAATGCAAATCAATGGTTAACAATTTTACTCTAGAGATGCTTCAAAAATCTTATTTTACTAAAAAAATACTTTAAAAATCCAGAAGAAAGGAGTTGTCAGTGGTCAAGTATTACTGACAAAAGAGAGTTATATTTATGGCAAATTTATCTTCCACCAACTTGTCTATGTACTTACCCAACCCCTCTGCCATGAGCAGAATGTGACGCAAGGTCAATTTGTTGTGTAGAGTACAGCTGGTTTAAATTCAGAATTTTCATTCTTATTGAATAGTTGTCTTATCAAAGCTAAAGAACCCAGTTTGCCCTATTATTTACCTATAGCTAGAAGGATCACAGTTGAATTCATGCCTTTTCTGAGGGTACTAGCAGAAAAGGGAAATGCAAAGAGCCATATCCAGGATCAGAACTTGAGTAGCTAATCTCATTTCCTTAGATGATAACCAAGCATGCTTCCTCATCCTACAATCTCTCTAATTAAAATTTAATAGCACTCATGGTATAATGGTTATTATCAAAGGAAGAGGACATGGTAACCCAAGTTCAAATCCTAGATGAGGCTGTTGGCATTTCACATAGTGTTCATACCCTTAAGAAAGGTATACATCCATCTATTCTCCCATCAACTCTGGGTAAATAGAACTGCAGACTGGACTCTTAACTTTGATAACCAGTCTAAAAGGAAAATTTTGAATTTAAACTAGTTAAACTCTGCTTAAAAATTGATATTATGCCACATCCTGCTCATGCAAAGAGGTTGAGTAAATACACACCACCTCTGTAACCAGACATGTCTATAGTATATTGACCTCATCAGCCATCAGCTGGCTTGTATGAGAAATGCAATGACTTTTTAGATATTCATTCATGGAATTAAATCCAACAATAGGAACTTGGAATGCAAATTTTTTTATGACCTCAAGCATTTTCAAGTTGTATTTTTAATTTTTTCAAATAAATTGGGTTTTACATCCAGGGCAAAATGTTGTTGCTATCAGTAAAGCACAAGAAATACTTTAGTCTATTTATTGCTAAAAGAAAAGTAACTTTTGTTTTTATTTTTTGGAAAACTGATTTTGGAATGCAATTTTGATTTTGCTAAAAGATTTTTTTTTTTATCCTTTCATTTCTTTTTCATCAATTTCTTCATCTCCTTCATATCTCCACCCTTCTCCCTACATTTGTATTTTAATCTCCTGTCAAGCAAGGATTAGCTGAAAATTTTCTCTCAATGTAGATTGGGTTCTCTGAATTAAGATGGGGAGGGATAGCATAAAGATTTTCCTCAGGCTTATCCTTAAAGAATACCCCTTGGCTATTTCAGACATATTTGTTTGTTTGTTTGGTTTTTTAAATAATTTCCATGTTTCATTTTCTGACTTCCACTTGAAATTAGAGGGTCACAATTTTTATTTCTAATTTTTTTTTTTTTTAATTCTGTTTTGAGTAAAAGGAATTTCAGTGTTTTATATTTTAGACTAAAACTTAACATCTGCATTTGTATCATAAATGCATATTATTACAAACATTTACTCCATCAGATATAAAACACACACACACGTGTGTGTATATATGTATATATATGTGTGTGTGTATATATATATATATATATATATATATATACATACACATACACAAACACTTTTGTGTATTCATTTGTAAGCTGAATATTTTTTTGAATATTGCTTCATGAAAGGTTTCATATATCCAAATTTGCCTACATAGTATGAGTATTTCTTGCATGTCACTGTTTGCCATTTTGATTTCTATAATGAAAAGATACAGTGTTATAAAGATCATTTGCTTGTAAAAAAGAATAAATCTTTTTCATCTTTTATATGCATGCTTGACTATTCATATACAAACACACTCCCTAACACATAAATACTCGTACACATATTCTGTCTCTCACACACACACACATATATATATATATATATATATATATAGAGAGAGAGAGAGAGACAGACAGAGACAGACAGATATGAACCTATTAACATGCTCTCTCAATATTTCTCACATATCCACACACATTACATATACTCAATTCACACACACAGCTTTTTACTAGGATGTATCAGTTTGTCTACAAACAAATACTTTGTTAACTGAATATTGACTAAAATTTTGATTGTATAATATTCAGTCTATGTAATTGATATTTGCTACAGAATTAAGTGCATTAGCAAGAAAGGAGATTATGTTGAAAAATGAATATTTGGTGCATAAAATTCATGTTTTTATGATTAGGCTACAGATTCATTTACATATATCCTATTTACCCAACACCTCCGCTCGGGCAGGATATGACACAAGGTCAATTTTTAAGCGGAGTTTAACAGGTTTGAATTCAGAGTTTTCCTTCTCCTAGACTAGTTGCCTCACCAAGGCTGAAGAACTATTTACCCATAGCTGGAGGGAGAATAATTGGATTCATACCTTTCCCAAGGGTATTAGTGCAATGTGAAATGCAATCAGTCAAGTCCAGGATTTGAACTCGGGTCGCCGTGTTCATTTCCTACGACGATAACAATTACACCACGGGCACCTCATTTACATATATGGATCTCTGTGAGACATATATATATATATATATGAGAGAGAGAGAGAGAGAGAAATGCAAAATAAGATAAGTTTGCATAAAAAAAGTGATCACTGCTATTTACTAGAGCAGATATAAAACCTTAAAAATATAATCATGAACACAAGACTTCAGTTACTTGAAGTTTCATGTGGTATGCACAATCATTAGACCCAAATGTGAGAAAAATGGCTCATCAATTGCATTTAATGTGTTGATTAATCACTTTTCTCACATTTATGTTTGATGATTTTGCATATCAGATGTAGTTGTCTTTTTGTGTTCATAATTATATATACATACAGACATATAACTGTTTATAACTTTAAAGTATATATGCACCCACACACATATCTCTTCTTTCTTACTCGATTCAGCAAAATCTACCATTTCTTCATATGTACTTATACATACAGACATAAAAACACACACATACACTTAAAATTGTTTTTTCATAAATTTCTAATGTACATAAATTGAATTATCGGACATTGGCATAATGGTTAGAGTGTTCGCCAATGGCCCAGGAGATCTGGGTTCAATCCCAGGTTGAGTCATACCAAAGACTCAAAAAATGGTACTTGATGCTATCTTGCTTAACACTCAGCATTATAAGGTACGTATCAAGGGTAAGGTGGAGCAATCCAGGGAAATGAGTAGCGCCCTCCCCTACACTTCGGTGTAATAGCTATCGAAAAGGGAGCCTTCGGGTTACCCTCGACTACGGACGCCAACTTTACAATATATATACATACACACACACACACATATTTGCCTATACACTTGAATTGTGAGGGTAAATACAGATATACAATAAGCTGCATGCACGTTAAAACAAAGAGGTTATAACTTCAAGCATTGAACTGTTTCTGATTGTCTTTATTTGCAGATTGTGTATTGGAGTGATGTATCAGAGCACGCTATCTACACTGCCTGTCTTGATGGAACCAACCGAAATGTCCTACTGAATGCCACACATGGAATTGGAATTGTGGATGGTAAGTCGAAAATGGTCTTACTTTCAACATATCAAAAGATTTTCTCTTTGATCATTAAAGGATCCTTCAAAATAAAATTGACAGTTTTTGTGACAGCTTGTTTCCCTACTCTATAACAAACATGGATATGACACTTGATGGAAGCTAATAGCATTTACATTCGTGAACATAGATTTCAGGGAATTTTCTACTTAAAATTAAAAGTATAATTTTTATATCTTAATAATATAATTAAAGATACACAAGATAATTGGCATTTATTCTTGGAATAAATGTACAAGTAAGGAAACACCTTATAGAGTGAGTATCCAATTACTATGTCCTTCAGTAGCTTTGGCTTGGTTTCTTTATGCGGTTGGATTAGTCCATTCTTGTGGGTGTGGTTTCATGCACTACAATAATAGATTATACATACATGCCTGCATGCACAAATAAACGTGTGTGTGTAGACTTTTGTATTCATAGAGATTAATACAATTGATAAATGTGTTTTTCTGTGTACATTGGTGTAGCTGCATATGTGTGTCTGTGTGTGTATATATATGTATATCACAACTTTAAGTTTCATAATCTTTAGATAATCAGGTGAATTGTTTTAAATTTTCATCCTAGTTTTTAAACAAATGCTAATAATGCTTCTTTTAAAGTATTATATATTAGGCCTTTATAGGACGCTAACATGAGCAGTCTCTGCCAGAATTCTTGGTTTGCTGATTCTGCTTTTAATTCTGAAAACCACCAAAAACCTCCACAAATTATATTCTGACAGTTAAAAAAAAATAAGATTGTATATGTAAGAAAAATCTGAATGATAGGGGTGGTTGAGATAGGTTACTGCTACTTGAGCCATTTTGCAAGCCATAGAAAAAACTCATTTATACTATATAGGTATTGCAGATTTTAAAGGGATATAAATATTAGAGCGGAAGTAACATCTTACACCAGCTAACCAAGTGGGGAGAGTTTTAACCACTCTGAAAAGCAGCATTCTAAATTCTTGTTTTTACACAACAATACATACTAAAGAGTGTTATACTATGTGCCTTGCAGGTCAATAGATAGTGTTGAATAGAATAGATAGGTAGATTTGAGCATGACAGAAGAGATAGATTTGAAGAGCCGAGAATATAAAGATGTTGGTTGTTGGGTCTTATGGCATATCAACCTTTGTGGGTTATTTAATGCCAAATCCATTTATATGTGAATAATCTGTTCTATTTAAAACAATTCAGTTAAGCATACGTACACAGTTTGTCAAAAACATTTCTATTTCAAGTAGTTATATGTAACAATTCAGTTAAGTGTAAATACAGTTTTAATGTCGAAAAAACAGTTCTATTTGAAATAATTCAGTTAAGCATAATCACGTAGTTTAAATGTAAGTACGGTTTAATTGTCAAAAACATTTCTATTTCAAGCTATTCAGTTTACTCAAACAATTCAGTTTAGCATAAGTATGCTGTTAGTTCTTTTTAACCCATAGATAGGGCCCTATCAGGTGCTACCACTCCGGGCCAGAGTGGACCTGGGAGCAATGGCAATGAAGGGGTACTCCGCATTCCCCAAAGCTCCAGCACTGCTGGAACCTCACCATCAGATTGTTTAGCGTCATATCCAGGACACTCGTTGGGGGGGGGGCTTACCCCTCTGCAGAGAAGCAGTTGGTGTATTCTACAGCCCCAGCCGACTGGGCAAGTAGAAAGATGTGAACAGACTAAAATAGATAGAAGGAAGAGTGTATTAACACATTGTCATAATACATACATACACTTAATCTCCCATGCAGACATCATATACTCATGCACACATCCATAAACATAGACATATTCCTGTGATTATTCTCTCATACAAACATGTACACTTAAAACATACATACACTTACTTTTCTTTTTCTCTCATACATACTTATATATTAGATAGTTCTTGAAACTTTTACCATGTGATTAACCTTTTTTATGCCTCTAAAATAACATAACATTTTACAGCTAATATAGTTTTATTCTATTAAGCTATGCATTCGTCAAAATCAAGTCGGATAACGATTAGAATATATAAATGAAATTATCTCTAAACAGCAAATCATTTTAACTTTTTAGGGTTTTGAAAACAGAACCCATCACAAGGGAGACCACTTCAGATCCTTATTGCTAAACGGGCTAAGCAACACCAAAACAATCTATAAGTTATTGATTCAGCATCCCCCTTGGGATGTAATTGGTCAGTGAGCTAGATTAGCAAACCACTGTAAGTTCAGTTCTCAATGGGTTCCCCTAACTTCTAGCCTTGTGCCAAACCAAGCTAAGCTCAGTCAATTCCTATCAGTAACAGAATCACTTTTACTGGTTTTGATACAGAATTTTGATTAATTAGTTGGGCATATTTCATTTTGGTAATTTCGATATTTAGAATATTTTTTTAAGGATGTGTATTATTTTAATCTATGTTATTTTTAAGAGAGTGATGATTATCAACTTAAGTTACTTGTATTTCTGTTGAGAAAGAAGATGAGATTCAACGATGAACAAATTGGCAGTTTTAAAAAAATGTACAGCTAAAATTATTCATCTGATTCATAGAAATCATTGATAAAAATATTTCCTTATCTATATAATTTAAAATCTTATTTTATCTGAATTCAGAAGCTCACAGTGTAAGTTATTTTTTTTTTATTTATCTAGTTTTTATTAAATAAAGAAACAGAGTTAATAAGGTCTTACATTAAAATCTCAGTAATATTACATTACTATGCTTTGTTAGCATCTATATTATAATGATTTGATTTTTATAGTTGCATATCTTAGCAAGATTTTTGTTTAAAATGCTTAAACTTTGAGAATAAAGCAATTTTCAATCAAAATTGTAACTCTCTAATAATAGTAAAAGGTGCCTGCCTTGATACTCATCCCAATTAGTACAATTTCTCAAGGGAAATAATCATAAATGCAACTTACAAAGTACTATCATTTATTTAACTTTATAGAAATAAATAAAAATTCTATTTATAAACTGCTACATATTCATACTTTCGGTCACAATATTTGATAGTAAATAACATCTACTAATATTTGTTTTGATTGTATAATGCTCCTCAAGAAATTACAAAATCCTGGTATCTTAAGTTAAAAAGAAAATCCTATTGACTAGTTTTATTTAAACTCCAAGCTGACAGATGAACATTTTGTTTACTAACAGATCTATTTGATACATTGATTGGACCCTAACAGGTACTACCACTTTAGACTTGACTGAAATGACAATAAAAGGGTAACTATGCTTCCCAATAGTCCATCACCAGAAACAATTTAGTGTCATTATTAAGATACCTAATTTTTTGGAGAGGAGGTGTCTTATTCCTTTACAGGGAACATAGCTGACATATTCCATGCTCTGTTAACAGTCTTGTAGGACCTTTTGTTTAATGGCATATCAACCTCGCTGGGTTATTTAATGCCAAAGCCATTCTTGGAGGAGGACAGTAGTGGTACGATTTAACCCATAGCTGAATGGGATTTGAAAGATCATACCTTTCCCAAGGGTATTAGTCCAAAAGTGAACACATTAGTGTGACTGGAGTTTGAACTCACAAACTAAAATGTCACAATCCAGCCTGTTAGCCACATGATATTTGCCTCTGCCTCCCACCAGACAAGGCTTGACTCAAGGTCAATGACCCAAAGGTCGATTCCAAGACTCAAACATAGCTGCTCTGTGCTGGTCATTGACCCACTAAGTGCAATGTTAGTCTAATGAGTCAAGCTGTTTCATGAACCCAAATCTGGGTCCAGGCACTGATGCCAGGATATAGCTTAAACTAGACCACAGCTGAGGTCTAGTCCTATACATGGGGGACAAAAAGGAGTCAATAATGCAGGTGGGCTAGCCAAAACTAGGAGCCTTGGCTTCAAGTCTGCCATTGTTCCTTTTCAGCGCCTCACTCTGGCCAAAAAGGCCAGGGTAAAGAACCTAATGCTAGCCACTTATACCACTGAGGACTCCATCTCACTTATGTGGATTTCTATTTATATCAATCTAAGTATAAATGATGGAAGAAGAATTTTAGGCACAAAAGAGTTAATGCCTTTTCTATACTAAATCAAGTTTCATATTCTATCTAGTCAGTGAGTCTCCTGGCCTCAAGTAAACATAAAAGTATAAGTGTGTATGTATATACTTATAGATTTTTAAAAAAAAAACAACAAAAATTTAATAGATAAAAAATTAAAAATCAAATGAAAATAGGTAACAAAAAAGCTATATAAAAACAGATTTTTTTAATTGTATTGGAAATTCTTGATTACCTGGAAAATTTCCAGTTTTCCCTCACAATTTAAGTTAGAGATTAACATGATAATATTAAAATAACATATTCAACCCAAAAACATAATACTTTGTGTGTGTATATATATGCATGAACACAGTGTCTTGGGTGATATAGCACTAATCTGCATCTGTTGGAGTAACCTCTTACTTGCAATTACTCCCAGATCCACTTTGATCTAGGGTGTTAGAGATAAGACTCTAACAGGTTCTAAGTCAAATAGATCAGAGATTATGTTTAAATTGGTTTTAAACTACATATGCTCTGAAGACATTGATATTTTAACTAAGTATGAAGTGTTTTAATTTACTGTCTTAGCACTTAAAACATTACTATTGCTATAGGAATAAATAATTGAACATATAAATCTTTGCAGATAATGAAAATTACTATTATTAAATTTGAATGGTTACTTCAAAACATAGTCAATTGTAAATTAGTAGTATTAGATAAGAATACTTGAAACCATAGAATTTTGTATAATAGATGTATTAAGAATAATTACTTAAAGCTAGAATTGCTTAAAAATGATTATTGCTTAATAGAGATAGTTACTTAAAACCATGTAATTAGGAAGAGATGAGATTAAATATTGAAATCTTCTAATTCATTTTATTTGTTCTTGTGCCTGACTAAATATCACTTAAGAAATATATATATACACACACACATATATGTATGTATACATGTATATATTTCCAAAGTGTTATTTAATCAGGCACAAGGAGAAACAGAACAAATAGGAAGATATTTGTTATATACATTGGAAGATTGTGATATTTAGTCTCATCTCTTCCCTTCCTAATTGTATAGTTTCAAGTAACTATTCCTATTTTGCCATGCATATATGTACACACATGTGTGTGTGAAAATATATATATATATATTCTTACCAGTAAGTGTGTAGCTGGACAATAGTTACAAACAAAATGTTATCCTGAAATGTTCATCAAGTGTCTACAAAGTCTTCAGAAAATTTTATAACAAATTAATTGATTTTTATTAAAGTTTTCATTCATTTTTTTTTTGTTTCAGAAAGGAATTAGAAAAATAAAGTAATTTATTTTTAACCCTTTGTTAAAAATGAGAATGAAAGTTTATGAATTTTGAGATGAAAAATTGCAAGTGATCATCACAAAAAAAGATGCTGTGTACTCCATCAAAGTAAAGGAAATAAGTAACCTTAAAAGGAAAGAATAACTGTTGCTGTGGTAATAATTGATGAAGGTATGCTAGGAGGACATAGTCTGAAATTGGATATCATTTAGCTGTCCTCCATATCAAGAATAGGGTTTATATAGAAATTTATTAATGCTTGAATAAAAACTTTGCAATTTACTTGATACTATGTAAATATTTCAGTATCCAACTTCTGTTGTAATTTTTTTTTTTTTTAATGTTTAATGACTTAGTGAAAACTATATTTGATGTATATATTTAATATGAACTGGTGAATATGGCATATTGACAAGAAAGTAAATCATATTTATAAATAAATATTTGTAAAATGTTTTTCAAAATTATATATTTAAATTATGAAACTGTACATGTGAGTGTGTGTGTGTATATATATATAAAATGTGATCTTTTTTTAAAATTCAATACTAAAAGTGCCTTTCTACAGAGTAATGATTATCAATATAATCTCAAACACCATAACTACTCACATGAGTTTCATCTTCACTGCATGCCCCACAGTTATTGTCTTGTACTGTACAAAACTGCTCAGTAAAGATCAATGAAAATGCCTTGTTAAGGAGCAATAATTATCAAGACGGTTGTAATGAGTTTGATGCTTGTAGGCACCCCAGTTATGAATGTGGGCCAGACTGGGTGAAGCTTAATACTTTTGTTCTAGAAAAATGTATGCTGTGGCAGTTTTCTAAAAGCTGCCTCATTTTTCAAACCTTTTCCATGATATCAGGAAATTCTATATGACAACGATGATTTAGAAAAACTTGGAACATTAAAGAGTTTTACTGAGCTATAACAAATGATAACTGAAAGCATGATAGAAAATTGCTTAGCAGACAAAAAAAAAAAAAACAGAGAAAATTTTTTCTTCATAACAAGGAGCTTTGTATCTCTATATAATTTGCTTGCTTGAATAATGTGCAGACCTGATTTCTAAAATAAGTGTAGTTTGAGAGAAAAATAACAAAGCAGAAACAACAACTAGAAAGCAGTTTCTAGATGGATAAAATATCCAATCAAACCTTGGATATTTACTTATTTATTTTTTGAGTCATTTTGTGACCATATTCGGGCTTGGGAAATAAAACCAAATCAATGGTAATGATTTGTGGACATAATCATCTGACTCTTTAAAAGACTTGTCTACCGAGGTGACCTTATAAGACAGACTACTTAAGTAAAATAACTGTTCATTAAACATGAATTTAGTGGTCAATAACTGAGTTAATATTTTTTATACAAAGACTGTGTTCAAAAGGAACACAATATGGCCATCTCTCTTGTTATTATTAGCACGTTTTGCTTTGAGAAATGTCTACCTTCTACTCTTTTATTAGATATATGTAAAAGTAGTCTGTCTACACTTATACTTGGATAGGGCATTTGCTTTTGCTTTTTCTTTTAATTAAAGCAAGCTAATAATATTTCCTTACCAAGCCAAAGCATCTAGAACATATTCAAAACATGGCCAGGCTAAGTATAAGATATACCCGGAAATAATAAGTACTGAACAAACTCGATATAAAACACCTCATTAAAAATGTGTTGATTGAGAGACAGATCGATATTCATGCCATATAGATATTGCATATTTTATTGGTATGCAAATATGGTAGTTAAAAATATATAATAGTGATCAGAGTATAGAACATGAGTAACAAGCTGAGTTCAAGTTCCAGCCAAACAGTGTGCATGAAAATTTCTGCTCATGCACTTGGGAAAGGCATGAAACCATCTCACTAGTCAAGGAGAACATAACCTCTGAATTCAAATCATCTATACTTAAAAGTTTACCTTGTGTCACATACTACTCAAAGTAGAGAGGTTGGGTAAATACATACCCTTTGGAAAGCTATGAATCTAGTTGTTTGCTACTTTAATGGCATGTCAACCCATCTAGGGCTATTTTATTCATAGAGGTTTGGGAATTGTGCTCATTGTACTTTTATATTTACATTTTTTGTGTAATTATTTCTCAAGAGTTTTTTTTTGCACACATTTATGAAACCAAACATTCCTATCCAGTACTAATAATTATATGGTTTCAAGTCGGTACTTCTATTTCATAATGATCATTTGTTTGCACATAGTTATATGGTTTCAAGAAACTAATAATGATCATTAGTAAACAATTATAGCTCCAGCTAATTTAGTGTTATATTGCATCAAGTATTCCTATCAAATACAAATAATTTTTAAACAGATTGATTTTATCTTAGATGGCTCCTAACAGGTACTACCACTCCAGATCAGAATGGACATAAGAGTAATGGTAACTAAGGGGCACTCTACATTCCTCAGATCTCCAGAACTGGAGCCTCACTATCAGATATAGTTTAATGTCATACTCAGGATACCAATTTTTTTAGTGGGTGGCAAGACATGGGGTGTACCACTCTGCTGAGAGATACAATTAGCTTATTCTAAGCTCTGCCTACAACAGGGTGGGAACAATTCTGAATTCCAAACAAGGAGCTGGTGTCCTTAAACCTCGTCTCACTTCCTGATGGGTTCATCTTAAAAGACAGAAGACTAAGGGAAACAACTCCAAAATCATCTGTCTATCTATCCATCCATCCAAGTTCTAATTACATTGAGCTCAATTTTATTCTGAGTACTTCAGCAAATATATGGCATCAATTTAAGTAACCTTCCTGTTACCAGGGCTTGATACTGATTGGCAATATATATACAATCCTCTCTAATTTCAAAAGATCTGATTATCAAGTCGAAACTAATAAAAGCTTCTTATGGAAACAGCAAAAAATATTATTGAATAATTCACACGATATACTAACACTTTTTTCTTTCTGTCATCATCAGCAGCAGCAATCATTTTTAGTCTACTGCTAGACAAAAACATTTCCAATTCCTTCTGGGATAACTTTGTGTGAGCCTCTTAACAGCAAACTCCACTCTCTTATATTTCAGTCAGGTCTTCTCTTGGGCACCATTCTATTAAGCTTTTGCCCCATCTACTATCTAGGTAGGTCTCCTTCCCACTTTTTGTTGTCTAGAAATTTCTATGATATCTTTTACTTTGGTCTTTCCTCTCCAATCTATATTGATCTCTTTCAATGAAAGAACTTTGAGCTAATAAATTGCCTAAAAGTAAAATACAAATGAGAACTGAAGCCTAATCTTAGCATCTATTTGTACAACAGTTAAGTAAAAAAATGAGAAGCTAAGCTTGTCAAGCTCTAGTTAAAAATGCAAGTCTTAGGTAAGAAGAGTTGTAGGTGAAATAAATAGGACAAACATTATTGATATTTGTAGAAATGATACAAAGCAGATTGTCAATTCAAGAGAGGTTAAACTGGATGAAAAGAAAATTATTTCATAAACTCTTGTATCATTAACAGCTATTTAGGGTGCTTAGTTGCACAAAAGCCTCTCTAAACCCTGCCATGATGACCTTAATATGCTAGTCTCCGCCATGTTCAACCAGCAAATTTCACTACCTCATTTTTACATCTTCTGTCAAGTCCTTTCCAACTATGCTTGTTATTTCTTGGGCACCATTCTGTTAAGCTTTTACATCATCTATTATCCTCTTTTTTATTTATGCCTCCTACTCACTTCCATTTTTGTTGTTTAATAATTTCTATTTCTTACCTAAATCCACTCTCTGATCTATATTGATCTCTCTTTCTAGCATTGCCCTTTTCATTGATCTCTGTAACTGAGTTTCTTTTCTTGTGATTTTATTAATTACTATGTGTCACATTCATATAATGTAGCTGTTATTATACAAGGATTGAATTTTTTCTAACATATAATACATCTCATTTCATTTTTAAGTTTTTTCACTAATTTTTATCCTCTGTCCTAAAGTAGGTGTATTTTTTTAACTTCTTCCAAAACAACTATTTTTATCTGTTTTTGGGATGTAACAATTGAGTTTTACTTTTGTCTTCTGTTGATCTTTTAACCTATTTTGTTATTTTCTCTATTCATCATCATTTAGCATTACTTCTAAGTTGCTCAAAGATTAACATATTATCAGCAAATCTAAGATGGTTCACAAGTGTTATACAAAAGAGGTATAAAATATTTTAGGAAAACAATTGTTTCATGGAAAAGCACTCCTATGCTTTTTTTAAATTCATATTTACAAATTGTTAAAGTCTTTCATTCACTATATTTATTATTTTTACTAAATGCCTTCTAACTCATGCATCTTTTTATTTTATTTTCAGGATCTTTATCCAATTTTATCTTTTGTTCTTAATCATTGTATTCATCTATTTTTGTGATATGTTTAAATGTAATGTCATAAAAAAGTTTTGTTTTCTGCTCATCTTTAAAATTATTTTGGTTTTCTCCGTATTCATATGATCAAATAATATTCATGCAGACCTGTATAATATAATGAATATCTATCAGTTTAAAAGGATTGTGAAGATACATTTTTGTTTCATATATAACAAGAGACCATGATTGATTATTTTATGCTGAGTCAATTTAACAAACATGGGCTGTCATGCCATAAAACCAACCAACAATCAATTTAAGAGTTCCTTCAACACATTTTCTATTTTAGGGTGCTTAGTTGCACAAAAGCCTCTCTAAACCCTGCCATGATGACCTTAATATGCTAGTCTCCGCCATGTTCAACCAGCAAATTTCACTACCTCATTTTTACATCTTCTGTCAAGTCCTTTCCAACTATGCTTGTTATTTCTTGGGCACCATTCTGTTAAGCATTTACATCATCTATTATCCTCTTTTTTATTTATGCCTCCTACTCACTTCCATTTTTGTTGTTTAATAATTTCTATTTCTTACCTAAATCCACTCTCTGATCTATATTGATCTCTCTTTCTAGCATTGCCCTTTTCATTGATCTCTGTAACTGAGTTTCTTTTCTGTAACTGAGTTTTGTTTTCTGCTCATCTTTAAAATTATTTTGGTTTTCTCCGTATTCATATGATCAAATAATATTCATGCAGACCTGTATAATATAATGAATATCTATCAGTTTAAAAGGATTGTGAAGATACATTTTTGTTTCATATATAACAAGAGACCATGATTGATTATTTTATGCTGAGTCAATTTAACAAACATGGGCTGTCATGCCATAAAACCAACCAACAATCAATTTAAGAGTTCCTTCAACACATTTTCTATACATATTTGTCAGTTTCTTAGACAAAAAAAAACTGTTCTGTCACCTTAAAATTGAAAAATAACATTCCATTCACCTTGAAAATTAGCATTCAAAACCCATGCTTTTTACCTGGGACTGAAAACTGACCTGTGATACTATTTCATACCACTTCAGTAATCAGATTATTTCAGCATCTTTTAAACATTAATGAAATAAGTTATGTTTTATTCAATTTACAGTAATTGTAAAGTGTGAAAAAATATTGAGATCAAAGCTTTAATTTTTTTTAACTCAAAGGAAGACATGTAGAGCTGAGCAACTTAGATAATAAATTGATAATATCTTGACTGCTGTCTCAAAAGATCTCGATTTTGTCAAGATGAGTAATTATATTTACCTTGTATTTGAAGAGGGTTTCTGAGATCCTTTAATCAATGGAAAACTCACTGAAATAAGTATGTAGAATGCTACAAAATCCATTTTGAAGAAAATTAACATTGCTTATTGATAGATATATCTAGGACCTAGCTACTTTTTTGCATATGCCTTATTGATAAGGCATATTTTGATAAACTAAATGTTGATGATAGCATAGCATTTGATTCATTTACCTATTACTTATTTAATTACAATAAATCAAGTATTTTATTTTATTCATATAAACTAAATAAATTAAGTATTTCTTTAGTGATGATATGACTTATTTTAGATAAAATATTTTTTCTGCCTTTTTTTTTAGCCTATCTTTGTATATATTTTATGTAACTTTTTTTCACTGACAATTTAGCCATCATGTCATTCTTAGAATAAATCAAATAATAATAGATTTTACTGTGCAAGTCATGCAAGTGACAGAAAATAATTAGCTTTGAAAATTTTAGCTTGTACCTCGGCTCAAACCCTAACAACTAGCACCACTAAGAACAACACATTTATCCCATCCACTAAATAAACTCAATAATCAATTATGTATTTATTCACAGAATATCTCAGAAAGATATAAACATTTCTTTACTATAAAAAAAAAATTATATATCTGTTATGTATACACACCACTTATTTCTTTGATACCAAGCTGACTTCTCCCACATTACTTTATCATTTAAAACTTTAGGTTTAGCAATAGATTGGATACAACGTCGCCTCTACTTTACCAATCTTGGTCTAACCTTCCATGGTGTTGATGGCTCAGTGTGTGCATCCCATACCGTCGAAATGGTTGCCTTGGATGGCAGAACGCGGAGGACAATCGTTAGTGACATGGAGAAACCAAGAGGTCTAGATCTCGACCCATACAACGGGTAAGTAATGATAAAAATAACCAGCTTATATTGCCGGTCATTTGGGGTTTTTTTAATTTATTTTTGCCTGTAGTTATCTCCCTTACATCAATGACAGTCTTAGTTCAACCAAGAAAAACAAAAATAAAAAATATTGTTATTAAAAAGTTAGCCATGTCAAAAAATTAGGATCGATGAATGCTTTTATTTGCATAATTTTAATATATTGAATGACCATTTTTGTAATTTTGGAATCTAATTTAATGGTAGACTTCTTTCCTTAATTCCTGTATTCTTCCTTTTTAAGATATACATTTTTAATAAGGTCTCATTCTAAAGGACTTACAGTCAAGTCACAGTAAATGGTACGTCACTATCAGATCACCAAAGTTAAGCAGAGATAAGCCTTCTCAGTTCTTAGATGGGTGACCACAAAGAAACAATAGGCACTGTAAACAATTTGTGTCAGTCTAAGCATAGCTTAGAAAATAAAAAAAAATCATTCTCAGTGGTAGTATAAAGTTATTGCTCTTATCAATTCATATTTTTGTTGAATAATTAAATTATTAAAATTCACTAAATGAATTTATTTGACAGTTGATTCATAAACATTTAAAAATTCTTATGAAGTCAAATATTACAATAACTTTTGAAAGGGAGTGTTGTATAACAGTTAAAACAGAATCTGCAGACCAAATTTAAATTCTAACTAGCATCAAAGTGTCACCATTCTGCTGAGGATCAGAATCTAGTACCTGTGCACTCTGCCTAGGATAAAAATGTCCTATCTCAGCACTTCAGCCCTAGATCAGAATGTTTTTGAAAAATGTTAAATAATTTTCTTATTCTTATACAGAGTTCATAAAAAGATTAAAAATTCTTATACAGTGTTCATAAAAAAGATTAAAACCCTATAAAGAATTAAAAAAGATAAAACAAAATTAATAAATAAAAAGTTAAGGTTGAGCTGGCGACCAACTACACTGAATTATGAGATGGCAAGCTCACCTGATACTCTCCAAGTGCTACTTGCTAGATTTGCCTCTATGGCCAACCTGACCCCTCCTGATTGTCAAAGTTCTTGCAAACCAAGTAAAATTTCTTACAATGTTTTTGGTTGCTTCCACAGCATTACAGCCCAGTTTAAACTTGGAAAGCCTAAGTTCCTAAATCAGACTATGTTGTTACATTCATATGTGTAGCTTTCAAATCACTCATTGCATTGAAGCAATGCACAGCATGTTAGCACACCAACTACCACTAACTACAGTGAGTACCCTCCATGTCTCGAACTGCTTTGATTGTGAGATGTATGCGCCACAAACTAGCAGGTACCAAAATATTGCAAAACTTTTGACTCACCCTAATAAATATCTTTTTTCTTTATTACTATTCCTCTTGATTTTGTTCTTCAGGTATCTGTACTTCACTGACTGGGGGAGTGAACCCAAAGTTGTTCGTACACTCCTTGATGGAACAGAAGCTGAAATTCTCAAAGAGGAGGGACTGAGTAGCCCTAATGGACTAACAGTAGACAATGGTCAACTTTATTTGACAGATTCTAATTATAACAATAAAACGAGTGGAGCACAAATTCTAGTTTTCAGTACAGCAACAAATGAATGGAAACAGATGTATGTGGCAGAAAACCTCAAGGTAGGTTTAAGGTCTAATACTGTATATACTCAACAATTATTATTAACTAGCTGGAAATTTCACTGGCGTTAACAAAGATTATCAATTATCTCATGCCTCTACTCTTTTCTTACCCTTATTGTAATATTAACTAATATTCATTAAAGATCAATCAAATTTTAAAAGATTTTCCAATTATCTTTATAATTGGTAAATTATCTTTTGCTTCTCATTCCCGCAGACAACATCAGTGGTGTAGAGAGAGGAAACATTTTGCATGGGTAACTAACTGCCTGTCTTTTAAAAAAATCTTGCCTTTGAGTGCACCCTAATAAGAAAACAAGTCTTTCCAGGCACATATCTACAGGGATGGGTTTAAAACTTCATGATAGTAAACACACCCAACCTGCACTGTGTACCTGGCAACATGGTTGGCCAAAGTACATCCTGACCCAGTGGGCTAAGACTCCATGAAATGCAGACACTGTGCTGTTATTAAATTGAAGGTGTATATTTATACAATAATCTATCTACTCAGAGACCAGCAACCAATCAGAGCCCAGAGAATAAGCTGGCCTATGTGTGCACAATAAAATGTCCCAATATGCTATAAAATAATTCTCCTCCTTCTGGAGTTCAACTTTTAGGCCTTACTCAGCTGTGTAACCAGCTGAGTGCTGACTCGAACAATTTGACAAATTTCATAATGATGACATCATATCTGCTCATGATGACTTTTTGAACAATGGGATCAAAGCACTGCAACATTGATTTAAAAAGTATGTAGATAGCAAGAGTGACTATGTTGAAAAATAAACCTCATTTGGTCACATTCCATTAAAGTATCTTGGTCAGCCTATGAACTTTTCAGCCAACTTTTATATGGTTTTGGAAAAATGATGAATGCCACAGAATTTTACTATTCATATCAGTATTGATATATGATTTTTCATTCATGCTACTTTATATTTCTTGTAGCAGGATGAAGATGATGCTGTTTAATTCATTAAATAATTTATCCAGCTTCAATTGAACTGAAGAAACTTTAATAAATTAAATTAGAAAAATAAAGCTTAAAATTTTACTTTCAGATTTAATTCTTGTTTTTATTGCTACATTTTATGTTAGAAACCAGCAGGAGATCAAAAGTTTATTTGAAAATTCAATAGAATGCACCAAAATGCTGACTAAATACTTTTAACCCTTTGTACACAAAAGCTCAATATTTCAGGCCAAGTGTTACTTTTAACATCAGCTCAATAGTTTGAGCAGAGAACTACATTATTATAGACCATAAGTTCAACATTTCAAGCTCAGACAGAACACATCATATATTAATGATAAAAGGTTCAATATAAAAACCATTTTTCTTTAAATGCATAGCTTTAAAACCAATATTTAATGCCAAGTGTTATTTTTATAAGCCCATTACTTTGGGCAAAGTGCTCTTTGAGTAAAGACCATAAAACCAATATTTTAGAATGAGAACCATTTTACTATAAGAGATCCTAAGTTATTTTAGACTGAGTGTTAAGTTTCTGCATACCATAAGCTCAATATTTTACAATGGACCATAAACTCACTATTTCAAGCTCAAGGAAAAGACATCACTCACTAATAATCAAAGGCTTAATATAAAGCATTTTTTTTAATGGATAACTTAAAACATGATGTCTGCACCTTGGGGCAAAGTTTAAATATATTATATGTTTGATTTATTTTTTTGAATTTTCAAAAAATTAAATAGCTCTAAAGCCAGATGTGTGAAATTCAATTTTTATATCCTCTCTTTCACATTTTTTGTAGATACCCATGGGCATTGCAGTCCATGAAGACATCCTTTATTACAGTGACTGGTTTGTTGAAAATGAAGGCAATGGATTCATTTTACTCCACAACTTACAAAAACCCAAATCTGAGCCAGTGACTTTACTTATCGGAGAACGACCAACAGGTCTTCATTACTCCACGAGAGAATTGGCACCTACAGGTATGTCATAATAAATGCATTTGGTACTGTTCCTTTTGTTTGTTTGAAGTTACCTTCATGGCTTTATCAGCAAAATACTGTCAATAATTGTTTGTAGAGAGGGAAAAAAATACAATAAATCTTGATTTGATACATCCCAGTATAACAGATTTTTGATTTAATAAACCTTATTAAAGGCGGAATTTTAAATACTCCTAAATAAGCTTTAATTTTTTTTTTTTTTTTTACATAACTATCATTTTTTTAAATTTTGCCAAAAATGAATCACCTTCATGGAAGTATAATTTGGGAGAAAATTTTGGGCCTCCTCTAAAAGTTAAAACCTACGGAGCTAAATCATCAAAAAATTGAGTATATATTATATATTCTTTTTAATAATTTTATATTGTACACTTCTGTAGGGAGACAATTATAGAATGGACATGTCTGCTGGGTGCCTCATAATCCCAAGAAACCAATTCTTAACCTCTTACCTCTATCCTTTGTACAGTAGAGAATTTGTCTCTTGCTCTGCCATGAAACAATAAAGACCCATAGCTACAGTTATTTCTTTTTTCATTATCCTCAAGTGAATCTTTTCCTATTTTCTGTACTGTTCCACATACTGTTTATTCATAGAACACTATGTGCATATATCTAGCTGTTAGGACACATTTGAGCATTTTTTTCAATACTACTTATATGTTCATTATGTATATAGTAAATGTTTCTGTGTGTAAAAATGAGCTTATCTTGTATTTCCTTCAATTTATTCAATGTTTGTATATCAAGTATATACTAATACAAATATT
The DNA here is from genome assembly GCA_963585895.1 of Sepioteuthis lessoniana. Lineage (NCBI taxonomy): Eukaryota > Metazoa > Mollusca > Cephalopoda > Myopsida > Loliginidae > Sepioteuthis > Sepioteuthis lessoniana. The sequence continues at coordinate 56,657,387 of OY757906.1, forward strand.
TGCCCTTGGTCAGTGGAAACTCAACTTCCTTAACTCCAGTCACCCTAATAGTGCTATATATTGTATTACATCTTTTTTTTTCTATTAAAATAATTATTAGAAATCATATTCAGATTTAATAGATATTCAAGATTAAAAAAAATACCTCTTCACTCCATTAAACTAAGATTTTGTATCATAAAATTTAGTAGCATTTTGGTACAGTTTAAATAAGGAAAATAATAGAGAAATGTAGTAAATCTATTAAAAAAAAAGGCAATGACTGGTCTTACCATTGGATATAGTTTAGTGTCATAAGCAGGACAGATATGTGCTTAGAGAAATTAAGGTACTTATTCATTATTTGAGGGTAATTTATTATTTCTTCTATCAATGCAATTTATGCTTGGTTAGACATACATAGAGTAGACAATAAATTTGAAAGAATAATTATTACGAAAGATAATTTAATTACTAGGCGGATAATTTGAATTACTGAGATACTGAAGAGCTCACACATGCACAATTACAGATAACGAACCTTTCAGTTAATGAATATGAGTAGCCAACTGATGACAAAGAACAACTGAAATTAATTACAGAGTCTTTGTGAGCCATTGAATGTTAAGATTGCTATGAAAGTATAAGTTCACTAATGAAAATATCTTGTTTGTTCCTTTCTATTCTAACATTTGATAGCTGATACATTTCTTAGACCTTTACCTTAAAATTAATTTGATTTGATTTGCATGACTAGAGAGAAGGTACAGTTGGCCTAGTAGTTAACAGCACAGGGAATTAGATCAGAGAACCAAGTTCAAACCCTGTATGGGACAGCTACCACTAGTCTCTTTGAGAAAGGCATAAATCTACTTCTCCTTCCAATTATTGGTAAATAGCAGATTATTTAGAGTCTGTTAAGCTTGTAAAAATCAATTCAGCTTTGGCATTTCAAAAGAGTTTAGGTCAGTGACCTTTCCTAATTACTGGTACTATGTAACCCTGAACAACCTTTGCCCTGTTGGTGTGGTTTAGAATACACAGACTGTATCTCCCCTGCTGAGAGAAAAGACCCTCCCTAAAAAAAAAAAGAGGGTGTCCAGGGTATGACACTAAACTGCATCTGGTAGTAAGGCAACAGTTCTGGGTAGTGTGGAGTACCCCTTCATTGCTATTACTCCCACATCCACAATAACCTGGAGTAGTAGAAGTACCTGTCAGAGTCACATCTATGGATCAAATAGATCTGTTTGGAAATTATTTTAGCCAGGTATACTTGAAACTATGTTACAGTGTACAAAAAAAAATTTTTAAACTCTTAAACAAAGCAAAGAAAAGTAAATATAAATGTACAATATACGTAAACCTCATTTTGGTTTCTTTGCTTAATGGCATATTAACCTTCATAGGTTATTTATTGTGTAGTGGGTGAGTGAGTTCCAGTGGTTTATGGAGTTACTTTCAGGTTTAATTCCCCCACATATACAACACAAATTTTACAAGCACATAAACAAATGGAATATGATAACAACGAACTTTAGAAAACAAACAATTTAATAATCATAACAAACAGGATAAAAATAATTAGCAATACAAGGTTCATATTATGTACAAGCGGCCTTTGTAGAAAATACAGCAATGGCCAGTTGAATGAAAATAGGATTGTTCGCCCGTGTGTGTTTACATGTTAGTTAAATCTATTGAAACAATGTGTCCATAGTTGGCCAAAGTAAAAAGGATAAAAATTTGACTTTACTTATATACATGTGTGTGTGTGTGTGTGTGTGTGTATATAATTGATGGACTGTAAGTATGTGCCTTTTGTTTTCTTAAGTCCACACATATGTTTTTTTATGATCTTTGGCGACAACGTGTCACATTCTGGTAATCGGTAAAAGAAGGTTGCATGTCTTTTCCCTTTGAGTCTTATGGCGTGGCTCTCCATTGTTATGGAGATAAAGAGGTTCATACCTTTCCCAAGGGTATTAGTCTGGAAGTGAATGTAATCACACATCTGGAGTTTGACCTCACTTTCTTCAAGGCTGCAGGCCAGTACTTTAAACATTATACTATGGAGATTCCCTGTATGTAAATCCATAACATCTGGGCATAAAATAACCCTAGACAGATTGACATGCCATTAGAATCACTCACTTATCCAGTAAAACCTGCTGCATGTTACTTAAAAAGAAAATAGGCACTGCCAAATAAACCTTATTGCCCTGAGAGATTCTATGAAGGTTATTACTTAGCATCATTTCACCCAATAAATTTAATATTGCATTAACACTTTCTTTTTTTATAAAAATATTTATTGCATTCTGTTGCTGTAGTAGTTTGGAACGTCCTATAGCAGCATTCAGTCCTTCAACATTTGAAGCCACTATCTGTTCTTTTGTGAGAGTCATTAGCTTCATCAGCTGGTTGCTCAATCTTAGAACCCATAGTTTTCTATCTTCAAGGTTTGCCCCTAAGCTCATCAACCAAATTTGTTGGACCCTCTTACAAGAAATTCCAGGAATTTTTTTTATAGGTGTTTCTTTGGACATCTGTGGCACATGACCAAATTTATTTATAGCCCAGATGCTGCAATCATATAAAGACATATGTGAGGTAACAAAAATAACTAATATTCATAAAAAATAAATCTGTATAAAATGTTAATATGGATTTAGCATTTATAAATACTAATACATTTTTAAACATTATTTCAATGTAAAAAAAGTTTTAATACTATAAAAAAGACAAGCCAATTATATCTTCTCATTCCCTTTAATTTTGTTTGGTTAGTAGAAACTAGTTGCATGGGCAACAGACAGTTTTCTATAAAATCTTGCCCAGGACTATACCCAAGAGAGAAAGCAAGTCTTTCCAGGCACAAATACATGGTCTTGTGAAAATGATAGATTCCTCAGAATTACACTATTTATATCAGTATTTATATGCCACATAAATTATAAATATCTTATAAATTATGAATATGTTTTGTATTCATAATGTTGGGAAAAGTTTCTGTGGAGTCATGCAAAGAACTATTTTTATATGAGTGCAATTTTAAGCGATATACGTTTACATTTTTAACTTGGTCTGAATTTTTGATCTTCATACTATTCAGATTAAACATTTGTAACTATCTTTGAAGTTATGTGTAATATATGTAAATACTGCTAGTAATGAAAATTAATTGAGACATTCAAACATGATTACTGAATATCACAGACACGAAAAAACAGAGGGCAGAATGGCCAAAATCTTAGGACAATAGCAACCAAGGTAAGGATGACAGATGAAATACTATTGTACTGATATGTTGTCTCACATTCCAGCAAAAAGAAGCCAAGGCCAAGTCCCTATTGCTGGACAGTCATCAGTAAATTTGAACTCAAGTTGTGCTATTACATTCACTCTTGGACAAATACCCTTGAAAAAGGAATGAGCGCTTTTTTTCCTCAGCTATGGGCCAAATAGTTCCATTACTCTTCTTCTAAAAGGGTGGCTTTAGCATTAAATAATCCATTAAGGTTGACATGCCATTTAACAAATCAAACCAAAGCCTTATGTTCACTAGAATATACTGAAATGTCCTTCATTTTTCTCCAGCCCATTTCTTTGTAAAATGCCAAGTACTATTTTCCTCTCATAAAACCACTCTCCCTCTATTAATCAATATGTGTTTGATAAATTCAGTAGTGTCACAGAATAGACAACCACAGGTACCACACCCAAAGTAAAAAGGAACACCTGGAAGGAACTAGATTTACATTTTTTTTCTTTGATTCTATTTATTTTATTTTAATTCTTAATCCAGCATGCTATCTCATGAGGAGATCCATTTCTGCTGAGATTCTTTGATTTCTCAATCTTTCAATCAATCAGAATTTTTGTCTGTTTGCTTAGATCATTCCCTTTAGCTGATCTGCAAGTTAGTTCAGCAGAAAGGAATTCTGTTGGCTTTCTTTCTTTCATTAGTTCTTCATCACATGATGAAATATAAGCAAGCTCTGTGGCTCCAAGAGAAATATCAAGAATAACAAAAGACTTTATATGTGATCTTTGTCCTTTGTTATTATTCTCCTTAGTTTTCCATTTCTACAAAGCTTTGACCTTGCTTTGAGTTCAGTATTATATATATATATAAAGAAACTGTCCTTAGAAAAGTTAAATCACAGTACACATGCACAGGCTATATTGTTACTATTAAACTGACCCAAGAATTTGCTTAGTTTCTTTGTTTAATGGCATATCAATCTTCATAGGTTATTGAATGCAAAAGCCGTCCTTGCAGAAGAATTGTAGCCATTCTATTTAATCCATAGCTGGTGAGGATAAAAGGGTTTATACCTTTCCTATTATACAATTCGTTATACCTTTTCTGTAAGTCCAAAAAGTGAATGCAATGGCACAACTGGAATTCAAAATCGCTTCCTACAAAGTTGTAGTCTTGCATGTTAGCCACAATACCATGGGTACTCACCCCCAACTGATCAATTAGACAACAAACAGCTGAAAGTTTCAATACATTTGCACCAAAAAATTAGTTAAAAGAAATTTTTTTTAAATAATATATATATATATAACCAGGCCATTGGTCTAATGAGTGGAGTGTTTGCCAATGGTTCAGGAGACCAGAGTTCAATCCTGGGTTGAGTCATACCAAATACTCGAAAAGTGGCACTCAGCATTATAAGGTAAGGATCAAGGATGAAGAGGAGCAATCCAGAGAATGAAGTAACGTCTTCCCCAACACCTTACTGTGATAGCAATTGAAAAGGGAGCCTTCAGGTCACCCTTAACTAAGGTCACCAATTTTACTTTATATATGTGTATGTGTGTATATATATATATATATATATATATATATATATATATATATATATAGTGAGAGATAGAGAGAAAGAGAACTGTTGAGAATAAACTAGTTGTTTAAAAACATTGGATAAATCAGAAAGTGCTCAAATGCTGGCCAGCAGAACAGGATAAAACCTAAAAGAAATTAAAATCCCCCCTTTTATCATAGAATTCATGTTACTAAATGTTTGATGTATCAATCAAAATGCAATCATTTGATGAAACTTTCATCTAACTACTTTATATATATAGCTTAATTTTCTAATTTTGCTAGTAGTTACGAACAAAACATCAAAACATGGTCAAATCCTTAGGACAAAACCAAATTTAAAGCAATTACTTAAAAAGTTTTGCTGTTACTTGAAGTTTTATACATGAAACTTAAAGGTAAAGACTTAATTTATTTTAGATACATATGTATGCATGTATTTTGGTTTAGTTTTGTTTCTTTATTTAATGGCCTATAACAGCATTGGCACAATTTAATCCATAACTGGAAGATAAGTGAATTCATACCTTTCCCAAGAGTAGCTGGTATTTTACAAATGTCATTTGTTTAGAAATAAAATGGCTGTAATAACAGTAGCAAATGAAATAATACTCAATACAAAAATGTCCTTGAGCCAATATAACAATCATTATTTTAAAAAATGCATGAAATTACTCAACTTACAAGTTTTACAATTTCCTGATCATCGGGTAAGTGTTTGTATTAGATAGGCATATGTGAATCCTTATAACTGTGTGCAAATTATTTGTATTAGGAATAGTTATTTGATGCAATAATTGTTGATAAATGAATTATTTGTTACTTTAAATCATATAAAAAGAAAAGAAATACTAACTTCAACTTTAACTAACCAAACAAGGCTAAACATGCCATAAAACCAATCAACTGAACAAACTTTGCTCTTTTGAAAGTTTTTAAAAGTCTGATGATTGTGTTCACCTCTACCTTTTATTTTCTAGCATCTTAATCAACAACCAATACTCATCCATCATTAAGCTCTAATTCAAGTAACATTCACTATTCTTAAAACACTTAAACAAATTTTGGGCATTGCAGTCAGATACAGTTTTATTTCCTTTCACTTTGCAATTTTTATTCTGAACTTCAGTAGCTTTGAGGCCCAGTTTAAAATAATGGCTTAAAATTGTTAAAATTTCAACATTTATTATAATATTTGAAAAGAAAAATGTGCTGCTGAATAGTGTGTATATATATATATATATATATATATATATATATATATATAGTGAACAGATGAAAATAAAAAATTGTTTAAAAAGATTTAATAAATCAAGTGTTCAAATGCTGGCTAGCAAAGTAGTATAAAACTAAAAGAAATTAAAAACTCAAATTTTTGAAATATAATAGTTAAATTGATGGTGCCATCAATGATTCTCTCCATAATAAATAAAATTCACAAATATTATACTGTATAAATGCACAATTATGCTTGTTTGGTATGTCAATGAACCAATTGATGATAGCACTCTGCTTGTTTTTTCATTGATTTATGCCAAGAGAGTCTCAGAACATTAGTCTATTTTTCAAAAATGTTTTGCTGCTGATAAAAAATCCATAGTTGATACTTGAAGCTTCTAGTAATGTGGCCACAATAAAAAGGTGAGATTTTAATTTCTTTTAGTTTATATAAACAATATAGCTATGTCATTGTTAGGTGAATAAATAAAAAAAAAGTCTTCAAGAAAAGATCTGGGAAGAATAACAACCAGCCATATTATGCATTGCTTGAAGTAGACATGTTTTTCTCAAATGTCACAAAAGTGACCACTTCAATTTGAAAATGGCTACAGGGTCCATTTGTATGTTAACATGAATTTCATTTGAGTGATGTGAAGGTCAACATGATGTTGAATATGATAAACTTTGACAATGCCTATACATACCAAGAACCAGTAGAAAAGGATTTGAACATATAAATAAAACTGAAAATAGTTTCACTCAATATAAATTATATATATATATATATATTACTGCTTTATTGAGCTAATGAAATTTATTGGCTAATTTGCAGATTTCACAGGAAATTTTTATTAAGGTTCTCTCTGTAAGTAGAAGCAAAAGAATTTAAATGTATGGATTAGTAAAAGTAAATATCTGTATTCATATTTCCCTGGGGTTTTAGTGTAACCCTTAATGGCACTGAAATACCAGCATCTCAAATCAACATGCAAAAATGCCTTTAGAAAAGACATACAATCTTACACTTTGCACCACCACCTGATAAATGCTAAAGTATTTTTGTCAAGCTAATATCTCAGTTGCATGTTTGTGGGTATATATGACTAGGGAAACTCAAAATTGTCTGAAGATAATTAGTGCATTGTAAAATTTTAATATTATCTTCATACGAGGATCATTAAATAAGTTTCCAGACTTTTTTCGTATGGGCACTTTTAGTGATAGTACACACATGAAACTCTAGTCACCTTCGAAGTAATCTCCTCCGGCTGCAATGCGCTTGTTGTAGCGTTCCAACAACTTCAGGAAGGCCCCATGGAAGTCCTCTTGTGTGAGGGTATCAATGACCTTCATCACAGCCTCTTTCATCTCCTTAATTGTCTCATAATGACACCCTCTGAGCTTAGGGAATAACAAAAAGTCACAGGGAGCCAAGTCTGGACTTTTGGGAGGCTGAGGAACTGTCTGGGTGCCCATCTTGGTCAAATAGTCTGTGACAAGGATGGAGTTGTGGACTGGTGTATTGTCCGGGTGGAAATGCCATTGACCTGATTTGAAAGTGCTGGCCTCTTCTGACGGAATCTCTTCCTGAGTTCCCTTAAAACCTCAAGATAGCATTCCTTGTTGACTGTCTATCCAGTGGGGACCCAGAGCATGTAGATTATGCCAGTGCTATCAAAAAAAGGGATCATCAAAGTTTGTGGGTAGATTTGCTCTGTCTGGTCTTCTTGGGTCTGGGAGAGCCAGCATACTTCCACTGGGAACTCTGTCTCTTGGTTATAGCAATAGATCCAGCTTTCATCGCATGGCATTTTTTCCAAGATTAAAACAGAATTTTATTGCATATCGTTCTTCTAAAGTCCAGATTGCATTTTTGAAATTCACCAGCTGTAACAATCAGACTTTAGTAGGGTGTATTCCAATTCCTGCTGTAGCTGTTCATTTGAACCTGAAATCATAAAAATTGGTCAGTCATCTGATAAGATGTATAGCAATAACATACTGAATTTTCAAGAATCTACAACAATTTTAAATGCCTGTACAAAAAAAGTCTGGAAACTTATTGATGGCACCACATAATGCTCTTACTATATAATCTAATTATTTATTATTTTTTGATACATATGATTATCATTGTTATTATGGTTTTTCATTAAATAGTCAATGATAGATGTTTTATGTTCAATACAGTTATTCAAGATAGACAAATGACAGAAATGGATATTCATTTGATTAACTGAACTAAACATGAAATAAAAGTCATGTACAATGATATAAAAAGCATTCATTATAATTGATAATTAGTCATAATTATTATTACTATTGATAAAGCTCTAATTTTTTTAATTATCAAGCACTGCATAAAATAAAAGAGGCTGTGTGTGTGTGTGTGTGTGTGTGTGTGTGTGTGTGTGTGTGTGTATGTGTGTGTGTGTGTGTGTGTGTGTTGAAAAGATAGATTCGTAGTGAATCTGACTGTATGATAGAAATATGTGGAAAGTTGGATAAATCAAACACTTAACTCAGATTTAGATGTGTAATATTTTGTTCGGGCTATATTTCATCTTTACAAACTTCTTCTAGACTCTCGAAGAAGTTCGTGAAGATGAAATAAAGATTTTAGAGATTTTCTGAAAATCATATCTTGAACTATTATTATACATTTAAAGAAGGCTGAAGAATCTATCAGCCAAAATATGATAAGCATGAAAAAAAATTATAGAATAGTGATATTTAAGGATCCTCATGTGACCTTTGATATATCCTAGTGAATAAGGTAAGGTTTCTCGAGGCAGTTTGATGCCCAAAGCTCTTAATATCAAGGATCTGTGTTGTTCATGACTGGACAAGGATTTTGTTTACTACAAAAGTCTTAGAGATTTTTCAGTAAACAAGAGCCTGAAGCATGGTTGCATGTATTTTCTCCCAGTCTGTTTATTTTTTGATATTTTTCTCCGGTACTTTGTCATGGCAAACAAGGAGCTTCTTGCTCCTGTTGATAAGAAGATCGTGAATGTAGACATAATACTGTTTACATTCTCAAAATTCTTATCTACATGATGAGGAAATGTCTTGGTATTGAAAAGAGATAATTTTCTTCAAGATACCAAAATAATTTTCCACCAAAGAGATACTCACTGAAATGAAAACTAGAATATATTCTTGTCTGATTTTAATGTATTTTAATAGTAAAATTATTTGCAATATATTTCTATAGAAAGGTTTTAAGATATGATTCCCATATAATAGCCCTATTTTATCAGTAATGCTTAGAGTTATTTTTGACTGCCAACAATTCTCACTTTCTATAAATTCAGGGTATTCTAGAGTGAAATCATTAGCAATGGATTATATGTATAATAACCCTATTCTACCAGTAATACTTTCCTTGATTTGTAGAGACTGAATAATAGATAAAAGACAATAACATAATAAAATAGCAAAAAGCAAAAGTAACATTTTTTCCTAGAGGCCTCTGACAGGAAGTAAAATTAATAGATGCCTAAAAAGAGAATCTTCCAGGCACCAAAGAGAAACTTTTTCTCAGAAAACTTTACCACCTTGGCTTAGACAGATGCACCTTTTTTTCTAGGCTGCTACTAAAGTGAGCACATGTGTGGTAAGACCCCAAGGCTTAGCAGCATGTTGTGTCTCCTGCTAGTAGCAGCCTCTGCTGAATGTACCCACTGAACACAGAGACACATGGTGGACCATTAAACTTATAATTTACTATGATGTTTTTTGAACACGTCTGGGGCAGCACAGATATTTCTACTGGTTTAGGAAAATATTCCACACCACAGAATAGTCATAAACCCCAAAAATAAAATTTGAGTCTAAAGGTATCCCTATCTTTTTTCTCTCTCTCTTTAATTCCTTTGACAAATGAAAAGAAGATAACAATGAGGTAAGAAAAAAAGGAGTCAGATATAAACCTTAGAATTCCCTACAACAATTAACCACTAAACCTAAAAAAAACTTTCATGTGCCCCATGATTCCTAATCATTGACAATTCTTTTTTTACCTAATGTTAAATACAATTCTATTGTAAAATTAATTAGCAATGCATCTATATTATGCATATAACAATCATATTCTATAGATATAACTTAAATTAATTTCTGACCGTTGACAATCCCTTTCTTTCTAATTTGTGATGTACAACATACAGCTTGAATGCAGAAACTTATAAAAAAAAGAATTTTTATCTAACAAATCATAGAATTCAGTACTGAATAATGAAACTTTTCCTTCCTATCAAAGATATTCAGCAAAAATTAACTAAATCTAAGTGGAATCATGGTAGAGTACAGATAAAGCTGGTAGTCAATGAAAATCCAAATAATTGTTAAAATATACAAGGTATAATTTATGAGCCAAGTTCAAATCCTAGGCCAGTCTGTTTGTATTTCACTTTGTGCTTATTCATGTTATATTGTTGGGTAGACTGCACTCTTTAGGGTAAGGAAAAACTGAAATCAAAACAGTTGTATTCTGCTTATAAATTGATTGTGTAACATCCTGCCCAGAGCAGAAGGGGTGGATAAATATATACATATACTGGGCTTATGTAACAATACAGTATTGCCCATGAATTGGGGTGAGTTTCCCCTGGTGTAGTGGCTAATATGCAGGACTGCAACATCATAGTGAGTGTGTTTGACCTCCAGTTCTACAATTCCATTCACTTTCAAACTAATATCTTTTGGAAAATAATGAACCTCTTTATCCTCCAAGCTATGGGTTAGATAATACCACTACTGTTATGAATTGAATTACCATGACCAGAAAATCCAGCAACATTTGCACGAGACATACAGGAACACTGGACAGCTGTTTTCACTTTATTAGGTCTCATCATGATCTCCCCCACTGGAGATCAAACCAGCAACCACAGAATGCAGAGCCCAAACTCTACCACTGACACATCAGTCCACATTGCACACAAGTGACACCAAATCAACTAGCCAGGGTAATTGTGTGGCCAATTAACCTGAATGTGTCTTGTAAGTTACATCTGTACTCTTTACAAAGGACATGGCTACTTCCAGGGCCATATCTTCCCATGTTTCCATATGTTGCGCGCAAGTGTTGCCAGATTTTCTGGTTGTGGTAATACAATTCACAATTCACTACTTAAACAAGAAAATGTACAACCACTACTGTTAACCAACAAAGATTTATTTAGCATTAAATAAACCACAAAGGTTGATATGCCATTAAATAAAGAATCCAAACCTATGAATAAACCCTAATAATTCTTTAATAAAAGGTAAATTTTGTTCTAAACCAAACATACTGGGATTTTTAAGTTTCTAGTGGAAAATTATACAGTCAACACATTCAGAATTATCAATGACCAAACTTTACTGCATTGAAACTCTAGAGCCAAAACTTATGTATATACAACAGTGTAAAAATTTGTAAACCTCTTGTAGATATTCAATAGAAATAGATAAACAGCTCATTGATATGCAATCGAAATAAAAAAATCCAGTTATCTTGGATTTAGAATAAAACTAACTTTATTGATCAATGTTAGGAGTGTACTTATTTATAGATAGTACTGTATATTTCCAATATCTGTTTATACACAAGATGTTCTATGAAAATTTTGGCATCTGTTTGCTTCTAATAAAAGCTTTTAGTATTTACTAAGACAGAACATATATAATCATCAAAGTAAATGATAGTTTATCCTACCATATAAAATAATTTGCAATACATTTCTATAATAAGCTATAATAACATAATTGGAGTGAATGAAAGTTTTCCTGTATTTATTTCCTAAATCCTATTTATGATAATATATGCAAAGTGCTCATCACAAAAGTGCCAAGAATAGAATCAGTGAAGCGAGTTCAAATTCTGCCGAAGGCAATCTCCATTAACTTTGAACTCATTATTTTGAAAAAGGCATGAATCTACTTATTCCCACTACTGTGGTCCTATGCTAGTCATAGTACTTGATATGGCCTTAGTTCCATGACTATCATATGTTTTTGGCTTGTGATTTTATCAATTCTTCCTATGTCCACACTGTGTTTGAAAGATCCACAAAAGGGGGATAATATAATCTATCTGGAACTTGTGATGGTCAGGTAGGTTGGCTGGATCAAATCCTAAACAATCTGATGGTGAAGCTTCAGTAATGCTGGAGCTTTAGGGAATGCAGAGTACCCCTTCATTACCATCATTCCCCGGTCCACTCTAGTCTGGAGAGGTAGCACCTAACAGGATCCTATCTATGGGTCAAATAGAACTAAACTGTGTACTTATTGTAAACGAAAAGCTATACTAATACTAAACTGATTTGTTTGAAATCTAATTCAGTGTTAAATGACCAGAAAAGGGTTGATACACTGTAAAACAAAACAACCAACCAACCAGCCAATCCTTGGAAAAAACATTTTCAAATGGCTAACTATTCACAAATCATTTCATATTTTTCTACTTTATGATTGGACAACCAATCAAAATTTCTGATCTATGTCAGTAGGAAAAATATCCCTTTTACATATCAGATTTTAATTGGTCAGCCTATTAAACCAATATATAGGGGCTTGGTTAATTAAGGATCGTAGCCCATGCCTTGTGGAGGGAGTATCCCTTTTCATTTTAACCAATGTTGAAATAAGCAGAGTCAAATATTTGATTAATTTATCTAAAGCACAGATTTTACCTTTTATTTTCAACTAGTGGACAAAGTCTAATTTAGGATGTTGAGAATTTAAACGGTCAATGCACTCATAGACCCTAAATAAAATTTTTTCCACCTGCTTATTTTGATTGTTTTGGATGACTTGCATGTGTACAAAATGTAAGTTTTCACAAACCTTTTAAATTGACTTTTGAATTTCTTTATGTATCCTCACATAAAGTAAATAAGTTTATATTTTTATGTTTTCATAGAAGAAAATTACAGTTTCCTGATTTTTCCAGAAAAGCATTTTTCTTTACATAAGTTTTTAGCACCAGTGAATACCTCATATTGTCATACTACTAAAGATAAATAACCAGGCAATTAGAGCTCTGTAGACTTGTAAAAAAGTATTCTATCCAAATAGTTCTGGGTAAGCCATGCATACCAGATTCCCATGATTCTTCTAACCCTGTGGGAAGAGCTTAGAATTACTGACTGTATCTACAGCAGAGGGGTAAGACACCCAAAAAATATCTTGCATATGATGCTGCACTGAATTTGGTAGTGAGGCTCCAGTTTTGGAGATCTGGAGTGCCCCTTTATTGCCATTATTCCCTGGTCTACTCTGACCTAAAATGGTAGTACCTGTTAGGGTGCCCATCTATAGGTTAAATCAGTTTAAAAATCATTCATATTCGATATGAATTTAGGCAAGTGTCTGTAATATAGTGGCTAATGTGCTGGATCGTAACATTGTAGTAAGTGAATTTGAAATCTAGCTGCATCATTGCATTTCCTTTCAAAGTAAGAACCTCATTATCCCTTCACCTGACCGATAAAATAAATGCATTTTTTTTCCAAGCAGTAGTCATGTTGATACTGCTATATGGATGCACTACAATACAAACTAAACATATGGAGAACAAGTCTGACGGCAAGTACACAAAAATGCTGTGAGCAATATTGAACAAGACCTAGAGGCAACATTCCACAAAACAGCAGATGTACAGCCACCTACCACCCATCACAAAAACTATCTAAGTTAGACAAACTAGACATGCGGGCCCATCAAAAATCCTATATATATGTATATATAAACTATATATGATTTGTAAACACATTTTGTTGATAGCATTTTTAAATGAGCCTGAGCTCATTTTTTGGCACACAGTTAAATGGTTCCAACTTTTATGATGTTTAACTTGTAATTCACTTAAACATCAGTCATTTGTTTAAACACTGTTAAATGATCAAACAGTTCTATTTCTAACAATTAAATTTAGTATAAATCAACAAAGCTAAATGGTTCCAAGTATTGCTATGTATCACGAACAATTAAACATCAGTCATTTGTTTGCCTTCAGTTTAAATAGTCAAACAGTTCTATTTGACCCATAGATAGGACCCTAACAGATGCTACCACTCCAAGTCTCAGTGGACCTGGGAGTAATGCTAATGAAGGGGTACTCCACATTCACCAAACCTCAATGGCTGTAGCCTTACTATCAGATTGTTTAATGTCATATCCAGGACACTTGTTGGGTGGCAGGGTCTTACCTCTCTGCAGAGATGCCATTGGTGTATTCTACAGCTCCAGCCAATTGGTCTGAGGAATACTTGAAACCATACATGTATGTGCAAATTATTTGTAATAATATAAGTATACTTGATTTAACTTTGTAAGAAAAAACACAAATGTTCATATAAATGTACAATGTACATTATTCCCTAACCTCTAGGCATAAAAAACCCTAGATGAGTTGACATGCAGTTAAATCAATCAAGATTCTTCCATAAACATGAAAGTTAACTAACCAGGTCACAAAAGAAAGCTGATATATTTTCTCTCTTTATATAACAGGTTACACAAACAAGTTAAAACAGTTTGCAATGCAATTCTATTATATATAATTTCTATTTCACTTCTATTGTAAAATAATTTCCAATAATTTTCTTTTATGTTGTGTCACAATATATGTAATCATTTTTGTTGTATTTGCTAAATAAGTTCTATATCAGAAATACATAAATTGCTAAAATTAAAATGAGTTACAATGCATTTCTATAATAAAATAACTTCTATATAAATGTAGGCTACCTAAACAACTAATAGTTTTACTTTTTAACAATAATCATTTTTTATGCGTCTATCTTATTCTGTTCATGTGTGTATGTCTATGTATATATCACTGCATTCTTTTTCTTTTTTGAACATCAGTTATCTTTTTCAATAACAATGTTCTATCTCTCTATTTTAGCCTCTTTCTCTCAATATATATATATATATATATATATATACACACACACACACATATATATATATACACACAATTGAATTCTTCTTTTGAGACATCAATTGTTCTTTACATCCTTAGGTGTTTCTCTTTCTGTCGAGTAACTATTCATGCTAAAACCAATTTGCTAAGATATATAATAACACATAATGAACATGTTCTATCTATTTTGCATTGAGAGGCATCATGATATAAGCTAATTGAAATGCTTCTTTTACAGTTCCAGATGCAACATGTGACAATGCAGCCTGCACTGATGAATGTGTACGTACTCCAATGGTGGAATCTTCTGAGCCTTTCCACTGCCTCTGCCCTGATATAAGCAACTGGATTCTCTCTGCTAACAAAGCGACATGCACTGGTACGTTGCAAAATCTCATGTCATCTCAAATCAACTAGATTGATTAATATGGCAACCAAGACTTTTACTAACTTTTTGTTAAATTTCCTTTTTTTTTCCTCTCAAGTACCAGCAACATTCACTCAGGATACTAATTACAAGTTTGAAACAGTAGGACTTTCCCAAATACAAATAAAGAAAATGGTTCAATTAAACAGACTAAAATCAGACAAGATAAGAAAATTCCCTGATGAGAAGTCAGTATGCTTGCAATAGCCAGGATTCAAGGTTGCAAAAGAATTTTGGAGTCCTGCTTCAATTTTAAAATATGCATAGTCAGTTTAATTTCTCAGTATCCCTTCTCCTCATGGTCTTTGTGTTGTGATACAAAACCCCCTCATGTATTCCAGTATATTTTACTTATTGTAAAATATAAATAATGCTGTACTTTAAAAGAGGAGTTCCCAAGCTTTTCAGCCTGAAACCCATAAATCTTAACTTGGGAGAGTTTAAAGCTATGATCTTAAAAAGGACAAAAAATTAATAAATAAAACTGCTAAATTCACAAGTTAACAATCTTGATTTATTAATGAGATAGCTGATGTTTGCAATCACAGAAATATGTAATATCAAGGTTAAATGAAGAGCTGGACAGAAAAAGTACATCAGACAAGTAATGATTTGACAGTTGCAAACACAGTATTCTCTTGGCATGATTCATTTTGGTGAATGTGGTATGTAGTGCCAAACATGCTTACTACTTGCTAGGTGTGGGTGATAAGGTTGGGGAATTGTCCCAATGGAAGTACTGATTTTTTATAGCAATTGATTATGTAGAAAGAAAGAGATTTGAACTTCAAATCTTATAAATACTGAAAATCAATGAGTTTCATCTGCAATTGTAAAGGTATTTCTTCTTTGTAAGTACCAAAAGGTAAAGAGAAAATCTTGAAAGTTGGGTGTAGAGCCTCAAGGATCATGGGTTGTGGATCTCTGCTTTAAATGGTGTCCCAGTTCAGCTTGCTCAGAATGCCAAACACCCTATAGGTGGGCTCACACCAAATCCACATATGCAATAGAATATAAACAAATTTTAAAAAGAGTCACTTCATCATGGCAATGGGATTTGCAATCTAGTCGTCTAGACATTAAAAACTTTAGTAAGTTTGATCCTCACAAGTTTCCCAACACTAGAAATCCTAAGCCAGACTAAATCAACAAGAGGTTTATTCACATTCCCACAATATAAACTGTCATACAAGATCAAATTTAATGAGTAGCCTACTACTTTGAGTGTGAAAAGGAAATGTAGCCTAGGTGAGGGTGGTAGTCACTGAAGCTAAACATACTTTTTGTTCCTTGGTCAAGGGTTTCTGGGATAAAGAGCAACTTGCTGGTTTCTTCACACTCATGAACTTGTGCCAAACATCATATCAGAGTACCTTACCTTGGATCAATGACTACTAAGTTACTCCAGCAGTGCATCAGTATAGCATAATGAGTTCTATACACAATGGACATTTACCTATTGTGCCTTTGTGTCAAATCAAGTTAAGTTTGATAGATATTAGAAAGAATATTTTTTTCATTAAATAGGCAAAATATGATACAAATTACATAAGTTCCCAGCACTGCCTTTGTTAGAAAAATCTTAAAAGTACCTTCAAAGTTCACTCAGATCTTTATTGCAACTATGTGCAAACTGTTTAAAAATTGTTTGTGGATAAGGGATAATCTTACTTTATTTTCAGGAAAATCATGACATGAATTAAATGCATGTTAAACACCATTTGCTGTTCTTGTTTTTCCTGGAGAAAAATTGCACCAGAAGCTTGGAAATAGATCACTTATAATAATGATGTAGAAATTACAAGTAAAGTGTCAAAAGTAGAGAAAGGACAAAGAATGCACAAGAAAAGTTCAAAATTTGAAAAATTGGTGAATAAAAAGGAACATTTAAAGGAAGATACAACATAAACACACTTGCAGAAAAATGAAAGATGAATGAACCAACTTATCTGAATCATTGAAGCAAAAAAGTGCTTTCTCTTAATAAGAAAATCTTCATAATGCATTTGTAATGCAGCAAAAGATCATAGAGCAGCAAGTTGTTTTCCATGCAGAGTATTTTCCAGACAGGTTAACTTCTGACTATTATGAAACTTTCCCAGATCTTAGTTAACTGGAGGTACTGGAAGCAACCTTAAGTTGACACTCATTTAAATACAGAACAGGCTCTTTGCACTGTAACTCTAGTGATCTCATGAAAACTGGTGCTTTTTGTGTGACCTGATCATAAACCTTCAGACAATTACCAGTTTTGTTCTATGTAACACTGCATATCTGGTAGCCATTCAGACAAGTTCAAGATCTTGGTGAATTCACTGAATCAAGCAAGAATCATTCATTCTTGATAGAATGCATAATTTAGTTGAAAGATCATAGAAAATCAGGGAAAAGACTTTGATAACTGAATAATGATACTTTAAATTTGTATAAAAGAGTTTGTTAAAAACATGCTGGAAAACTATTCATCAACCTGATATAAAATTGAATATAGCAATCTGGAGTAGGAATACATTCATATCCATTTTCCCCCTATTCATACTGATTTTTCTCAGTCACATTGTATTTATTATTGTGTATTATTAATAGAAGCAAGAAGTCTCTTTATATTTTTTCAATTTCAGAGCCCGAAAACTTTTTAATTGTTGCTGACCTGAATGCCATCAAAATGAAAGGTCTTGATAACAATTTAGACACCAGGATCCACATTTTACACTATGGCCATGCAGACAGTAATTACGTAGGAGTAATTTACAACCATGATGACAAAACTATTTATTGGAGTGATCTACGTGATGGACGGTAAGATTTTTTCAATGCATATAAATATATACACCTAAACCCTCCACTAATTTTTAAACAGAATACAGCTAGTTTGAATTGACTGTTTTCTTTCTCCTAGAGCAGTTGCCATACCAAGGGTAAAGAGTCCAATTTATTCAACTATTTACTCATAGCTGGAGGGAGAAAAGATCATTTTTCCGAGTGAATCAGCATGAAGTCAAACACAAACAGGCTTGTCAATTATGTGAATTTGGTTTGTAGAGTCCATTTGCTTTAGTGATAACTATTATGTGACCTTGCTATGAACATCATCGCATGTCTTTTGGACCATCTGATCAGACATCAGAACTGAGTTTCTTGTTAAAGAAAAGAATTTTTTAAAGTTGTTTTATTTATTCATTCATTTATTTATTTATTTTTGTAAAGGGGATATCAGCCTTTTCTTTTACATTCAAGCTTATAGGTTTACAATTGTAAAGTTATATATATAATGTAAAGAAAGAGTAAAGTTATATGCAGACTGTAGTTAAAATTGATTTTAGAAAATTGTTTCTAAAATTTTTTTTTTTAAATGGATGGTTAGTACAAGCTTTTAGTGTTACAAGTAGTTTTATTAATTTCTAATCATCTAATGCTCTTAGGGAAAGTATTTTTTAGTTTTATTTGCAAGTATTAACTGTGACCACTAACCTATTCAATAAAGGAGAAGGCAGTTATTGTCAAAATGGAAGTTTTATTGATTCATATTGTGTGTGTGTGTGTATATATATATATATATATATATATATATATATATATATATAGAGAGAGAGAGAGAGAGAGAGAAATGAACAAAATGAAGACAAATAGAAATATTTATTTGTAGCTATTTATCTTTTCATTGTTCTTAACTCTTTTCATCCTGAGGTTATCATCAGAAGAAAATTTTCTTAGAAAGTTTTTCACATATTCTTTAAAAGAAGAGATGAAAAATTAACTGATTATGTTACATATCAATTCATTAAGTGACAATTATTTTTTGTATCCAAATCTCTTCAACTAACCATTAAATGAGCTCTCTATTTGGAAGAAAATTCGTAAGCATGGGTGGGGGTGTGTTTCAACTTTGTTGTAACTTTTTTAGTCAGGCATTTCTTTATGTAGGTATTTACATGTAAGTCCTCATCTATCCATTCTAATTAGTAGTTTGAGGACAGTTCAACTTAGTGTTAAATTGATTTGGGATCAGTGTTTGGAGACATTCCACCCAGTTATTGTTCTGTGTTTTTATTATGATCGTGATATTGTTCAATTGGATTTTTTTCTATGCTAAAGAACTTTGTATCTGTTAAGAAGTAACATTGTTTTATAAGAATTAGTTTGTTGCAATCCATACAATTTAATTGGGCTTGTAGTTATTTAATCTAAATTAAAATGAAAGAACGAGGGTACAGTGTCTAACATGCTTATATACACATACATATACTAATGAGTTCGGTAGACCTTTGTAACTTACTTGCTAATCTATTATTTGTGTATCATACTTACAGTTATAAATGTACTCCTCATTACAATGATGTATATGATAGTTACTTAGATATATGTATATCATATGTAAATTATTTTAGCTGATTCATTAGCTGGGAATTTATCGAGAAAAGCTATATCGGCACAGTAAGGCTTGGATTAATTCTTTACAACAGACAATCTATTCTTGATTTTCTCTGCTTTTAAAATTCAACTGATTTTGATCCTAAGTTTTAAAAAATGCAAAATTAGATTAAATCATAAACTTTCAATTATATTATCACTTTTTTTTTTTTTTAGTCTGAATCCTTTAATTGGATCTCCAACTTCTTTTATAATTCTTTTGTGAAGTTTTGTTTAAAATGTGCCAGTTCTACCTTGTTACCACACCTCAGATATTGATATTTTGTGTAACTTAACATATTATTATTAAATCATTAACATTTTGGATGGTCAATGTTACTTTTGCTATTTTTATTGGAACACAAAATATATGTTTTCTTTATTTTTATGTGACCTTGAGAGTAAATAAAAATTCTCAGGTATTTGTCAAGAAAATTCTAGCCATAAAATTGCATAAACCTTTACAATTCAAATAATTTGTTGTGAATTTGTATGAAAGAAATATATATATATATATATATATATATATATATATATAGGGACAATAGTTTTTGTTGTGTTAATATATATGTATGAGAATTAAAAACTTAGAAACAAATATTTATTGTATTATTCTGTTTGCTTTACAGCCAAGCCATTCTTTATTCTGATATAGAATCTATTAATGCACAAGTGTTGATGACTGTTAACTATTCCATTGACTGTCTGACTCTTGATGAGAAACATCAAAGAATATACTGGACAGGTTACAACAATGAGACAGGTCTCATTGCAGAGGTCATCCTGAAGCGTGGTGCTTCTTCATACAAGGAATTATTATTGAACCTTGATTCTCCAAGAGCAATAACCATTCACCCGGAAAAGAAGTAAGATTTTTTCTTTCTGCTATTTTCCTGCTTTTTATTTTTTGTATTTTTTCTTTCTCATTTTTCTTTTTTTGAATTCTCCATTTTTTTTCTCTACTTGTTTTTATTTCAACATTTGTATTCTACACATAATTACTTTTTTTCTATCTGTATAAAATTCTTTCACTTTTTCTTTCTTCCACTGATCTTTGTTCATTTTTCTTTTCTTCTTTCCTTTATAAATTTCTCCATTCTATTTTCATTTTTTTTTTAAATTCATTATTTCTTTCTTTTCACTTTCCCTATAAACACTTATTATTCTTCCCCCTTTCTTTAATCTCCTTTTTTTCATTTCAATAAACTTCTTTATTATTTTCATTTCCTTCTTTAATTTTTCTTTACTTATGTGTTTGCTCTCTTTTTTTTTTTTATAAATCCCTCCTTTATTCTTATGTGTTCTTCTTTTAATTCTATTTCTTTCTTTTTCCCTTAACTTTCACAATAAATGCCTTCATTTTCTTTTTTCTTTTCTTACTTATTGTGTAACTTATCTCTCTCTCCCATTCTTATTTATTCTTTACCATCATAGGTTCATCTTTTGGACTGAATATGGCCTAAAGTCAGGGAAACCTGCTGTATACCGATTTCATGTCACTGGAAAACATCATAAGACACTAATGACAAAAAAGTTACACTGGCCAAACAGTCTTGTCATTCACCAAAAGAAATTGTATGTGGCTGATGGATTTTATGGAAGGATATATACCATGGACTTTAAAGGTAACTTATAATATTTAGTGGCTCTCTTCTTGAGTAGAAAAGAGACTTTACTTGTTCTATGAAAATAGGAACTAATCTCTTTAAGACAGTTAACAGGAAACAAAATTTAATGATTATTGGCTAATATAATGCTTCAGAGGGAAGAATCCTTGGTCAGTTTTTTTATTTTGATTGTAGATCCATCCTTGATTAGTGAGGTGCATTAATTGTAGATCTATCTTTAATTAGTGAAGTGTATTTATCATAGATCCATCCTTAATTAGTGAGGTATATTTACCTTATCTACTGATGTTCTTTATCATTCACAAATACATTTCTGGCAAGTTTTTTATGAAAAGTTCATTTTTTTTTTTAATAAAAATACCAGGTTTTTATCATTTCTAACAGAATATTATACAACCAAATTGGATATTATTAGGTGTTATTTATTACTAAAAATTAGGACCTGAGAGTGATGGTAATGAAGGAATACTATGCATTCCCTCAAAGCTTCATCATTATTGGAGCCTCACCATCAGATTGTTTAATGTCATATACAAGACACTCGTGGGGGTGGGTCTTACCCCTCTACAGAGATGCAGTCGGTGTATTCTACAGCCACGGCCGACTGGGCTTTATTTGAGTAAGTAATAATTCATTACTTACTGTTAGTTGAATAAGTAGAAACAATTCCCTACTTATGGAAGAAATATTTATTCATTACTTATCTATACTATTTACTCTATACTATTTACACAGGTTTGAAATTAGTTTTTTTTTAAAGTTGATGATTTATCTATGAATATGATTGGTTAAGAAATTCTATTTTAGAGGGAAAGATTTAAAATTATTTTGGATTTTAATCCTTCAGATTTTTTAAATATTTGCAAAGTACTTGAAATTTAAAAACTAGTGAAAATGCACTAATTGGTTAATAAATGCAAAGATACAGATACAAAAATTAGAGCTTCTTGAGCTTTTTTTGCACAAAAATTAACAATTTTTTGTATGGAAATCAGTTCCCATATATAAGTAAAGTAAAGTTGGCGATCAGACGGCTCCCTTTACAATAGCTACTACACCAAGGTGTAGGGGAGAGCACTACTTCTTTCCCCTGATTGCTCCACTTTATCCTTGATACGTACCTTATATTGCTGAGTGTTAAGCAAGGAGGTATCAAGTACCATTTTTAAAGTCTTTGGTATGACATGACCTGGGATTGAATCCAGGTCTCCCGGACCATTGGCGAACACTCTACCCACTTGATCAATGAGCTGGTTTTATATATATATACAAGGACATCTTACATGGTGAAATGGTTCACAAGTTAGACTAGCAAACAATTGATGGCGAGTTTGATTCTCCTTGGGTGCCCCATACTGTTGGCCTTGTGCTAAACTAAGTTTCATCAATGACAACTTTTTTTAAGTATGAAGTATTCTTTGAACATATGAGATACAGAAGCTGGGCTCTCATCCAGAAATAAGGAAATTACTTATCTGATTATTCATATAAAAGAACACTCAATTATTACAAAACCCTAATAAAAAGCCATGTAAGAACACTTTGAAATAGAATAATCCCATGTAAATGAACTCTATTACTTAACAATAGCTTGCTTAAAATTGGATCACTATTCTGATCATTATAATATAGATACAGAACTAATTCCTTCATTTATTTATTGTTCCACTGAAATGGTAAATTCTTTAAGACTTAGGAAAGTATTTGTTTGCCTGATACTTTTATCCTCAACTAATTGAAGAAGCCTTTTTTATATTGGAAAATATAAAATTAATCTCTACTTTTTATACCTTTCATACTATTTTCTATCTTTTTGGACAATGGTTGAATGTTAATTGTACAGTAAAACTTTTCATTACAACTCAAGGGTATCAAATACAAATATACAAAAGGAGCCATTATGTCTTAGGAAAGAGGCCCAGTGGATCAAAAGTAGGATAGGAAGAGGTTCACAGTTTCCAGATATAATGTCAAAGTTAAACAAAAGGGCCTACCAAGCAGTCTTTATCAAAATGGATACATGTAACTGAATATCTTTAAGTACATGGACTAGCATAAAAAGTTTAGTGCAAACAAAAATAAAATGGTAAACTTAGATTAATTAAAATGTCAAATTATTAGGAAAATTTTAGTTACAAAAATATAGGTTATGAAACTGGTAGATACACTATCACCCATGAATAAGTACATCCCAATCAATTTTTATAGACTAATTTCTTCTACCCCCAAAGATAGTAAGAATTTTTTTATTCTTTAGTTGAATATTATACAAGTCAAACAGATATGATTAGATATTTTGTATTACCAAACTTTAAAGTATTGTAACAGAAAATAGAACTGCAACACCACTGTAAAAGAAAAAGAAAAAATGTCTTTAATAAAAAACAAAACAGAAAATTTGAATTTAAAGGAAATCTAATCTTATTTTAAAAAGGTACTTTTCCAGCCAACATTCCAAGAAATGAGAAATGTAAGAAACAAGCAAAAAACAGAAAAGCAATAAACTTTAGTTTGTGGTAAAGCATTACTGAATAAAAGTTTTTTATATTTAAGATGAATCAGGAAGAAATAAAAAGATATTTTTTAAACTCAAAGAAAAAAATTGAGGAGAGATCAAAAAAAAAAAAAAATCCTCCTAAATGTGACCATTAAAAACTATCCAATTAATCTACAAATAATTTCATAAATACTTTTTCCTCTTTTGTTTGAAGGAGTGCACAGATATATTGTTTATATTAATGATTTTTGAAATCTCAAAACCAAAAGTAATATAAGTGTATTTAAGTATATAGGAGTAAAAAAAATTTTTTTTACAGATTTGATTAATTTATTGATTTGAATGGCATGTCAACATGTTTAGGCTTATTTCATGCCAAGAGGCAAGGGAATTATATTCTTTATATAATATTCATATTTACATTTTTTGTATAGTTTCTTAAGACGTTTTTCCTTTTTTTGCATCTAGTATTATTGATTTTTTTTATACCGATCTATTAAATGACCCATAGATGGGACTTGGGAGTAATGGCAGCAAAGGAGTGATTCCACACTCCCCAAAGGTCCAGAACTGGAGCTTTATTATTAGATGCAGTTTAGCGTTATACTCGCAACACCTTTTTTTTTTTGCAGAGTGGGGGGACTCATCCTGCAAGAGATGAAGTCAGTGTATTCTAAGTGCCTCCAATAGGGTTGGGTAAATAGGTAGATATGAAGAAGCATAGTAATTCATAAATGTTTTATTTGAACTTTAAAGTGTTTTTCAATTACAATGTATCAAATATTTTTCTTTATTAAAAAAAAAAAATACACATAGGTGAAAATCAACGAGAGCTGCTGTACCTTTCAAACAATATGGACCACATCTTTGGCCTTCAGATTCATGAACATTTATTGTTCTATAGTCGATGGTATCTTCCAAGTGTCCATATGGTTGACATGATAACCGGGAAAGATGAGATTTTCATTGACCACTTAACCAGGCCAACTGCAATTTTTGTACACCATCCTGCAAACCTATCAGGTATGTTTTTACCTTTTTCTCGTTTTTGTCCGTTTTTTTTTTTTATTAAGAAGCCAAAATTGTTTAAGCTTTTTTCCCGTTTTAGTTCACATTGTCCATAGTGTACTGATTTCTATTGCATATATATTTTTTTCTGATATGGTACAGTTTTATATGTTTAAGTTAATCACTCACATTGATTGATCCTAAATTCAGGTGGGGTGACCAGCTTAATCCCGAAATTTTTATTCATTTATATGGCTCATGCACACAACTGATAGAGAGAATTCAAAAATTCTATGTTTTTATATTCTAACTCATTCAAATTAGTTAAATATCACAAGAATTTTTTGCAATGTTGCTAAAATCAGTTAGTTAATTGTTGGTGCCAGAAATTAACTGAAACATCCATGCATTGAGTATATAAGAAGTAATATATGTAGATCAATGATCACTCAACTATTACAACAGGTGATACCATGAACATCATTTTCTTTTTCATGAAACATATTGATTGTATGTTAAATATAGAAAACATTTTTAATTCTTGATCATTATAGACTCACTGATCTCTTATGATATAATTCTACCAACTTTCTGCAAATATATCAAAATTGAGGGTTCAAACGACCACAAAACTGAGCATCAAGTTGCTGGAAAAAATATTTTATTTTTTTAAGTTTCTATGTTTTAATGAAAAGGCATCCCAAAACATACTCAAATGAGGGTCCAGTTTAACAGTCTATTTACAATGTAAATTGAGCCCAACCTTAATGCACTTTTACTCATTTCACATTTTCATATCAATATATTTTGTTCACCCATGTATGTTTTTCCTCATTTTTCTAGTTATTAAAATGTTACTCTTCTTCAACATAGATTCTTTGTTGTGTGCTCTATATGCTACAATGCACCTAATATTTCATTGATTCCAAGGTCACTTTTAAGAATTCACTTTGCCAGGGAACCTACATACCTTGACACTGTCTAATTAACATTCATAACCAAACACATACAAAACTATCATGTCTTTTGTACAAGCATCTGACATGTTTGAAATGGATTACATTCAACACAAGTCTTCAGTTTGTCATCATTAATATTTAATGGACATCTTTTATGTAGTGAATCTTCTAGTAATGTATTTCCAATTGAGAACCTCTGGAACCACTTTTACTTCATGTTCACAAAATGCCAATATTAAACAGGCTATTTCTGCTGCTTTGTTCCAAGTTTAAATTTGTACAGTAGTCAATCTCTGATAATCAACTTTTGGTTTGGTTATGTTTTATGGCATATCAACCTTTGTGGGTTATTTAATGCCAAATCCTGTTTATACATGATTTGTAAGGGAATAGTTTTTAAATGATATTTTTAAATGAGCCAGAGCTCATTTATTTGCACATAGTTAAATGTTTTCAAGTATTGGTATTTAACACCACAAATTCTCTTTAATATAAATAATAATCCAAAGTAAAAGGTTGAACAGTTCTGTCTGACCCATAGATGCAACCCTAACAGGTGCCACCACCAAGGGTCTAAGTGGACTTGGGAGTAAGGGTAATGAAGGGGTACTCCACATTACCCAAAGCTCCTGGACTGAAGCCTCACCATCAGATGGTTTTGTATCATATCCAAAACACACATTGGTGGAGAGGGTCCTAACCCCTTTACAGAGATGCAGTCAGAATATTCTACAGCAACAGCTGACAGGTCTAATCAACTTTTGGGTAGTCATTTTGGTTTCACTTATTACTATAGTAGGTATACTTTTTGGGAAGTTATCATCTGGAAGTAAATGACTTGTAGAGATTTTCATTGGGAAAAGATTAAGCAGTTATCTATATTGTTTTTTATTTATAATAAAGTGAGCAATCATCAATGGCTATCTTTAACAAGTATATTTTAATTTTACTTTACATATTACTACCATATATAGATAATATCATGCTAATATGTACATGCTAATACTACAATAAATATAATCAGTGTGTAGCTGAGAGTATGAGTACTTAGTCAAGTACTTATTATCATAGGAAATGCAATTGGCAGCAGGAGTTCCAATTTTGGACAAAGCTGCTTGCATTTCACCCCCGTACTAATGCTCTTGAGAAAAGCATTGATCCATCTGTTCTTCCACCAGCTGTGGGTAAATAGTAGGGTAGACTTGACTCAGCTGTACTCCACCAAAAATTAATATTGTGTCATATTCTGTCTGTGGCAGAATAAATACATACTTAGTTAAGTAAATTCCTTCATATTGAAATTAAGTTTTCTGAAGTGTAGAGTTTCTGAAATAGAATGTTACATTATTCTATGATAAAATTGATTACTAATGTATGTGTTTACCCAACCCCTCTGTGGGAGCAAGTTGTGACACAAAGTCAATTTCTAAGCTGGGTTTAACAAGTTACAATTCAGAGTTTCCTTTCTCCTAAGCCAGTTGCCATACCAAGGTTAAAGAGCTCAGTCTGACCTATCATTCTTTTTAAAAGTTATTAAATTTTGATAGGTTTGGTTTAATCCCATATCAACCCTTGTGGGTTATTTGATGCTAAATCCTGTTCATACAGACACATACACACAGATATTAGCTTTTAAGTGAATAATTGGTCGATAACAAGTTTGAAACAAGTTAGAGCTAATTTGTTAAATGGTTTCAAGTATTGCTAATAATTGTTTGCACCCAGTTAAATAGGTATTGCTATTCAACACTAATAATTCTATTTAATATTGTATGCAAATGATTAAATGGTTTCAAGTACTGCTGTTTAACATTAGATATGAATACTTGATAAATAGAATAACTAATCTAATACTAATCATTTGTTTACACATAGTTGAATGGTTTCAAGTATTGCTACTTACAGTCAGCACCCAAGTTTCAAATATTGCTTTTTAATACTAAAAATCCTATTTAATTATAATAATCCCTGGTAAAGATTGACCTGTTCTATTTGATGCATGTATAGTATCCTAATAGGTACTACCTCTCTGAGTCAGAGTAGACTTGAAAGTCATAGCAATGAAGGGGTACTCCCTATTTCTGCCAAAGTTCCAGGACTGGAGCCTCTTCATCAGATGGTTTAGAATCATATGAAGGACATTCGTTGATAGTGATAGGGAGGGTCTTATCCCTCAGCAGAGAAGAAATTGGTATGTTCTATAGCCCCAACCAACTGGGCCATAAATTTTGATTAGATACCTAATGCTTTCTGAATTACCAAACAGATAATCAGTTTAATCCTTACTGAATATGTATTTTTTTGTATCGCCTCCTTTGGTTTATATTTTGTAAATCAGAAAGAGTGGTTTCTTTATTTTCAATGGCATATAAACCTTCATGGATTATTTAATACCAAAATCTATTATTATAGTAGGACAGCAGTGGTACTATTTAACCCACAGCTGGGGAATAAGTGATTTCATACCTTTCCCCACATTCAAAAACGAAAGTAATAGTACAACTTGAGTTTGAAGTCATTTACTATGATGTCGCTGTCTAGCATGTTAGCCCCTGAACTGGGGGGGGATGGAATTTTCACCTAAATAAGAAGATTTATTCAAGTAGGTATAGATAGAGATCATTATACTCTAAGTGGCCTTAATAAAAGTCAAATATTTTTTTATCTGCTATGCAACTGGTTTTCAGGTAAAGCTAGGTATTTGCTAGTGAAGTTTAAGGTTATTAGTCCGTTTGTTTTTTTTTCAAATCTTTTTCAGACTTGATATACTTGGAATTTAGGTATTTCAGATGAAGCGTATATAGCCATCTTTTTTCTCCCTTCTTAATGGATATTGTATTATCTGTCTCTTAGTTTTAAAACTAAAACTCACTACTTATTGAAGTCTATCAAAAGTTGTTTTTTTTTATTTAATCAACTGAGTCCATGGATAAACTTTTGAGAGCTCCTTAATTTTTTTAAGCTTATGTAATCCTCTCCACCTGTTATGTTTTGGTATTCTTATCTCTTCGAAAAGTTTTCAATTGTTGGTGGTTGTATTCTCCTCTACCTAACATTCTAAAGAATCATAATTGACAACTGATGGTTTTGTACTTCTGTGCTTTGATTTCAAGAGACAAGAAATCAGCCTTTAAATGCCTAAACCCATTTTGAGCAGTACAGTGAGA
The DNA here is from genome assembly GCA_963585895.1 of Sepioteuthis lessoniana. Taxonomy (NCBI): domain Eukaryota; kingdom Metazoa; phylum Mollusca; class Cephalopoda; order Myopsida; family Loliginidae; genus Sepioteuthis; species Sepioteuthis lessoniana. The sequence goes on from OY757906.1 coordinate 56,686,440, forward strand.
TATTGATTCATTTCCTTCTATTTCTTGAATTTGAAAAGCAGCTTCAATAGTTCTGAGGCTTGTTTAAAATACTGCCAGAATCTCAATATTTGTGCGCACTACTGCAGTATCTGTAAGAAAAGATACAATTGATTATGATCGAATAATATATTGAAGTCATTGTCTTTAGATAAAGACATGAAATGGGATTTGGAGCAAACGTCTGCAAAAAAAAAAAAAAAAAAAAAAAAAAAAAAAAAATTTTGATACACACTAATATTTCATGTGTTCTCTCGACCAGAGTATTCCAGGAACAAATGATAGATTAATGCAATTCTTTTTATATATATATATCTCAGATAATTTACTTTCCAAACTTATACATACTGATCCAGGATAATTTACTTTCCAAACTGATAGATAAAACCATTACTTTTATTCATAGAGAAGTTATGTTAGACTCTCCAATGTAACTATTTTTCTGATGATTTTTTTTACAAGAGGCTACAAATTTGCAAAAGTCAATATAGTTTATGACTGCAAAAGAATATTGACTTATCTGTAATGTAACTGCATTTATTTATTTAAGCATTAAAAAAAAAAAAAAGAAAAAAACTTTGTAAAAAGTAACAAAAAGGTAAGTTTTTTCTGCTAAAAGTTTTTACAAAAAAAAGTCTTTCTAAGAACAAAAAATGATGAGTTGTTGGAAGTCATCAAAATTGACTGAAAACATTTTTAAAAGATACTGAAGGACAGTTTTGTTTGTTCAACCCAAAAAATATTTATTACATATGAAAGGATCAGTGTAACCATGCCAAAAAAAAAAACAAAAAAAAAATTTCTATTCAAAAGAGGACACTAAAGAACAGTTTTGTTCATAATGTGTTTTTAATGATATTTTTTCTATTTTTCAGAAAACAGCTTGTGCAACACAGAGAAAAATACATGCAGTGGAATATGTGTTCCAGTACCTCATGACTACCACTGCACTTGCAAACCAGGCTATCAGCTTGAAGACGATATTTGTGTGGAAAGTAAGTTTAAACAGGCACTCATAACAAGCAGAAGGAAAAAACATTCTTTTCTGCATTTTTGTATTTATAACATAAGTATTTTCCAGCTCCTGAATAAATCCAACAAAGCTCAATAACACAAACACGTACACATACATATATGAATATGTGTGTGTAAACAAGATAGGGCTATTTGGTGGCTGAGATAGTTGTGTATTTCCTACCAATATAAGTGGTCAGTTTTTGAGCCTGCATAAACATCAACATTTTGAAGGCTGATTTTCAAAGCAAGTCGAAGTATAAATTCACACAGCAGAGTCTTCCAACTTTGTATGATCCTGGACTGGCCTAAGATAAATTTCTTCTCAAGTGAGTTTACCATATCTAGATATGATTTGCAGCCTTAGAAATGACAGAAAATATAATATAAACAAGTATTTTTATATTCAATGAAAAAGCATAGATTATGAATAAATGAATAAAATTTGGTTTAATTTCTTCACAATGATATAAGGATCTGTTCATTCTAATTAGCAACATTTTATAAAATCTTTTAATCCAATCTTTTGAATAAAATTCATAAGGTAGATAATTACTAAAACACTGATCAAAATATACCCCACCTTTTTTTTTTTTACTGTAAATACATATAAATAGTTGGCTGACCAAATATTGAATTACACAATACCAAATGAATTAACTGTCAAACAATATCAAAATATAATATTCGTATGCAGTATTGGTAGAATAATGTAGTCAAAATCATGAAATCAGGAAAAAATATAAAAAGAGTAAACTATATGAAAATACTAATAAACAATTACATGTCATTATAAATAACTATCATGTTGAAAATAGATTGGACATTTTTAAGAGCCACAGCCCACAATTTGTAAAAGGAAATAACTTGTGTTTGACTTTTTTTTTACATTATATTATATTCTAAAATGAGTGGTTGACTGGTTTCACCTTAATATTGATTTCTTCATATTCACATTGTCTTTCACTGCTGTAAACAACTTTGGCTGAACTACCCTTGTGACATTTGACAAATTAATAACAGTGTCTTGTATGATACCAGAAATTGTTCAGACAATTAAGCCTCTTTCTTGACAAGAAAACTTTGTTATAGAATGTACATTGACTCAACCCCTCCACTATGGGCAGGATCTGACACAAGGTCAATTCTTAAAAGGAATATATCAGGTTTGAATTCAAGTTTTTTTTTCTCATAGACCAGTTCATGTACCAAGGCTAAAGAGCCCAGTCTGCTTCTGCTATTCATTAATAGCCAGAGGAAAGAAGAGATAGATTCCTGTCTTTTTTAAAGGCATTTTAGCACAAAGTGAAATGTAAACAGCTTCAGCTAGGATTTGAACCCTGCTTGCTAAACTAGTTTCTTATGAGGATAACTGTTAAATCATGTGCTTCACATAGTATAAAGCAGATAAGTTCAAAAAATGGATTGGAGTGTGTTTTAACATCATCAAAAATATAAAGAGGTTCAATCATATAAATTTTTGGCATGTTAATCACTTTTCTCAGATTTATAAACAATTGGCATCTGTGCTGGATGACAACAAGTAAAAATATCTATATTGTTTTAACAAGCTAATTGCATAACTGTACCATTAACTATGCCTCATCCTCTACTTTCATATCTGTGGACGTTAACTGTTCACAACTCTAAAACCTGACAAATTACTTTTTAATTGAATTTCACAATTTCGGATTTAAGTTGATGTTTGATATATTTATTGATATGTTTTAGATTAATATATCAATTTAAAATCTTTTCATACAACTTTAAATTAATTAAATTACATTTGATAACAAGTAGCAAGGATCCTCTGTGAATTCTTGTTTTAAATGCAATCTTACTCCATCAGCAATGCATCAACCTCTGCGTTCATAGTCCAGTCATGCTATCATATTCACTTTTGGATAAATACTCTGGGGAAACTTATGAACCTCCTTACTCACCCCCAGCTATGTGTCAAACAGTATCACATTTGTTCTTCCACAGGGACAGCTTTGGCATTTAATAACTGATGAAGGTTTATATGCCATTAAACAAAGAAACCAAACTGGTTTTCATGGTTAGGGTTGATAAATGTTCCATAGATTTTTCTAGCTTGCATGGAAAATATGACATAGGTAGGCCTCAGCCAGTTGACAGCACAGTAGTAAGTGAAAAGATTAAGGTATACAGTATTTTTAAGTTCCTGATTATATCTAAAAAAAAGCTCATTATGTTTTTCATATGGTAGTGGTAAAAAAAAAGTCTACAATATCTAATAATGGCCAATAATATCCAAATATTTATGCTTAAAAACAACATTAAATGAACATTTTAGAGCAAAATTTTACATAATAAATACCAATTTAAGTCACAATTATTTTAAGAAAATAACACTGTATATGTATATATAGATATATAGATAGAAAGAAAGAAAGAGAGAGGGAAAAAACAGAATTTCAAGTCATTTTACTGTATTTTCTGACTATTTGTTAAAAAAAATTCAATATTTCTTACTATAAAATTGATCCAATTTAAATGGACATATTTTTCTGGAATAGCTGTTTTAAGAATCTTTCATACTATGATTAAAGTTAGCTAATGTTTAATTTGTACATTTCAATCAGTGCAATGAAAAAACTGACTTTTTGGACAAAAATCATTGAAGTGATAATACCACTTATATAGACTGTTTGCCATTGTTTCAGACACTTAAAATAGAACTATAGCAAACACAATCACTTTATATGACTGAGTTTTAAACTTTTGCATGGACATTCTAGCAAAAAACCAATAAATTATATATTTGATTTAATATAGTAAGCAAAAGTGCAATAATTCCAGTTATTTACTGTGACATATATGACTTATTTTTCATGCAACTTGGCATAATGGTTAGAGTGTTCGCCAATGGCCCTAGAGCCCTGGGTTCAATCCCAGGTTAAGTCATACCAAAGACTCAAAAATGGTACTTGATGCTACCTTGCTTAACACTCAACATTATAAGATAAGCCTCAAAGGTAAAGTGGAGCAATCCAGGGAAAGGAGTAGCGCCCTCCCCTACTCCTTGGTGTAGTAGCTATCGAAAAGGGGGCCTTCAGGTTACCTTCAACTACAGTTGCCAACTTTACTTGCAGTACAATTAATGAACTATAATTTATGTGGGTTTTCCATATTTATTAATCATAAAAATTCTTTGATATTGTTGGCTATTATTAGTCCTTAGCAATTGGTAATGATTAAAAACCATTGTTGAACATTTTTACTACTATTGCTTCCATACACAATCAGAAATTATTTTGCTTAATTATGTCAGTAAATATATTTTTGAATGAAACAATGTTTAGAGAAACCAGTTTACAAAAAATTTTGAAAAAAAAAAGACTGTCATATTCCTTCATTGTATTTTCTATCAAACTCTTCAAACTAGAAATGTTAAATGAAAAAACAAAATACTTTACATGTTTAGAAATATTTTTCTTTGCTTCATTTTGAAAACATCACAGGGAAATGAAACAGGCCTGCTGTGTTGTTCAAATATTTATTTCTCCATTATATCTAATCATTTTTCAACAAATAATTATTTGAAATTATTGAGTTATATCTACACCCATAAGAAGAACAACTTGAAAATATGATTTTTAAAGAGGTGAATATATATATTTTTTGTTTTCATACCAAAAATGATTTCAAAAACAAAAAATCATCCCCTTTAGGAATAGAAATAAAATGAAAGTAAACTAGTTCTTTTTTTGAATAAAAAAAATGTTACAGAAGTTATCAAAGTTATGTTTTATAACAATTCTTGCTTTTATTTTAATATTTCCTTTTTGATTTTTTGGCTTTAATAATCTAACAATAAAATATATCAAATGTAAATGAAAATGTTTACTAGAATAGCTCAGTTTTAAGAACATTGGTTTGAATTGATGAGGTCTGTGGTATGATATTCAAAGTTAGCTAATATTTGCTGGTATTTATACTTTAACCCTTTGATTCTGTTATATCAGTGGTACTTTTATTTTTTGCAACACTATAGCACTGGCTTATGTATGTAGAGATCATGCTCAAATGGCAGCAGTTGAATTTAGGCTCAGCAATACAGGGCTAAAAAGATTAATCAATGCAGTTCCATGAGTTCAAAGACAAATATTTGCAAAAACAACATGTGGGTGTCTGTTTTGAATAGAAATCCTGCAGAAAAAAGATTTTATACATATATATAGTGATTGAAAGTTACTGAACTGATGATTGACTTTATGAAATTGAGTCATAAGTTGTTTTTCAAATCTTGAAATATTTTATAATTGTAATATTTGTTCTGCTCTTTTGCACATTGAGCTGGTTTTACAACCTTTTTAGATCTTATCTGAAGATCTAAAAATTTAAATTACCAATTTTAATTATATATATATATATATATATATATATATATATATATATATATATATATATATATATATATATATATATTAAAATGAATTGTTATTAAATTTTTTTTTTTTTTTTTTTTTTTTTTAAATCATAAAAGTGCTCAAATACTGGCCCATAGACCTGGATAAAACCAAAAATAAATCTTCTGATGAAACATATTCCATCAAAAGATTGTATTTTAGCATTGTTATGAGGTGAGAAAACTAAGTTTTGGTTTTATTATTAATCAGGAATGCAGACAATTGTTAGTTTCATTCTCCCTGAGTGACCCATACTTTTCACCTTGTACCGAAATAAATAAGGCTTAGTAAATGATAACAAATTGTGAAATAACCTCAAACTTTCAAATCCAGTATTCTTACTACTGAGATAAACTGAGAAATAGATTAAGAGAAATAGCTTTCAAAAGATTTTCTTCTTATATATATATATATATATATATATATATATATATATATATATATATATATAAAAGCAGAATAGTAAAAATAGTATGTTTATCTTTGTTACAAAAAATAAAAACCAGAAAATCAAAGGAAGATTGCTTGAGTATATTTTTAACAGCCAGTCAATCAGATAGACCATCTTGCCTTTCCAACTTTCTCAGGGGCACAATAGAACCCAGCAATATTGTGTCACTTATCCTGCTTCATATCAACAGAACCCTGTGAAGGTTATGTGACTTGTCTCCGCTTCTCTTTTTTTTTAATAGTGACAAATCCTTGGCAGCTAACGGATGATGCACTGTGTCCCGATGGATGTCATACACATGCCTATTGTGCAAGACATATGCCCCTGTTGCACTATCAGTGTGTGTGTTCAGCTGGCTTCGAAGGAAATGGAAAGTTCTGCAAAGGTTGGTGAGAAGTGTCGTCAGAAGACAATGGACAGCATCATGGTTTGGCTTTTGCATGCACACAGGTTGGGGGAACAATATGACAAAGCTTGAGTTATTTCCACTGGAGGACCAGATCCTCAGCTTTATGTTGCAGTTAGCTTTTTAAGGCATAGAGATTCACATAAATATATATAACAAAGAAATATATATTGGGCATTTGATGTAAGAAGGCAAGTGCTCTCTCTCTCATCTGAATATTTGTTTTTTCCCCAGACACTATCTAATAATTGTTATGTCACATGAACCTTTAATTTTGAGAATTTAAAAATATATATATACTTGGCACTTCTGCTAATATTGCTAAATATCCTAGCCTTATCTTAAAGAGCAAGTGAGAGATGTCTGTGGGTTGACTCTCTGTTATTCAAAATGAATCACAAATCTACTCTAGCATTTGAATTACAGATTTCACAATTTATAGCCTTGTGCCAGAGAAAATTAAAATCAGTATATATATATATATATATATATATATATATATATATATATATATATATAGGCAATAAAATACAAAGGCTGAATAACAAATTCAGCTTCATCATTAAAACTTTAACAACCTTCTGATTTGTCAATACTATATGGGTGACCATTTGAGAAATCTAGACAATAATTTGCTCAGTGGCTATATAAAAAAACACACATTTTTCATTTTATTTTCAGTATTTTAAACAAAAGTGTAAGCTATGGGATGATAAAGATGCAACAGTTAATCACATTATAAATGAATGCACTAAAGGAATACAAGACTGGATATAATTGGGTGGGAGGGGGGATCCACTGGGAACTGTGCAAGAAATAACTTGACCATGCTGATAAATGGTATGTGCACAAACCAGAATCTGTTTAAGAGAAACTGACCAATAAAATTCTGAGATACAAATGGATTACCAAATTCTGACCAGAAGATTAGCCTAAGTGTTAATTAACAAGAAAAAAAGAGCTTTTCATTAAGAGTATTTTGCTGTTCCAGTGGTCCATAGAGTAAAACATATAAGGAATTGAAAAGACAAATACTTGGATTTGGCTAGAGAGCTGAAAAGTCTGTGGAACACGGAAGTGACAGTGATGCTATTTATTTTTGGTACCCTTGGAATAGTCCCTAAAGCCTAGAAAAGAGACAGGGGTACCGAAGATCAGAAGAAGAATCAAAACCATTCTAGCCAGAGCATTGTTAAGATCGGCTAGAATATTCAGAAGAGTTCTGAAGAGACTTGTCACTTACTTCAGCCAAAACTTGTGAAAATTTACATAAAGGGAAAATAACAAACAATTCTAATCAATATTTTTTAATCTAAAATTTGAATAAAAACCTGGATTATAAACAATTATTAATTTTTGGTCTTGTGAGTAGAGTGTTTGCCAATGGCCCTAAAAACCAGGGTTTGATCCTAGGTCGTTATAACAAAGACTCAAAAAAAAAAAAAAAATGGTTATAGATATCTCCTAGCTTAACACTCAGCACTATAAGGTACTTATCAAGGGTAAAGTGAAGCAACCCAGGGAATACAGTAGCACCCTTCCCTACTCCTTAATGTAGTAGTTATGGAAAAGGGAGCCTTCGACAATGATCACCAACTTTACTTACTTACTTACTATATATATATATATATATATATATATATAAACAGAGAGAGAGAGAGAGAGGGGGGAGTTCTTGGGACATATTTCCAATATTTGTATATTATAGCTATCCTAGAAGCCACTTATTGGGTTAGGCTTAAAGATGTTTTGATCTGAATCATGTCTTTTGTATTCTCCCTGTACAGTTTATGACCTTGTAAAATCTGACGTACATAGTCGCATACTAATTTTGTGTATCAACTAACAATGAATTTTTTGCTAACAAAACTTACTAACAATTGCATCACAACTGATTTTCTTTTCTAATTTAATGAAATCAAGAGACTCATTCTTTATGCTAACCATATCAATAACACAACTTTGAATAAATTGAAAATCAAATAACTTTAATTTAAAAAACTCAATTAGTATTGTATGAATAAGCCAGCAAGAATAAACCTTGAGTGCACAGTATTACATATATGCTTTATATTATATCAAAGTCTTTATACAAAGAGTGTTCAAAACATTGAAATGGAAGCTATAATTACCACGACAAATCAATAATGTATGAAACATTAATTTTCTACAAGATAGTCCGCCTTTTTTTTCAATGTTTTTCATATTCACAAATATCCCCTTTGAGATAAATGTTCAGTTTAGGAAGTAAGAAAAAGTTGCATTTTAGCAAAATGTTACTTGATGTAATATTTACTCAGCATTTTTGTTGTACTTCAAAATTTCATGCATTAAGCACTCAAGGTGAGTCAAACAATTTTAATTGTGTGTGTGTGTGTATATATATATATATATATATTAGTCATCCACAGACAGACTGTTTCATTGTATCACAACTCATTGGTGTGACTAGACACACAAGACGATTCAAGCTAGGATTGAAACTTAGCTGACTTCATTCTAGTCGGATATCTTACTGCAGAGCTAGTGTCAATCTTAGCATAAGCAAAGGAATTTTTACATATTGTTTTTGTTTAAATAAATGGCTTAATGCTCAATTCATTTGAAGAGCTTTGCATTATATATAAGTGGCAACCAGTAATTCCTTATAAGAGTGTTCAACCTTGAGGGGGGAGCATACATATCATCAAGTCATGCTGATATCATAGGGTCCATTAACTATCTCTCCATCCATCCTGGCACATCCTCTAGACTGCATACATAGCTAGTGTATATGTCATTTTGTTGGTCGGCCAACACTGGTACATTCTGTTGTAGGAGTATCTGAGAATGTCACTTACGACTTCATCCTTTCTTTTCCTGCAGAACCCAGCAGGTTTTGTTTATCTTACTTAGATAACATGGGTATGTCTCATTCCTCATAAATACATTGGATACTATTGTAAGAGGGGTGAAAAATATGCTGACCAAGTTGTCATGACTAGCAGTGGGTACCTTCTTTATGCTGTTGCTGAGTATTGTATTTTGTTAATGTGATAAAGATTTCCATTTCATTTCCAACCTCCAATTTGGTTATTTCTCATACAGTAACCCTTTTGTTAGGTTACAACAGTTTGTGGGATGGGAAGCTAGTGGGTGTACAGTTGCAGTTGTGTGTAGTGTAGCTTCCAGGATCTTTTCAAAACACCATCTAACCTTCTTGTATAGTTCCGATCTAGCTTTTTCTCCAAGTATTTTGTTAGTGTTCATGTGGTACAACCACACAGTAGTACTGACCCAATGACTATTTTGAAGAAACCCTATTTTATTTTATCAGTGAGATCAGATATATAGATATCAAAAATTTTTAAAACTGTGACTGACATATCTAGAGAAAATATTAATATTTGAATAGTTGGGAGATGTTGGGAATATCAAGGAAACATTTGAAAAAAATTCTATTCTTGTATATATCTGCCAAAACTAAGGTGCATCTCAAATGCCAGAAACTATGGCAATTACAGCATACATTAGAAAAGAAGAAAATCATAACTAACAAGAAATAAATATGTTCAACCGAAGTATACATTTATGGGGTATACATTTGTGTATATATCAGTACATTCTCTTGGGAGTGAATTTGTCATAACTTTTTTTTCTTTTTTGCCCAACAAGATATCTACATTTTTGGGAAATGACATTCAAAAACTTTCTTTACTAATATTGCATGTTTGTTTTTTGATGTTGTTTTTTCTAATCAGCCATGACCCCACCACAGCACAAAACCTCCTCTTGCATATCAAAACTGTATTTATCAATAAATAACAATTGCACTTTTCCTTATATTTACAGATGTTATATATCATTTATAATCTTTTAACTAATCAAATACTAACAAATTTTCCTTCACAGCGCATCCATTTATATACAAACCTACACACAACTGGTATATGTGTATCTGCATTTGATTTCACATGTATGTTCATGAATACAAATATACCAATTTATATTTAGAAAAAAAAAAAAAAAAAATTGCTAAAATCATATATATATATATATATATATATATGCCATAGTCTCAAGAACAAACTTTTTAAATTCCTGTCCTACAGATTTGATCATGATAAAAGTTGTAATAAATATCCTTAAAACCTTTTTTTCTACTCTGATGAATTTGCTTAGAAAAGACATAAAATAAACCAAGTTATAGAATAAAAATTGTTTTTGACAAAAACGTGTTGCATCCAAAATTAGAGAACAAATAATGTAGAAACACATGTAAATTAAATAACCAGCTTTACTGAATTAATATTGATATAGAATATTAAGGCACATGCAGGATGTAGTTTTTAATTACTTTTGCACATCAATGCCTAAATGACTTCACTAATTTGTCACAATGTTCAGGGTTAATTTTATTACTGCACTCTGTATAGTGGTTGTATATATTTACCCAGCTCCTCCACAAAGAGCAGGATGCAAAAGAAATTCAATTTTTATATAGAGTAAAGCTGGTTTGAATTCAAAGTTTTTCTTCTCTGAGATTGATTGTCAAACTAAGACTAAAGGACCCTGTCTGTCCTATCCACCCATAGCTGAGGGAAGAAGAGATGGATTCCTGTAATTCCCAAGGGCATTTAAACAAAGTGAGACACTCTTGTCAAGGATTTGAACTCAGATTGCCAATTCCATTATCAACGATGACCATTATGCTAAACACACCTCTGGATAGAGAGTGTATCGAATATCAGTGGAAGTTTGCAGCAAATGTATGACCCTGAAGTCAGATGCCTGAAGGTATGTCAAAAACTTTGAGCAGTACTTAGAAAGTCATGGGTCATTCTCTTCTTGCATGGGAGTCTTGTTGGATGAGATTGGGTCTCGGATTTTGTTAGATGCTAAAGTTGCATAATTGAGGCTTAGAATTTAGATTTAAGCTCTCAAGGGCTCAACCATGAGATGACTTTTCCATCAAAAATAACTGTGCAGATCTTTACCAACAAATAAGGAAGCCACTCCTCTTTTAGAAAACACCATAATAAATGTGGGAATCTAAAAAGTAAAATGTGTTTGTCAACATCTTTCCATCACCCAAACATAAAACAATGATCGATGGTTTTGAGTTCTCTCTGGGATCAAGTGACAACACACCTCTTGATGCACCCAAAAATATAATAGCACGGTTTGGTTTTTAACTGCATATTGATTACTTATGGGTTATTTATTACTGAAATTTGATTCATCTGTAAACAGAAAACCTAAAAATCATAAAACACCAAGTCTTTCCACCAGCTGTAAATACTCAATTTGAACCTTGCAGTTTATCTCCACAATAATCAATACTAGCATAGTACCCATTAAAATTAATGTTGATATTCATGCATAGATTTGCATTTCTACCAGGGCTTAGAGTTTAGTAGGTGTATACTCTGCTAACCTGCAAGGTTATAGAACAATGTAAAAGAGAAAAGATACAGTATTTTTAAAAATAAATCCATCCTGTCAATACTTTCTCAACCACCAGAGAGAAGTATATACAAAGTGTTATCACTGATGATCTTCTGTAGATTCTCATTTGGAATTTAGCCAAGCCATACTATGCTATAATCTTGGTATTTTCAGCTTTTAGAAATTGTTTTACCGATTTTATAGTATGACTTTACAGTGAATAATCAATAATGTTCTTATACACTCCACATTTACTTTGACATGTTACTGAATGATTGGGCCAACACTGGCACCAAAGAATATCCCCCATACCAGTACACTACCATCTGAGTTAAACTGATTTTTGCCACAGTTAAGAAGAAATCTCACCTTTTTGCCATCTGAGACATTAAAATCAAATTTTTATTGTTGAAGAATACCCTTTCCTAATTTTCATTGGTCAAGATAATGTGCTCATTTATGAAGGCCAGTCTGACTTTTCGGTTCTTGTAAATGAGGTGTTTGATGGCAGAAGAATTGCAGGAAGCACTGCATTACATAAAAAATGCATCACCTTTTGCCAAGACATTTTTATGTCAAATTCTTTGTTTACTCAATGAACAATGCTTACAGCTTTGTCAAAATGGTCCTCTATAAAAAAAGAAAGTCATTGAATCAATAAGTTCATTTTATAAGGCTGTCTTGGTATTTTTATGTGACTCAAAGAAGCCAGTATCATAATAAAGCTTTAAGGAAAAAGAAATTATACTTTTTATATCTCTTCTTTTGTAATAACAGAAATTATCATCCCTAAAGTTTTTGAAGTAACATAACATCTGAGTAAATCAACAACTTTGCAATGTTTGCCATAAGGAAAAATCTAGAAACAATGTTGCATACAATTAAGGATTATTTGTTCACATTGAAATATTGACATTTTTTTTTTCTTAGAAATCCCTCAAATAGAAATAACAATGTTTGTTCTCAAATTTTTAATATCAATTTTTTTGTCATAAACAGTTTTTGTTTACTAATTTTCTTTAGCTTTTTTATGCAAATTTATCATGATTTTAGGAATATTAACTGCATTTTTATGATTAAATCTAGAATCAATTTTTCAAAAAATTGTTTTTTTATCATTAAGGGTTTTCAGACTGTCTTCATCTTTGTTATTTCCTCAATGTTTCGGCCAATATGTCCGCCAGCCTTCTTCAGGTGTTTGTCGAACTCGGGAATCTACGCGGAACTTCGAACTCTGTCCTTTATTGAATCCACAGGGGTCACTTGTTCTGATTCCATTAACCATAACTGGGTACAAGTGTTAAGAATTCCTGTATTGTTACTTGCCTGTAGTCAGGATTGAACCTGCAACCTCCGGATGATTGTCTCCTTAGAAGCTTAGGGAACCAACACCTATAACCTTTACACTATGTGTCCTGCTGAACACATTGTTACTTGTACTCAGTTATGGTTAATGGAATCAGAACAGGCGATCCTCGTGGATTCAATAAAGGACATAGTTTGAGGTTTTGTGTAGGTTCCCCCGAGTTCAACAAACACCTGAAGAAGGTCAGAGGAGATATGGGCTGAAATGTTGTGGAAATAACAATAAAAATGAAGACAATAGTCCAAAAACCCTTAATGATAAAAATCATCAAACTTTGTCTCAGAAATTCAGACAACTAAATTTTGTTTTGTTATCTAGTAATAGACACTTTATAGACATGGTAATCTTTTCCTGTGACAAAGTGTAGAGGACTAAACTTACTTAAAGAAAAAAATATTTACAGAAAATTGAACATGGGAACAAGAAGCTTAAAATATGAATTTTTCAATATTTCCTTCATTTCCCACATCTTTTTTTATCAGAACCAATGATATCAAAATATCAAAAAATTGTGATATCTTGATTCAGATGTAGATAGTGTATTCATTTCTTTCTCTTTTTGTATTAGCATTTTATTTCCTGCAAGTATACATACCATCAAAAAGCAAAAAGAAACTTCTTTTTTACTCTTTACATGTGCAAATATTGATTTATTTTTTCCACAGCCAAATCTTCACATAGAAAAGATGTTTAAATATTTATCTTAATGTTTCACATTCATCCTCACCATTACTCACCACTATCACTCTTATCATCCATACCATTCTCATCATACAACTAAATGGTTCTTTTTTTCAAAACTATTGCTAATATAGCTAACAGGCTTGATACTTTTACCTGCAGGAGTTGACAACATGGAATGACACTGGACAAGAGGAAATTTATGTCACAGTAATGAAAATCAGTTTCCCTTACAGCAAACTATTTACCATTCATTTATGCACAATATCACTTCAAATAATTCTTTTTAAAAAAAAAAATTCCTATAAATAAATTTCTTATAAAGTATAACTTGGGGCAGAATTTCTGCTGCCTTGATGGTTCATTATCAAATATGGCTTAAAGTAACCTCCACAGCACAGACTAAAACAGTAGGACATACAGATACTGAGGCTGAAAGTCATGGGAAGAGTTATTTCTGCGAAAATAACCATTTCCTGAATTATAAATTGAATTAGGTGAATAAAGAAATGAACCTAAAATGAACTAGATAGATTTTGCTTTGTCTATTTAACAACCTTTACGATTTTAGTCATAAAAGATGACTAAAATATTTACAATAGACAGTAGGTAGAAATATGTCTAAACATTGCCATATATAAACATGAATCTGCTGATGTTAAATATAGATATATTAATGTTTTACCAGCTAAGACGAACATACCTATTCATATATTAAAGAATATATATATATTACAGATGTATAAACATATGTGCATGACCACCTTCTGCCTGTATCAGAACAGTTTATTACTCTCAGTATACAAGTGTTTGTGTATATATATATATATATATATATATATATATATATATATATATATATATATATACACACACACAGAGTTTCAAAGTAGCTCAATAGACATGCATTCGTATACAGACAGTAACATATATATGTATGTAATATATGTATGCACACACAATACTGCCCATAAATAAGTACTTCATAAAAAAGTTCTTTTGTTTCTAAAGCAAAGATACAAGGACTTTATTATTTCTTGTTGAACATTATACAAACAAAGCACATTCTAAGGCATTCTTTATTACTAAAGACAGCAGCATTAAAACCATCACCAGAATCAAAATTATATATATATATATATATATACACACACACACACAGAGGCTCTAAAATTAGTACAGCATCTATGCAAATTTATTTTTGCTTACAGAGTTTTTAATGCAATAGAGTTTGATAATAAATAATGTTTAATGATATCCATTTTGTTTGTATAATGTTCCAGAAGAAACAAAATCTATGTAACTTTAACAGAAAAATTAACTTTTTATAAATGGTTGTTACAGATGTACTAATTTATGAGTTGTAATATATACATATATATAGTTATAGAAAGCTATGAGTAAGCCAAAAAGTTCATATGCGGACTAAAATACTCTCAGGGAATGTGACCAAATGAGGTTTATTTTTAACAAAGTTCCCCTTGTGGTCCACACATTTCCATCAAAATTGCTGTGCTTAGACTCCACTGGTCAAAAAGCCATCAGTAGTAGATGTGACATCATCATATGAACTTTTCAGCTCACCCTTATATATATATATATATATATATATATATATATATATATATATATATATGTATATATATACACACACACACACACATACATATGTATGCATGTATGTGATGTTATTATTGGTTACTATCAAGGTTTAAAATAGTTGTAATTGCATTTTGCATCTAGTGCCTGAGCCAATGAAGTAGTTATAAAAGAGTGATTTACTTATTTGCTTACTCACTCATTCTCTTCTCAGTATAACCCTTAGAGCATGCCATTGATGTTAATTTTTTTTCAAAATGTGTGTATTTCAATATGTATTCACTGTATATATCACTCAAGTAGAATTCAGTAGTCTTTTTAACTGCCTGTTACAGGGATTGAACTCATGATCACCAAGTAACTATTGATACACTTAATCAATATTTTTCGCCATTACAAAATAAAAACAAATCTGATTGGCCCTTTAACTTTATCCAGTCAGCATTAACCATTTCACTTACTTCGTTCCTCAATCCAATCATATTCCCTGTAGTTTTTGGCAATGTTATTTTGGTCACCTCGAATTTGAGTGACAGCCAACTTCTCAGTGGCATATTTGGTTATGTACACTACCATTCTTCATTTAGGATACATCAAAACTATCAGTGTATATATATATATATATATATATATATATACACACACATATATATGGGATTGGAATTTTTCTGTTTAAAAGTTGACCTTGTGTCACATCCTACATGTGGCTGAGGCATTTGGCAAATACATATAATAATGAACTCTCCCATTGATATCAATATATGAAGGCTCAACAATTCCATTAAAGATGTGAATCATTAGACTACATACATGGATTATTTGTTTATAAGGGTGAAGGCCTATGTAGAACCAGCCACACTTTTCCGATAAGCTGGTAACAGAAGATTGGTGCATTCACGTGCCACAGAGTCTCTTGAACGACACTCTTTAGGTTTTGAATTCAGAGCTTTTCCTTCTTCAAGACTGATTGGTTTACCAAAGCTAGAAAGCTCCATGTACCAAACTATTTTACTCAGGATATTTATGCAAAGTGAAATGCACATGGCCTTGTTCAGGATCTAAACTTGACTTGTTGAGTTCATTTTCTATTGATGATAATCATTACACCATGCGCACATAACATATATATACGCACACATATACAAATGGACATATATATATATATCTCAATTAGTTTGCAGGTGAGGGATAAAGAAACGCTTTTTACACAAATATTTATTTTTCCAGTATAATTCAGTGGTGAATATAAACCCATAGATCAAACATTAACAAATGAAAAATATGTTTGTCTTCAAGTGTGTACATCACTTGACTACCCCTTTGGAGATAGGCATCCTCAAAGAAACAGATGATAATCCAGAGGGGTAGGTAAGTATCATTGGAAAAACAGATGACAGTCATAATCCAAATGGCTAAATGAAAAATATACCAACATATTAAAATAAAAGACTTATTTTACAACTGAGCATCTATTTTGTAGGGGAATTTTTATTTCTAATAATTAGATTTGCAGGCAGCACATTTTTTTCTAAAGAACAATATCACCAACAGATTTTCACAAGCAAAACAAGTCTCTTTCTGGTACTATCTTTTTAGCTTTTTTTTTAACACCTCAGTAAATATTTACTTTTGTCTATTTCTAGAATGCCCAAAGGATACCTACAAGCCAGAACATGGAAATGATACCTGTATTCCTTGCCCTGAGGGTTCAGGAACTCAGAATGCCCTGGCAGCCAAAGGATGTGTTTGCAAAAGTCTGACTGCAGAAATGATTGATGGAGTGTGTAAAGGTATGAGGAGGACTCCACTCACCCCTATGTTTTTTGGAATCACATTTAATACTTCGATATGCTGCGCTGAAATTCAAATGTTTTGTTTGGAAAAAAACTCTTAAATTATCAGATGAAGCATTTTCCTTATTTTTTTATGGTTTTTCTTTCATCTTATTTTCATTGATTTTTAATCACTATGTTCATCATGTTCTTATATTCTAAGAGATTTATATCAGGTGCTTGATTTAGAAACAAAGAGCTAACCTCCACTGAGATTTGAACTTGCATCCTGTATCCTTAACAGCCAATCATGGAAATCCATTAGCAGGCAAAATTCAAAATCTAGTCATATAGCTACTATCTTCCTTACCTGAATTACTCTCTGCTATATATTTGATTACACTTTGATACAATGGAGTCACAGCATATCCCAAAGTAGATAATCTATCCAGAATTGGGTTTATTTGGTTAATTTTATGCTCTGTCAACCTTTGTTGGGTTATTTAATGTCAAAGTCTTTTTTAAGCAATTATATAGTTTCAATTAACAGCTCCTATTTAATGATAATAATCATTCACTTGCAAATAGTTATAAACTTTCAAGTATTCTTCTCTTAAACTAATAATTTCCTAGGGGTTCTTTGACAAATCAATCACCTTGTGATTGTCTTCAAATTGAACTAAAGGCAATTTTGGTTAGAAAGCAATGAAGCCACATACATTCATCAGTTGCTCCACTCTCCGTCTGTACTTAATGGTTGTAAAATATAAACCAACCTCAGTGCCATGACAAAAGAAATCAACGAAAATAAAAGGAGAGAAAAAGCTGTCAAAAAGTAAAAATTACAATGCTTCTTTGAAAAACTTTGGGTAACTTAAGACTGTATGGAAAATCAGGAAGAAAGTCATTACTAATGGTAAAATATTATTCTAAGTATTCCAGACTGAATAGGATTATATTAAGTATAGTGTAAATATATTTTAGGAGGTACCTGTGGTACAGTGGCTACCATTGTAGGAAATGGACTCAGCAAACCAAGTTCAAATCCTGGACAAGACTGCTTGCATTTTACAAAGCACTAATACCCTTAACAAAAGGTATGAATTCAACTATTATCCCTCCAGCTATGAGCAAATAGTAGGGCAGACTGTGGCCTTTAACCTTAGTACGGCAGCCAGTCTCATAGCAGAAAACTGAATTGAAACCTATGAAACTCCACTTAAAAAATTGACCTTGTGTTGCATCCTGCTTGTGTAAGAAAAAATGAAACAGAATAAGAATTTATAATATCAATGAATTATGAATGATTTTCCTTACAGAAATGCATTACAATGGTTTTATTATAAAAATCCATGGAAAAATCACAAAGAATGGGATTGTCAGTAATCATGAATTAATACAAGCATTATTTACTGAACAGAACGAGCTAATGAATTCACTGTAGAAATGCATTGAAAACAAGGAAGAAAGATTGTCAGGGTTTAGAAATAAATGTAAACATTGCTGACTAAAAAGAAATATACAATTATTGCTAATGGTTTTACTATAGAAATAAAGTGAAAATGATTTGATTTTATTAATGCATTATAGATTATTTTATAATAGAAATATATGGAAAATCAGAAGAAAGAGATCAGCAATTAATGCATGTGGAATAGGATGTCTCAGTGTCACAAAATGCTAATTTCATTGAGGACCTGGAAATCTAATGAACTGGAAATGACCCCAATGTCATCAGGTGCAGGTTAAGGAAATGCCAGTAACATCTTTAAAAAAAAATCCAAAAAGTACCTGTAGAGCAGTTTTAGGTTAAACAAAAAGATCCACACCAGAAACTGGGTTGGCATTCTTACAAATTGCACATGCTGGGGAGGGGGACTGACTGACTAACAGACCAGTAGAGAAAGTGGCAATGTGTGCACCACCCTCAAGGAAAGAACAAAACTCAAAGATTCAGGATGAAACACATAGGGTTGAATTAATAGGCAAGTGACATTTTATCTCCTTTGACCAATTAGCTTGAATATCCTCGATCCATACTCCCAACCAGTTTCCTGATTGTGCATAAGACTGTGTCGCTGGTTTTCTCTTACCTGAAGATGATCACCTCAGTATTATTGAATAAATATGAATGTATAATAACTATTTATAATTTAGATGTTTCGGGGTTTGTTTGTTTTTTTTTGTTTTGCTGTTTATTTACAAATGTTTAAAGTAGAATTATTCTACTTATTTTCTTTTTAAGAACCCCTGTATCATGTTTCTCATTTTATAGAAACTATAACCACCACAACGACAGAACCTACAACAACTACAACATCCACCACAACTACAACAACCACAACAACCACGATAAAGCCCACAACTGCAGAACGAATTGTTTCTACAAGAAACCAAAAAGCAAATATAGGTAAATAACATTTTTTTTTTTTTTTAAATCTTCCTTGTCATATAAAAGGATTCATGAGTTGTATTGGAGAAACTTTACCGAAGATGTTTGTACGTATCTTTTCCTGAAAGTAAATTAATTTTTGACCAGTTTATCTTTGCATCTTATTTTTTGTTGTTTTTTCTGCAAAACTCAAGTTGTTTTTACTTTCTTCAATCATTGCATCAGAAGTACGGTGGAAAAATAAGATAATTATGGTAGAGTGGTTTGACAAACTGCCCATTTACTTACTTGTTTAGACACTCAAGGTTGACTGACAGTAACTGCTTCTGATGCTACTACCTAGATTTGTAAGGTAGTTATGGGAAAGTGGTTTAACAAGATTTCCACTCACTCAATTACTTGATTAGACACTATATGAGCTGATATATGGATTAAGAATTCTTTTTTCAAAAGACAGATGCATGTTAAAAAATATAGAGATAGAAGCTGTATATACTAAAACAGAAATGAACAAAGACTGAACCATTATTTTCTTTGAAAATTTTTTGAATTTAACACACTTATTCCAGTAAAGTCTCCTTTGGTCAAAGCATCTCTGAAACTCCTCTTTTGAGAGAGTGTGAATTTATGCCACCATATTTTTTATACTGTCCTCCACATCTTCAAATGAATTTTCAGTTTACAAAACCAGAAAAAAATCCTATGGAGCTAAGTCTAATGAGTATGGAAGATGCTGCACTTGTGAACAAACATTTATTTTGGCAAAAAAAATTTCCTTCAAAAAGTATCAAGAATGGCTTCATAATTTTTTTTTTCAAAATTCATAATAAAATGAACATTTGACATCATTTTATTAAATTAGGTTCTTCAGAAAATATTGTCCAATTTTAGAGTAAATTATTTAACATTTTTATATATTATATAAAAAAAATTTACATTCTTAATGGTTAAAGTGTCCTCTTTGATAATCTATCATTTCTTTCAAGATTTGATTAGAAGGTTTTATGCCTTTAATCATTAACATAAAAAAAAAAAAAAAAGAAGGGATAAGTTTGTTTGTTTTTTGTTTTTTTTTGCATGAATTCAAGCCTGGCCATAATTTTTTTTCATAACAAATGAAAAAGCTCACTGACTTGGGATATGAGACTTTGCCATATCCACCATATTATCTTGATATCTCATCTATCAACTAACATTTTTTCAAACATCTGGTCACTTTTATGCCCCAAAATACTGTTCCAAGAGAAAAGTAGAAACTGCATTCAATATCTTGGCATCAAAACATTTAGTTTTATTGTACAGGCATAAAACACCCTGTTAATTAATGGCAAAAATGCATAGATGTTTAGGGATCTAATTTTGATTGATTAAAAAAAAGCTATCATTTAAATTCATTAATTCAGAAATTAGAGTTTATTTTAAAATCTAAGATAGTTTTCTAAAAAACATTACCCAAGTTGCTTAATAGTACATGTCATTTAAGTTTTTAAAATTTCAAGCTTCTGTCCCAATATTTTTTAATCTTTTATTTTTTATTTGAGCAGTCATTTCTGCTTATTATAAAATGAACACAAGCAATCTTGGCTGAAATTTGATCTCAATTCACCAATTCTATCTTCTGTGTTGATACTTATGAAAGTTCATACTTGCTTAAAATAAATACAGAAGAATTATAAACACAAAGATTTCATTTCAGTCTAACTTTTGTTTCTTCAGGTCTTCCTTACTTTACTAATTGTCCTGAAGGTACAACGATAAGGCTGAGTCTACCCCCTCAGGCTAATGCTGTGCACCTCCCTATTACCTGGACAGCCATCGATCACTTGGGCAATAGAATCCTGTTAGAATCTAATGTACCATTTAACAAAGATGGACTCACTTTCAACTGGACCGACCAGTCAGCCACACAGAAGGTGATTTTCACAGCTATCGATCGCTGGAACCAGGAGATTGCCTGCAAGTTTAATGTCATTGTTGAAGGTAAGAAAGATTTGCTTTGATTAAATTGCCTTATGATTCCAATTGTAATAGAAATTTTGTACGTCATTGTTGAGTAATTTTCTTCCATGGAAAAGGATATTTTTATCCAACCTAAAATACTTTGACTTTATAATAGACAATTCTTTGCCAATTCTATTCACGTAATGATAACACAATGAGAAGACCTTATTAGTCTTCTTTTAGTTGCATCAAAGGACAGCCTTTCTTGACAACAGTATTTTAAACAGAGTTGGTGATTTTGAGAACAAGTTGTATAAACCAATCAAGAGAACCATGAATAATGAACAGTATAGAATAAGAAAGAGTACAGCATTCTTTCCTATTGATATATCTCTTCAAGAACATTTCGCCAACATTCCTTTTTCACTCTATTCATTTTTGGCAAATCTTTTCATCTCATTGTAGCCCTTCATCATAACTTTCAAAACAGACTACTCCTCAAACATTAAAGTTGTCATTTATTAAGATAATTTTTGTTTGGCACAAGGCTATAAGTATAGGGCAGACAGTGAGAATCAAAATCACTAATTATAGTTTGTGAGCCTAGATGACTAATTATTAAATTATGTAAGCTATCCTTCAGCTTATCAAACTTTGCTTTGCCTTGTCTGGCATACAGACCTACTGTTCCCAAGTGGTCCCCTAAATATTGATTACTCTTATTGCTTAACTTTGACAATCTGGCAGAAACCAGTGGATTCAGCATAAACTGACTAAATCTTCTCAACCATTAAACCTGCATCGATTCAAAAACAGCATTTGCCATCTTATCTATAACCAATATGCCATTAACTGAAGCACAAATCTACAGTTATATTTCTAACTCTCTACTTTAAATCTTTACACCATTTGCTTCTTAACCTTCTGAAGTTGTAAACTAGGTATTTGGAGCTGACTACAACTGTACACTATAAACCCAATGTTTCAGTCTCAGAGAGCCCATGTCAGATACTACTAATAAAAGACTTAGTTGAGCAACCATTTACAAGCTTTCTTTTAATAAAATAGGATAGCTTTAAGCAAAGATGCCTGCTTTCTTGACTCAATTGAAAATATGTTTAGATTTCATTTTTCTTAAATTTTGATAGCTCAGGTAAAGGTCAACTGAAAGCTAAAGGGTTAAAGTTTCAAATGATTAAATTATTTGAAATCAAAAATAAAGTATTTTTACTATTCAGTTTGAGTCATTAATTTCTTTATCTTATTCTTGATTTTCTTCTCTACTTTACACATTAAATTCATTAAAAAGATACCTTGTGTGGCATCTTATCAGTAATAGAAGGGTTGGTTGGTTGGGTTTTATGGCATATTAACCTTTGTAGGTTATTTAACACTAAATCCATTTTTATACAAATAATCAGTACTTTTTCAAACAATTCAGTTTAGAATGAGTACACAGTTTGTTAAAAAACATTTCTATTTCAAACAATTCAGTTTCAATGTCAAAACATTTCTATTTCGAGCAATTCAATTTTGCATAAGTATACAGTTTAAATGTCAAAACAATTCAGTTTAGCATAAACAGACAGTTTAAATGCAAAAACAAACTCTCAAAACCACAGTCAAGTTCTATTTGACCCACAGATAAGACCCTATCAGGTGCTACTAATCCAGGCTAGAGTAGACCTGGGAGCTATGGCAGTGAAGGTGTATTCTGCATTCCCCAAAGCTCCAGCAATACTGGAACTTCACCATTAGATTTTTTTGTATCATATACAGGACACTCGTTGGGTGGGGTAGGTCTTACCCCTCTATAGAGGTGCAGTCAGTGTATTCTACAACTCCAGCCAACTGGGTAACAGAAGGGTTGGGTTAATACATACATCCCATACACTTCAGAATCTTCAACAACAATTTCAATTATTTTCTGTTGGTCCTGATCCTATTACCAAAACATTTGTATTTAAAATTTTCATTAAGCTAAAACTACATCGCCAAATATGCTTCCAGAAAGGTAAAACATAAATACAAAGGATGGAAAGATAAGTCTTTAATGATTATATTTCAAAAAATTAAAAAAAAATTAATCAGCTTAAATATTCTTAAAACCATCACACTCCAAGTTCGCAGATCCTAAAGGGAAAAGCTCAAATTAACAAGAATTTTCATTCATTGACTATGGAAATTCCTTTTTCTAATTTCATTTTTACTGTTCATTTGCTCTGGATCAGAGTGTAGTATCTGTGCATTATAACCGCTAAGATGTAAAGCATTAAAAGATAGTAAAAGTAATGAAAAATCTAAAAAATAAGTTTGTAAAATTATAACTTAACACATTTATACATCTTCAAGTTGATAAATTTAAACAAGAGATTAATGATAATACAAAAATTATGTTTCTATAACAGAAATTTCTTATTTACTCAATGGTGAGAACAGGTTATTGATCACTTAGAAAAAATTTTCTGTACATATGTTTAGGATTGGGATTATGGCATATCAACCATTGTAGTTTATTTAATACCAAATCCATTTTCATTCATATAAGCAGTTCTATTCCAAACAATTCACTTTAGCATAAGTATGCAGTTTAAATATCAAAACAGTTCTGTTTCAAACAATTCAGTTTAAATTCAGTTTGTGTTGGAAAACTATACTTGAAACTATTTAGCTGTGTGCAAACAAATGAGCTCTGGCTAATTTAAAAATGTTACCAATAAACTATTTGCTTATATATATATATATATATATATATATATATATATAAACCTCAGATTTTACCTTAAATAACCTACAAGCATTGATAGGCCATAAAACCCAACTAAACCAAACTTGTGTTAGATCACAATACTTAAAACAATTTAACTGTGTGCAAACAAATAAGCTCTAACTCATTTAAAAATAAAGTTACCTACAAAGTATTCACTTACAAATAATATATACATATATGACTTTGAGAAACAAGAAAACCAATATATATATATATATATATATATATATATTGTACATGTGTGTAAACAGGATTTGGCATTGAATAACCAAGGGTTGATACACTATTAAACAAAATAACCTAACCTTAAAGCTATCATCAAGAAAGAATTATCAATAACTTGAAACCATGTAATATTCCATAAAATATCTGTATTAAGAATACTTGAAACTATTTCTGTGGAAAGTATTTGAATTAGGTTGGAATACTTGATACCATATTGGCGGAGATATGAATGCACAAATCGGGAAAAACAGACACAACAAATACAGCCTACACTACACGTCTAACAGGAATGGACAGCATTTAATAGATTTCATGATAGAAAATAGATTAACCTGCCTCAATACAAACTTTCAAAAAAGGGAGGGGAAATTATGGACCTACACATACGCAAATAAGAGTAAAGCACAGATAGACTACGTCCTTATAAACAGGAAATGGAGAAACAGTGCGATGAATTGCGAGGCATACTCCTCCTTCGAGGGTGTGTCCTCCGATCATCGAATAGTTACGGCCAAAGTACGACTAAGCCTAAGAAAAAACGCCACACGTAAAGCCACGACCAAGCACTATGACTGGGCCCTACTCAACAACAGAGATATTAGAGACAAATATGCATTAGAATTAAGAAACAGATTCGAAGCACTACAAGAGAAGGTAGAAATAGGCACCCCAAATGACGAATATGAAAATTTTGTAGAAGCGCACCTGGAGGCGGCAGAAAAGTGTATTCCAACAAAACCTAGAACTAAATATAGAGTCCCTTGGGAAACGCTAGCGGCTAGAGAAAAACGTGCACTTGTGAAGACTGCCTCCAAAAACTATCAACAGAACCCAACAAATACAAATGCACGAGAACTAGAAAAGGCGCAACATCAATTAACAGGAATATACCTAAAAGAACAGGCAGAATACGTACAAAATCAGATAGATAAGATTAGAGACTCGGTGGAAGATAGGCAATCCAGGATAGCCTGGCAAACAATAAACGAAGTAAGTGGAAGAAAGAGCACAGCCAAAGCAAAATTGAAAGCTGCAAGCCAACAAGAAAGAATAAAACTGTGGGAACAGCATTTCAAAAATCTACTAGGAAACCCACCGGAAATAACGGATGAACCGATCACCAGAATTATTAGTAAGCAATTAGACGTAAAACTAGGTCCTTTCACCAAAGAAGAACTCGACACGGTTCTCAGAAGAATTAAAAATAGGAAAGCGGCGGGGCTAGACGAGATCCCCCCAGAAGTGTGGAAGACGAGACAATTCGACGATATACTGCTCCGGCAATGCAACGCAGTCTATAGTCAAAATAGGATAGAACGATGGACGAAGGGATGCATCCTTCCATTCCCTAAAAAAGGCGACCTCGGACTAGCCAAGAACTACCGAGGGATAACACTTACATCCATAGCAGCCAAAATCTACAATGCCCTACTACGAAACCGCATAGAACCCAAAATGGAAAACATCCTTAGGAAAAACCAAAATGGCTTCCGGAGAAATAGATCCACAACCTCACAAATACTGACCATCCGTAGAATCCTGGAAGGCGTTCAGGCAAAAAACTTACAGGCGACATTACTATTTGTCGACTTTACCAAGGCCTTCGATTCCATACACAGAGGGAAGATGGAGCAAATCCTACTAGCTTACGGCCTACCAAAAGAAACCGTAGCAGCGATAATGATTCTCTACAGAAACACCAGATGGAGACACGGAATACTTCGACATTGTTGCAGGAGTACTACAAGGAGACACACTAGCCCCGTACCTCTTTATCATCTGTCTAGACTATGTGCTTAGGACTTCGATCGACAAAATCAGAGAAAATGGCTTTGAGCTGACTAAGAGAAGAAGCAAAAGGTACCCCGCAAAAACAATCACGGACGCCGACTACGCTGATGACTTGGCGTTACTAGCGAATACGCCTAATCAAGCAGAGACACTACTACATAGTCTGGAACGAGCTGCAGCTGGCATTGGCCTACATGTCAATGCAAACAAAACCGAATATATGTGTTACAACCAAACAGGCAACATTGCCACACTAGACGGAGCCTCTCTGAAACTAGTCGACAAATTCACCTACCTAGGAAGCAGCGTCTCATCAACCGAGAAGGACATCGACACACGACTGACGAAGGCATGGACAGCTATCGATAGGCTCTCGATCATATGGAAGTCGGACCTAACAGATAAAATGAAACGCAGTTTCTTCCAGGCAGCGGTTGTGTCGATACTGCTATATGGATGCACCACATGGACGCTTACGAAGCGGCTGGAGAGGAGGCTGGACGGAAATTACACAAGAATGTTGAGAGCAGTATTAAACAAGTCCTGGCGACAACACCCCACGAGACTCCAACTATACGGACACTTGCCCCCCATCACAAAAACTATACAAGTTCGACGAACCAGACACGCGGGACACTGCTGGAGAAGCAAGGACGAGCTCATAAGCGATGTACTCCTGTGGACCCCCACTCATGGATGTGCAAGTGTGGGACGACCAGCACGAACTTACATACAGCAGCTATGTGAGGACACGGGTTGTAATCCTGAAGACCTGCCGGAGGCGATGAGTGATAGGGAGAAATGGCGAGAGACGGTCAGGGATATCCGCGCAGACGGCGCGACATGATGATGATGATGATGATATAGCTGTGCAAATAAATGATTATTATAAACAAATATAGCTGTCTATAGAATATTTGTATTAGGAATACTTGAAACCATTTCAGTGGAAACTATTTATATTTCATAGGAATACTTGATACCCCATGACTGTACAAATAAAATGATAATTATAAACAATTGTATTTCTCTATTATTATTAGATATTGACCCACAGATAGGAACCTATTAAGTGCTACCACAGCAGGTTGGAGTGAACCTGGAAGCAGTGCTAATGAAGGGCTACTCTGTACTCTCCAAAGCTCTGATTTACTGGAGCTTCGACATCAAATTGTTTAGTGTCATATCCAGGACACACATTGCAAAGATCCAGTCAGTGTATTCTACAGCCCCAGCCAAATGGGCCAATGTATATTTGAAAATGCCATGATACACTTTTCTATTCATGCCTCATTACCAGAACAACTTAATTTTATTTCTCATTACTAAATTGTGAGAACAAGCTGTGCAACCAATAAATGTGTGTGTGTATATGTATATATATATTTATATATATGAAGTAGTTCTGCAAATTTCTTAGTCTGACTAAGAAGGGAATGCCTTAGGTTCATAGAGCATACATGCCATTTGGCATATCATGTCTATGTTTTTTTTTTAACCATTCCCAAAAATTCAACAAAGCACCTGCTTGTGTAAAAGTTCATTTTGTCATATATATATATATATATATATATATATATATATATATATATATAAATTAACTTCTTAAATCTTTAACACACTAAAAATCAGAAAACAAGAAGTATTATTAGTGGCCAGGAATTAAAACCAGCATTACTGACAATACTATTATATGTATGTTATAAATGCTTTGCTAAAGATTTAACTATACATTGTAAATTATAATAAAAGATTGCAATTTTAAAAAGTATTGAAATGCTTAAAAATCAGTAAATAGTGGATTGACTGAGGTCAGGAAATAAAGCAAGCATTTCTAGTTCTTTGAGATAATCAAATGTTTACCTGTTTAAAATGATTGCAAAGATATAGTTTTGTACCATATATAATTAGAGACCAAAATTTCTAATAACAGAATAGAAATATTAAATCTACAACTGATAATTTTCAAAATTTTCACAAACCTTAAAAATGTAACTTTTAAGCAACTTAAGTATTTTATAAGAACTGGCAAAAACTTCACCATTTTTATATTCACTAACAACTAATCCATTCATATTTGATTTACAGATAAAGAGGCTCCACAGTTCACATACTGCCCTCATAATATCGTCATCAAGACAGACCAGTACACAGAGCGGGTACTCTGGCCTCAGCCTATCGCAGAGGACAATACAGAAATACGAGAAGTGATCTCATCTCATAACATTGGAACAGATTTTGCTGCAGGAACAACCATGGTGAATTATACGGCATTCGATAAAGCTGGGAACAATGCCACTTGTAATTTTACGGTGACAATTATTCAAGGTAAAACTTTTTGAGAAAAAAACTTTGTTCTATTTTCTTTCACTTTCAAGTAAGGGTCATTCAATAAATGAGATGAATTTTGTCTAAGGTGTTGGCAATAGGAAGCACTTTTTACAATTGCACCATTTTCTAGGAAATCAATAGTGATGGTTTTTTCATGTCAAAAAAACACCGTCAGCATGACCTTCTTTTCTGACCACTTTGCTGAGAACTTAAACCCATGTTTAAACATTTTTTTTTGACAAAAGCATTCTTCTCTATATACATCACATTATTCTGCAAATTTCACATGGTTTGAACATTGACAATAACTAAATATTTGATGATAGACCTCTGTTTAAGCCTACAGCACTGTTTAACTTGCTGCCATTTTGAATAGCCTCAAAAGAAATATTTTTGAAGGATTTAAATTATTTTTGCATTAAGCCAATTCCAAACAAGGAAGAGTTTATATCTATGGAAAAAAAAATTATTTTGCTTTAAAAAAATTTCCCCTTTATTGTTTACTAAATAATCCAACAAAGGTTATGTCATAAAACCAACTAATCAACCATCCAAATTCTCAGAAAACAACAAGCTCAGTGAAGTTCATGTTTTTCTGTTATTCTAGGGCTCTTAATAATCCAAACCACTTTGATGCATTGACATATGAACCTTTGTTTCTAGGTTAGTGGGAAAGTTGTAGCAAATTATGCATACCGTATTCATAACAAAATATTGATTAATGTTGTCGCAGACGAGTTTTCCAGATCCTTTTGAGGATAAAATTTAATTGTCAAATTTTGAGGCTGATAAATTTGTTTCATCTGAAGTCTACAACTGCTGGAGCTACTACTGACCAGTGCTGAAGATTTGTCTATCTATAAATGTTCACATTTTTGGCAGTAAATAGAGGAAAATTCATTCTGAAATCCACACAATTGTTCTTATCAATTTTTACATTGGTGACATATGTGGGTTGACAGACTCCTACTAAGAAGAAGGATACAATTAATTATCAAGAAAATAATTTGTTATCTAGTGGATATTGCAATTACAGAAGACCATTGAGTAAAAAACACAAAATGCTAGATACATACTTGGATCTTGCCAGAGAGCTGAAAAACATGAAAGTGACAGTAATACCTATCCCAATGGCCTGAAATAGAGACTGGGGAAATTGGAGATTAAAGAAAGAACTGAGGTCATCCAGATCACAGCACTGTTAAAATCAGCTTGAATACTTAGAAAAGTCCTGGAAGACTTGCTTGTCACTCAGATTTCAGTTAAAACTGATATAAATTCATAAAGAGTAAAATGACAAAAATATTGGCCACTGATGGTGGGGGCATAAAATACACCAACTTTACTCCCTGCAAAAAAGTAAAACCACCACCAAAAAGGCTGTCCAAGAGATGATACAAAACTGATCCAATCTGTTCCTGAGTGGAAGCATTTGTTAAGATTCCATCTAGGGCTCAAATTGAGATATTCTGTATGATTGAAAATCAGAAATTGTCAAAGTAACTACCACATGAAATAACCCAACAAGAGTTGATATGATATAAAACTAATCAACTAATTTATTGATATAGTATGACAAGTAAAATGATGATAGAATTCTGTTCTAGCAGAGTTTAATCTTTGTACATTTCAAGCAACATTCATGCTATCTTAAAATCTCTTGTATATTTTCTCTATCCTACCCTCCCACCTATCATTTTTCACTATCCACCACCTCTTTATCTTATTACACATTCAACCCCTTCCCTCTATCTACCTTACCTTTACCTTAAATCCTCTACATATATGAGTGATCTAAGCTTTTTTTTATTTTTAAATTCAGTGCATTGCTTTCAGTTCTTAAGGGCTACTATGTCAAGCACCTCCAGTGATTCTGCCTAGTACTACTCAAAATGACACCCTCCCAGCTGAAATTCTAGTTTAGGATACAGAAAAAAAAAACCTCAGTAATCATAATCAGATAAATAACCAGGGATGGACAATACATGTGAAATTTTTGGAAGCCAGGAACAGTTTACATATGTTAAAACTTTTGTAAAGAAGTTATGAAAACAAATCCAAAAACTTGTCCATGATCTTATTTATACTAGAAAGTATTCATGGCACGTGAATAAAGAAAAATAATTCAAAGGTTCAACTAATTACTCTTATATTCTCTATGACATCTACATAGGATTTTAGACACAGTTTTTGGCCATATTTTCCATCTGTACATGTCAGGTATCTGCAAGATTACCTAGAATAGTTTTGCCATGGAAAACTTCTATTTGTTTTTATATGATTAACTTATTTTAGAATGCAGATTTTGAATTTAGTACTGCATAGATTTTCTTTGTTTAAAAAAAGACAAGTTTTGTAGATCTGTATCCTGAAAAAAAATGAATAGAATTGTCATTTGTTAAAGTAAGTTACATACACGTTTTTTCTATTTGTATAAATGGTATATTTGCTTCTGGGTTACAGAACAAGTAAACAACAACTGCTTCCCTATTTTGGTACCTATATGTTGTTTTCCAGACATTTGTGCAAGTCTTAAAATAGTTTTTCTGTTACCTATGTCTTCAGAAATCCTTTTTCTATATAGGGTGATAGTTAAATAATTTAACTCCTTTTAGTTTGTTTGGTTTGTTTTCTTTGTTTAATGCCATATCAACCTTTGAGGCTTATTTAATTCCAAAGCAATCTTTCTCGAAGAAAAGTAGTAATACTATATAACCCATAGCTGGACTTACCTTGGTTTGTATGACTCAAGGCCACAAGCTGCTTAACATACCAATGTAAAAGTTCCCTCATCTAAGATCTTTGATAAAACAAAATCTGCCTTGAAATAATACTTCTCAAAAATGTCCTTTTAAATTCCTTTTCTTACCATTTTTCTGAAACTTTCCAATTTAATCCTAAATTTTTAAAAATTATTATATTTGTCCCTCTTCTTTGCTCGCCCTTCAGTCTTAATATTACACTCCAATTCCCATGTCTCAACACTGGAGTCAAGTCTGAGTGCAATATTCTATATGGGATTTTATTTGGGTGTTATATTTTTAAAACAGCATTTGCCTCCCTAAAGATAAAAAAAAACAAAAACTTCTAATCATCCAGCCAATCATTCCATTTGCCCTCAATACAATAGAGAAAATGTGATTGTCAGTTTTAAAACTATCATTAAAGCCAACCCCTGAATCACATTCCTCGTTTACTTTTTTGATTTCCTTGTTGCTTAATTTTGTATTCAACTTTAATGTTATCAGATCCAATTTGTAATTCAGGATTTAACTAAAATGTATTTTGTTTATCTTTGCAATCAGATTTAATTGTAATGTTCTGATCAGTTTATATTCTATTATCATTGAACAGCACAGATTGTAAATAAACTAGCCTCCAATAAGATTTCATCTCATTTCTCCCCAATTCATCATATCAATCTAGAATCAGAGACCAACCATATTCTAGATATGACACTAAACTGCATCCAGTGGTGAGGCTCCAGTTCTGGTGCGCAGAAGAGAATTAGTTACCTCTTTGTTGTCATTAGTTTGAGCTCCATCTCTAACTTAGAGTAGTAATATCTGTCAGGGTCCCATCTATGAATCAAATAAATGAGATAATTAAAATGATTTTGAAATACATTAATACTCCATCTTAAAATACTGATATTCCAACTAAGTATGAAGAGTTTATCTGCTTATGATGATATGATACATTTGTGTAGTGTATTTAATTGGAGACTATAATTTAATAATTTTGTCTTTAGCATAAAATAATCCAACAAAGGTTATGTCATAAAACCAACTAATCAACCATCCAAATTCTCAGAAAACAACAAGCTCAGTGAAGTTCATGTTAATCATAAGGCTATATCCTTCCTTATCTAATTTATTCAAGTCATATTCTTTATCATATAGTAGTAGACATAATAGTCTTTAAGTTGCCTGAGTTTTCATTATTAGTTATTTAATACTTAGTCTTATCTTTATTAGTTTGATTGCAATTTACTTGGCTCATCACTTCCACTATAGTACGGTCTCTCTGGTTTTGTTTTATCAACTTTCATAGGTTACTCCATGAAAACTCACTCCCCACCACACACAACAGAAAGGAACAATACACAGACACAAGAGTAAAAATAAACTCCTTACAAGAACTGGGATGATATTACAGAAGTCCAAATAACTATGAAACAACCTAGTTGTGCTTTGTTATTACAAATTAACAAACTGAGAGAATAACAATTTTTTAAAAAAGCAACTATTATTAAGAACATGAAAGATAATACAAGTCCAAATTATCAATAATACGGATTGAAAGATCTTCATAAAAAAAAATGAATAAAAAAAACTCTGGTCATTTTATATGCTGTTAAATTAGCCGCAGAGAGTGGAAAGAAAGAAATAGCACCCAATGAGATCTGAATTATCAGAACCATATTGTTTGTTAACATTTGCAAAGAAAATTAAATTTCAAAGAATCTAGCAAGAGGATTAAATTTGTCCCACTATATTGTTAAGTTCAAATTGATAAGGCATCATTTATATCAGAAAGACATGCAAGGAAATGAGATACAAGTTCAAACTTTATTGGAGACTACAACTTTGTTTCTTATACTTGATGAAGCATAGCATAATGGTTATCGTCACAGAAAATGGAATTGGCAACCAGAGTTTAAATTCTGGATGTGGTTGATTGTGTTTTATTTTGCACCAATGCCCATAAGAAAGTCATGAATCCATCTGTTCTTCCCCCAGCAATGGTTAAATAGAAGGGCAGACTGAACTCTTTAGCCTAAGTGAGATAACCAGTCTAGAAGAAAAACTGAAGTCACACCAGCAGTACTCTGCAGCTTAAAAATTGACCTTGTATTGTATCTTGCTTATGGTGGAGGGTTGGATAAATCCATACTTCTTTCTTTCTTCTTTATGTGATTTACTTAATATTTTCTTAATTATAAAATGGTCCAAGCATTGCAACAAAATTTACACAGAAGAAAGAAAAATTAGAATTAATGATGGAGAACAATTTTGTTAGACAAACTGTAATATCATTGAATTTGAGCTTATTAACTTTTATTAAAAGCTCTGCATTGATTTGTAGTTAGTGTCCATGAATATAGTGTGCATGATCTTGGTGCCACTTAATGTCTTGAATTCCAAAATTAGGTATTGTGTAATAAAGATGTCATCCCTAAAGATTACATAATCAGGTTATAAAAACTATGTGAAGGCAGACTTCAGATAAGATAGAGGTGTTACATTTGTCAGATGTGAAGATTTTGTTTTCTATATTAAAAACAACTTTTGAAATGGATCACCATATCTGCAGTTGTACATTGAAAAATAATAAAGAGGAGAAGATCAGAAGCTGACTGACTAGAAGCAGGCATGTGCCAGCCTAAATTGCAACTAACAGATAAATATTGAGAAAAATTTTAGTATGGGTCTTATAAGTGATATCAGCAAATTAACAACAATACCCGACAGTAAGAATCAATTATTAATTTATTGATAAGAAAGAGAAAATATGCCTGTATAAATCGAAGTCATTTGAACTCTTACAAAAATACTTGTCAGCAAAACAAAATAAGGCTCAGAAAAATTATATTTCTGATAATATTCAAAAGTTTTATTGCAAGATTTATCAAATTTATAATCCTTATTTTCATACATATAATAGTCATGACTTCACTGAATATGATTATTTTTCCTCAATATTTGTAGGTTTGTGGTTATCTAGTTCTAATAATACTAAAGTTTTACTGTAAAAATGAACTGAATAATATTTTTATGATAAAAATATATAGGAAATTAAGATAAGCTTTACTGACTGGATAGAGTTATAAATTTATTCTTCAAATAATTTTTAAGGATTTTATTATAGTTGTGCACTGAACATGAATTTTACAATAAAACTACCAGGTAGATGATTTTTCTTTTAGAAAAAAATCCAAAAATATTCTGATGATATAGGTGCACTGTAAATGACTTTATTATAGATATGCACTAAAAATTAAGAAGTGATTATTTTGGGTCAGGAAATAAAGTAAGTGTTACTGACAGAACTGAGTTTTTTAAAATCATGTTATTAGTCTTAACTTTCATTCATTTTATTTGCCTTTACTACAATACAAACTGGTTAATTGAATTAGGTGAGAAAAACAAAAACACACCCTTAGAATAATTTAAAGAGAATTTCAAATTTTATTGTACTATTATTTTCATTTTTTGTTTTTTTGCAGAGACAAAATGCGATTTGCCACGCATTGAGAATGGAGCATTTGTTTGTGGAACAGATGCCCCTAAACTTCAAATGTGCTACATTTCTTGCAAAAATAATTATGGAGTGAACCCACTGGGAATTTTTGGACAACAATTCAACTGTAACTTGAAAGACAGTATCCAGAAATTAGTGGAAATTATGAAAACCCAAGAACCTTGTCGACGTGAGTCAATTTTCAGATTTTAACCCTATCTTCAAATTACTACTAACGTGCTACTAGATTTAACAACAGGTACTTAAAATCTGCTTGACATTTTTCTTTTAAAGAATTACTTGAAATTTTAAGTGATCATTATTTTTAGGTGCAAAAATTTCAATCAGTTGAGTCTCAACCTTGGATTTATATGCTTCTTAAAATTATAATAAGCTCTTGAGAAAATGACTAGATATAAGACAGGAAATGAAAGATATTTCAGAAGAAAATGACATTAGTAGAGAACTCATTCACATGCCAATCAGTCAATAACAGTTTGGTAGGAAAAGGTTTTCTGATCTGTGTGCCAGCATATTCATGGTGCATTTGGCTGATCATATCAGCTGACATTTTAACCTGGTGTTGTTAGTCACTGATTGAGCCAAATAATTTTGTATCTGCCCAATATAACGGGGAATTTCATTTCCTCTCAAGACAGGGATTGATCAGATCACTTATGCAAATTGTCCACACCATCACAGGATTACTATCAGGGAATCATCCGATTGAAAAGAAAAGCACGGATGACAAGAATAGGGTTAATGAACTTTAAAAATTTGCCAACGGTTATGATTCCTCCGTTATTCATTATGCAACTTTCCACCTACCCCACCCAATATCAAGAATCAAAATCATATCTGTCTAAATTATTCTTCAAAATTAGATTATTGGTAAGTTTTGGAAAATCTTAACATCTGTTCAGTTTAAGATTTAGATATTTACAAAATTTGACTTGTTAGTTTATCCCTGTACCTGAGATATATTATTTCAACATTTGTTTCCATCATAAATCTTACTATAAATGGGAATCTTTGGAATTATATCATCTCTCGTTTGGATCACATGTCCAACCTATTTCAGTGGTGAGGTTTCTTTGCCTCCAAACAGCTATAAACCTGGCACAATATATGCTAATGGTCTACCAAGCTGGCTTGCTAAATAACATTCTAAAAATGTGAAAACCACAAAACAAGCTAGGTATTCTTTTATTATATCTATATTTTGTGAGAGAAATACTATAGAAATTATTCAATTATTACAAATATGATCAAAATCTTGACAAAAATTATACAATTTTAACTAAAAAAAAATTTAAAAAGTAGTTGTTACAAAAATATTAAAAAAAAAAAAAAAAGGAAATTTTTTAATGATATTTGTTTGTCTGTGAAAATATCAGATTCAAAAATAAAGGCATGAAACTCTGAATAATGAAGGAATTAGGGAAAATGAGACTGTAAGTTTAACAATTTCAAATCAGCTTTACTTTTAGTTATATTGAGCACTCAAGCCTTTTTACTTATGAAAAAAGTATTTTCCCTAGCTATATATATATATATATATATATATACGCACACAAAGAGTCATTCAATAAATAAAGTGAATTTTTCCTTAGTTACTAATCGATAGCACAGTTTACAATTCTTTTTTTTTTTTTTGGAAATCAGTAGTAGTGAGTTCTTTCATGTCCGAGAAGACTGTCTGCATAACTTTCTTTTCTGACTGCTACATCTAAAATTATTTTTTATTGAAGTGTCAGTGTGTTTCCACTCCATGGACTAATTTTGTAACTCAGGCTTGTAGTGGCAAAGCCCATTTATAAATATTTTTTTATAAAACATGCTTCTCCATCCATATAACACATTCTTTTGTAAATGCATTTAGACACCAAATATTTGATGACTGACCTATATTTAAGTTTGGAGCACTCCAATTTTTCACTATTTTGAATAACCTCAAAAACAAATATTCTTATGAAATTAAAATAATTTTTTTCTATAAACTGATCCCAAAAAATGCAGGATTTATATTTATCAAAAATACTTGGAAAATTTCATTTTTTAAGAAAATTCTCCCTATCTATTTAAATGTACACATTTACACACAGTGTGTGTGTGTGAATAGGTACAATTGCTTATGTACTATGGCACAATATAGATGCATATAAAACCACAGTTTGAAATAGTCTATGGGTGTAGCTCTACCCCTGAAGTTTCAGTCTGACCTCGTGGTAACCTTGCCAAGAGAAGAAGGGATAAACACAATCTGTTGGTTTGTTTGATATGAAAGTTTATTTGTTACTACCCTTCCTAGTAGCTGCCAAAATAAGAGAAATAGAGAAATGAAATGTGTCAACAGAAACCATTCCAAGACAAGAGAGGCAGACACAGATTTTGATATTATCTTTTTCACCCTGGTTGTTTTCTGGGGTGCTCAGGTTCATTGTTTTTCCTTCCAAGCATTTTCAAAGGGAACACCTGAGGTTCATTAGTTCTTTCTGCACAAAGGTTTCTTCACGACTGCCTGGCTAAGTGTACTAGTTTAGGTTAGCTCCTGCACAGAGCTCACCCCACAAAATAGGTGCCAATTTTTCAATATGTTGTCACATCATGCCAGGTGGTGTCAAGTTCCTGTTCAAACCTGAGTCGCCCCCTTACTTCTGCATGGTGTTGGGGGAAGAACATCTTCATATCTGGTGTTTCTACACTTGTGCAGAAGATTTGGAACTTCAAGGGATGGTTTTCTAGTTATTTTAATTTCAGTCGTCATTCACCCATGACTGGCTGACCTTCAAGGAGTGCTTTTATCCGACTCACTCAGGGATTATTTTTCAACTGGTCACTTGCTGACACTCTGAAACATTTTCTTTTTCTCTTTCCCTGGTAATTAGCTTGGCGCGGGTCAATTTTCTATAAGACATACAATTACATTACACTTAATGTACAAGTCAATGAAATTTAAATTTCTGGCAATAAACATGTTTATTATTACATATGTTAAAATTATAAAATTCAAGGAAATGTATTCAACATTTTAACTAAAAACTATGAAGTAAAAGAAAATAAGTCTGCTGAAAAGGAAACAATTACTGAAATATTTTTCTGTATTTGTCCAAGTAAATATCTGAAGCAAATATCAACAACCAATGAGATATTTGAAACAGAAACCATCTAATAAAATTACAGTTTTATCATAAAAAGTTTTAATCACACACAAACATTTCTATAAGTGTTGAGCTGTCAATAGTTTTCTGAGTGATTCACATTAAATGTCATTTGAATATGGCTCTCAAAAAACTACCCTCGTATTAGCAGAGCCCAATTTTTGTACCACTTATGAATAAGTAACTCCTCATATTTTTTTCGTATAAAAAGTTAATTTTCTTCAAAACCAAAGACAGCAAGATTTTCTGAGTGGAAAATTATACATTACTGTAATAGTTTTTCAAATGGAACATTACACATTGCATGTTGGTGAGTTAGTCGATAAAGTGGCTAGCATGTCTTCTAACATTCAACTGAATGTTAATTTTCTGGGATCTACATTTACAATAAATAGTTCTTAAGTATACAAACATGAATTATAGACACCTATCATCATCAAGTTGTGCTGAGAGCACAGATTTCTCTGACTCTCTCATCACTCCCAGCAGGTCATCTAAATTACACCCAGTGTCTTCAGTGCTGAAGTGAGTAAGTTCTTGGTGCATCCAAATATAAGAGTCTATAGAAGAACATTACTTATGAGTTCGTCCATGTTTCTCCAGTAGTGTCTAGCCAGTCTTGCTTGCATGGTTTTTGAGATAGAGCTAAGTGGCTGTACTGCTGCTGTTTTGAAGGGTGTTACTTTCAGGATTTGTTTAAAATGACACATAGCATTCTAGCATAGTTCCTATCTAGCCTTTTCTCCATGCATTTTGTTAGTGTCCATGTAGTGAATCCACACAGTAATACTGACACAGCCACAACTTAGAAAAAAAAAATCACACTTTATTTCATCAGATTGATCAGACTTCCATATGATCAATAACCTGTCTATTGTAATCCGTGCTTTGCTAGGTATATGTTGACATTACTTTCAGTTGATGATACGAGATATTGCTGCTGAGGCATGTAAACTTATCTACTAATTTAAGAGGTTAGCCACTTAAAGTGGACATGGCTCCTCATTTAAAACACATGAACTCCGGTTTATTTGCCTTCACATGGAAGCCAATGTCTCTTGCTATTTATTATAGGTTATGCTGTAGGGATTTGGCTTGGGTAGATGTACTTGCAAGAAGTGGTAAATTATTTGTGGGATATATACTACTTCTTGCCTTTTTTAGTGTAAAGCCATTTTCTTTTATTAAATCTATCAATATTTAAATTATGTAGACTAGGCTGATTATAAATAGACATGGTGCTAGTGTATCTTCTTGCAAAACTTCAGTGACAATGTCAAAAAAGCTTGTATCTCCATCAGGTGATTATAAATGAAAATAGTTGCCTTTACGCCTTTCTAAATAGAAACATCAGTCTCTTCTTGGATCAAATGGATAGGGGACCAAATAGGGTTTACAGTTTGTCTAATGAGTGTGTATTTATGAACACATCTACATGAGCAGGATGTGATTCCCAGTCAATTTTTAAAGCAATGTTTTATGTTTGAATTCTGAGTTTTCCTTCTCTTAGACTGGTTGCTAAAGCAAGGTTAAAGGGCTTATTCTGCCCTACTATTCACTCATAATGAGACAGAGAATAATTAGATGAGTACCTTTCCTAAGAGTATTTGTACAACAGCTTAATGAAGGATTTGAGCTTGGGTTGCTATGTCAATTTTCTACAATAACCATTACACTACAAATGCCACTTATAATCATTTGTCTCATATATATAGATATATGTGTGTGTGAGAGATGAACTCTGTCAATTTTGCCATATGAGGCTCAATAGCTTCAGTCAGTTCTGATGCTCATACTGGCTGTAGATTAGCATACAAGTCCTCTGATTGGGATTTCATCTTCCCTGTCAATACCCTGAGATGTGAGAAATGTACTTTATCAAACTTCTTGATGGCTTTGAGGCATTTTGCTCAACAAATTGTAAATTGAAGCAATATGCTCAAATGCATCTGCAAGTATACTAAGAACTATAAGACTGGTCTTTCAACATTTCTATTTCCCTCATGAAACTAGCTCCTAATGAGGATCTTTAAAGTTCTGTCATTTCACATTTCGATGACATGTCCAGCTCATCTCAACAGTGATGTTTCTATGCCTCCAATATTGCAATTACTAAAAAA
Source organism: Sepioteuthis lessoniana (assembly GCA_963585895.1). NCBI lineage: Eukaryota > Metazoa > Mollusca > Cephalopoda > Myopsida > Loliginidae > Sepioteuthis > Sepioteuthis lessoniana. The sequence continues at coordinate 56,726,581 of OY757906.1, forward strand.
ACTTAATTGGAGATTCTGTCCTGCAGTGTATTTCCATTGATCAAATGAAGACAACTCAAGTGAAAAACATTCAGATACAAAACTATGTTTGATGGTCAATTCTGACCTGGGTGTTAAAGTCCTTTATTATGACCAATTCATTCTTATGTTGGATACAGTAGATGAAAGTATGTAATTGGTAATGAACTTCACCCTTTTCAAGTTGCAACATGGTTGGAGGTGTAATAGCTCACAAGAGTGACAGAAGAATAGTTATCTAGATCAAGGGTAAATGCCATAATACAATCTGAGATACCTTCTTGAAGAAAAAACACGGATTCAGCAAGTGTAAATTTTATAAAAAAGTCAACACCTGATAAACAAGGGTTTTTTTTCAGTTTTGCTAACTGCAATGATCCTGCAAGATGAGTTTCACAGACTGCTGAAATAACAAGGTTATGTTTCTGCAGCTTGAGAGAGATAAGTGCCATTTCTGGTTCTGGAGTGGTGTCATTGTCTTGGAGGAATAGCGCATTTCAAATTTCAAGGTTGAATTTATGAGCCTTTCTATTAAAACTATAATATTTGATAAACAGATAACTGTTGTAGGCTATCAAGTTGGGAAAGTTTCCCGGTAAACAGTAGAGTAAACTGGATTCTTTAGCACTGGTAAGGCAACCAGTATAGGAGAAGGCAAAATTCATCATTCAAAACAATTGTACACTTAAAAATTGACCTTGTGTCATATCTAGCACATGGCATAGAGTTGTGATAAATGCATAAAATCAAAATGAATTCTATTAGGCATTATTGACTACCAAGACCAACAGCATTGAAGTTCTTTAATCGATAATAAAACTGTATATATCTATATAAGAGATGTAATTATGCTACAGCATTTGGTAATATATACATAAATTTTTTTTGATTATAATGATAATATAATAATTGATGATTATTATGCAATGATATTCAGTAATAAACAATATCTAATAATTGTTTTGATTATTATTTGATTATGCCCATGAGAAATAAAATCTAGTATCTCTTGTTTGAAAAAAAGCTAAATTTTTATAAAAAAAAAAAAATAGTTAGGGGTTTATTTATTTTAGATACTATACATAAAGTTTAGCAAATTTAAAATCTTGTTTAGATGTGTTTTATAGCATATCAACCCATATAGGTTATTTAATGTCAAATCCTATCAATACATATGATTTGTAAATGAATAGTTTGTTGATAAAAATTTCTAAATGAGCCAGTGCTCATCCATTTACTTGCTATCTAACATTAATGGTTTTATTTGTATATTGTTAATTGGCCTAATGAGTAGAGTGTTCGCCACTGGTCAAGGAGACCGGGGTTCAATCTATGGTTGAGTCATATCAAAGACTCAAAAAATGATACTTGATGCAGCCTTGCTTAGCACTCAGCACTCTAAGGTAAGGATCAAGGGTAAAGTGGAGCAATCTAGGGAATGGAATAGCACCCTCCCTTACACTTCAGTGTAGTAACTATTAAAAAGGGATCCTTTGGATCACTCTCAACTAAGGTCACCAACTGCTTTGTAACACTAATAATTCTACTTAACATTATTCTATAATCTGTACACAGTTAAATGCTTCCAAGTATAGAAAATGATTAAATATTTCTATTTGATTCATAGATAGGACCCTAACAGGTATTACCACACCAGGTCAGAATGAACCTGGGGGTAATGGCAATATAGGGGTACTCTATACTTCCCAAAGCTCCAGGAGTGGAGCCTCACCATCAGATGGCCTCGTGTCATATCCAGGACACTTGTGGGATGAGGGGGTCTTACTCCTATGTAGAGATGCAGTTGGTGTGTTCAAGAGGTTACCAAAAATATTTTTTAAAGTACAAACCAATAAAATGTGAGATATTTTAATCAGATGTCACCAAACAAAAATTACTGTCTTATGGAGACCGCTTTTATGGCAGACACTGCTATAAGCATTAGACAAAAAGATCTATCAACAGATTTCTTAGAGATGTATATTAAATGTCAAAGAAGTCAATGTGGCTTTCAAGAAAGCTTGGCCAATGATCAGATATGAAAAGGGTGACCCAAAAGTTTCAGAAACAGAATGCGAAAATGCCTTTCTTAAAAAAAAAAAAAAAAAACCTTGATAAAGATGAGGTTCTTTATTTCCTGATAGATTGATTTTGAGAGCTATGAATAATATCCACTGAGACATAAATGTTAGCTAAACTAACACATGAACAGAGTAGTTTGAATTTTTTATTGCAACACGAGACAAGTTTTCTATGAATTACATGGTGGCAGGTACCTGTATTTCTTTTTTCATTTTACTTACACACACATACATACATGAAATGAAAGTGTTAAGATGAATAGGAATATTTTTGCTATTATTTTCTTAATCATTCTCAATGAGTTTCAACCTTAGCTATTTAGTCTAGGTTAAAAACTCAGTAAGAGTAACCCAAAGCCAAACTTTTTTAGATCTCATTCTTTATCAAGAGAATAGTTTTAACAGTTTTCAGCCTACACAAGTTAAAAAAATGAATTAGTAGCATATCTATTCATTTAATGAAAATTATATATATATATATATATATATATATATACACACACACACACACACATGCATACACATTTAAGAGGACGTCTGAATCCATTGGATATCTGTAAAGACAGTGGTCAATGATGATACCGATACTTCTATTTATGAAGGATTCTGATCAACATTTCATAATTACCTCCATAGTATTAAGAAAAGAATGCAAGTTTAATAAAAATTCTCATGATGATGTGTTGCTTTTGCTGACTTCTGAAGATTTACACACACACACATATATATATATATATATATATATACACACACATACATACTGCAATAATATCCAACTGTGTGAGAAAGAAATATGACAGAAAAAAATTAAAACTGAGCAGCTGAAAATAGCTGTTTATTCATGTACTGCATTTTTCATCTTTGCACATGACTGTATATCTTAGGTTTTGTCTTTTACAAAAATTATCCAACATTTTCTTTACAATGATAATGACTAGTGATGTTGTAAAACAGAGTTAAAGTTGAGATGTTATTGTTTTTGAATTCAGAGATATTTTGATGTATTTGGTGTTTTTCTATCACATTTGTTAAGTTAAAAATTTCAGTTCCTATTTTCATGTGTTCATGATATACCAAACATTACAATGTAGATAAACTGTTTTTCATAATATTTACTTTGAGTTTGTATATTTGTTGTTAAATATATTTAGTATACTGGTTGAATGCTATTTTATTTCAAATAAGTATTTTTAAATATGTTGGGCTTTCATTCTAGAAACAAAAATTCAGAAATAAAACTTCTGGCATATATAAAAATAAACTTAAGGAAATGAAACATCATAGGTTTATTGAACATTCTCAGAAGGTTAAAAGAGACAAAATACACAAAAGGAGTGCCATGTGACAACTTTGCTAAAACATGATAAAAACAACAAAGACTAGGAAATTGGTTCAAATTAATCAATGTATAATAGTAAAAATATTCTTTTTTTTAAGTATATATTTACCTAACACCTCCATCAGAAGGTCAATTTTTTAAGCAGAGTATAGCTGGTTTAAATTCAGTGTTTTCTTTCTAGTTCCCTTACCAAGGTTAAAGAGCCCAGTTTACCCAAAACTAAAGGGAAAACTGATGGATTCATGCCTTTTCCAAGACCATTAGAGCAAAGTTAAACAAACTGCCTCATCTAGTATTTGAACTCAGATGGTCAATTATTTTTTATATAAACTATGCAAATGTATGAGGATTTTTTTTTTTAATTTCTTTATAAACAAACAAAAGGAATATCATTAAGTATTATTTATCAGTGAACTCTACAGCATTAAAAAGCAAAAGTAAACTTGCATAAATGGTATACTTAGTTTGGGGCTTATATATATATATATATATATATATATGCAGCAGTCTTTGCTAATAGATAATGCTTAATAATATCCAGTTTAATTCTACAATGTTCCACTAGAAATAATAAAATCTGGGTATATTTGGTTTTTAAGAAAATTAACTTTATTAAACATTATTAAGGCCTATTTATTCATGAGTATTACCAGCTGTGAGAGACTCCAGTTGAGTCTAGTCATCCTGGACTGAACACGTGTCCTTAAAGTTACAGACAACACAACTTGAGTTTGCTGTGAAATATATCTTTTTATTCAGATACCTGGATGTATAGAAACTTGAGGGTGAAAATTGACAGAGTTTCAATCGCCTGGATGTATGAAAAGTACAGCCTTTATTCATAATGGGTTCTTTGGAGACTCTTGGTGTCCAGCATTTTTGACGAGACAAACTGGATTAGCATTTATCAACCACATTACTATATGAAACCTACATGATGTGTATGTGCATATATATATATATATATATATATATACACACACACATCAATGGATTCATACTTTTTCTGAAGCTATTAGCTGGAGATGAAATACAGTAATCCTCATCCAGGATATGAACTTGGACCAATTCCATTTCCTATAAGTATTATACTAAGCATGCCTCATCATTCTTGTTTGAAGTATATATTTTCAAAAGTGGACTCTAATCAATGCAATTCTTTTTGTTTTCTCTTCCTGATTTTTCCAGGAAATCATCATCCTTACAAAGTACAACAGGAATTTGAGATCCAGTTCCAGGGTCCATGTGAACAAAACAACCCCCTTCTCTACTCAAAACTTTCTGCAGCTGTTACCCAGTATCTAGATGCTCGGAATCACTGTTGGGATGTAAAGTGTGAGTTCAGCAACCTGACAATTTTGTGTGGGCCATCAACTGAAAACCGTAGATATCGACGCTCAGATTACTTCACAGTCATGTGGAATGTGACCATCAGTAATGAGTAAGTATATATTATCATACGTATTTTCATTATTATCTGTATAAACCCCAAAGTGTTCTCCTGCATATTTGTCCACAAAATACCTCCATTTTGTTCTGTGATCATTGCTGGCATTGTTTTTATGTACCCTATGACCAAACCACTTTAATCTTATCTTCTTTATATCAGTTTGCCCAGTTGGCTGGGGCTGTAGAATACACCAACTGCAACTCTGCAGAGGGGTAAGACCCCTCCCAATGAGTGTCCTGGATATGACACTAAACAATCTGATGGCAAGGTTCCAGTGATGTTGGAGCTTTAGGGAATGCGGAGTACCCTTCATTGCCATTGCTCCTAGGTCCACTCTGGTGCAGAATGGTAGCATTTGATTGGGCCTTATCAATGGGTTTAATAGAACTAAACTGCATACTTATGCTATACTGATGTGTTTGAATTAGAACTGTTTGAATAAACTGAATAGCTTGAAATAGAAATGTTTTTGACAATTAAACTGTGTACTTATGCTAAACTGAATTGTTTGAAATAGAACAATTTGCATAAAAAAAATAATTTGGCATTAAATAACCGACAAAGGTTGATATGCCATTAACTCAACTAACCAACCAACTTTATGTCAATTTTATTTAGTATTCCAATGTCACTCCATATAGCATCTATTTTGATCTGATTTATGAAAGAAAATCCCACCATACTCCTAAGGCAATCATTCTCAAATACACTCAGTTTTCTGTCTTCCTTCTTCAAAGTTTCTTCAGTATATAGAATTACTATTATTTTTATCATGTATTTATTGAATCATACCTTATTTAAAAAGCATCATCAATATGAACTCTTGGATCAGATTTAATTCAAATACCTGAGAGATTGATTTCGCATAAGATTTCAACCACCTATATTTTGAGGGGGAATTTAGATGTTTTTCCCAGGATTTTTATTGATAATCTTAAAAACTTAGGAATTATCATGAGACATGTTAAGTATTCAGATTTTAAGCTTTTCATGCTTTTATGTGGACTTATAATAGACATTATCAAGTGGTTAATGTTTATGGCCTTCTGGTAGCAATTGTTTATTCTATAAATGTTAACACAACACAATATCATTAATGAAACTGAGTGTATTCAAGAATGATTGCCTCAGTACAATACAGATAATGATGATAATTTTAGCACTTAGCCAATAAATTTTCAGCTGTATGTCTTCTTTATAGAAGTAAAAAAAACAGTAAAAAAAAGATGAAGATTTGATTTAGCTAACTTGATAGACACAAAGTTAAGGATCCAGGTTAGTATTATACTTTATCTTAAATCAAACAACTCTTAAGAAAATTAAAAAGATAAAACATGCATCAAAACCTCATTAATAACCATGTAAGATTTGTTAAGTTCTTGTCAGGAAATTTTCCATCATGCGTATTTTATTTGGTTAAGCAAAAATTAAATTCCATTACCCAGAGGATGAATTTCACAAAAAAATTCAGTTACCCACATTTCTTTAAAGAGTTGGTTGGGATATTTTTTTTAAATTTAAGATATTAACATCTTAAAATCCAAAGTACCTAACATGGGACTATGTTTTTATGAGGACTTAGTAAGTTAGTAGACATCATTGATATGTTAACATTTATGCTCCTTGGTAGCCATTGTTTTCCCAATAAATATAGAACATGATTTTTTTCTAGTCTCTAGTTTCAAAGGTAGAGAAAAAAAATCATGGAAAAGAAAAGCTGACAACTTGCTTTTTGACTGGGAAATCTTCCGTCAGGTGTCTAACTTTATACAATTGAATTTGTCTAAACTGATATTATTCAGCAGTAATAATTTAGGCTAGTTTAGTAACCATTGTTTCATGTTAAGGGGTTTGTATTATTGATATTTCTTGAGACAAGCTTTATGAAGCACTAGGAGACATGTGTAAAGGACTTAGTGTGAATGTTATTTAATACAGTCATAATGACCAGAGAAGCTTGTTTGCCATCAATGAGAGTGCACTGATAAGTTCATAGGCTCACATATCTGCTGTTGATGACTTTTTGACCAATGGGATCCAAGCACTGAAATACTGATGGAAGGAAGAATATGTTGAAAAATAAACTTCATTTGCTCACATTCCATAAGAGTATTTTGGTCAGCTAATGAACTTTTCAGATGACCCTCATATGTCTAGATGATTAAGCACCAATTATTGATTGTTGAAGTTTCTGACTTTTCCAATTTTAAACTACCAAGTTTTTCTCTCCAAAACAATCAACTAAAATCTTCAGAGATTTTTAATTTGCCTAAAACTGAAGCCATTAGTATTTTGATGTTTACCAGGCATCATTTGCTTAAAACAAATAAATAAATATCATCATGTTGGAGTTGGAAGAAAAGATAACTCTGCCTGGGGAAAGAGCAAAGCAGGTAAGATAAGAAATTATAAATGGTTTTAAAAGTTTAAGAACTGTCTAAGAGCAGTGAGAAAACTTGGAATTTAAAGGATAGTGAGGTTTTAAGTTGAATAAAATTATATTAGAGCCAGTAATACAAAAAACAAGCAAAAACCTATAAACAAAAATCAGACACTGTGATTGGGTGTCTATCTCCTGAAGACCTAGAAACATTCTGAGAAAAGTTAGTTAAAGATACTATGAAAGAATAGATAAGATTATTTGATGTAAAGGACAAAGCAAAAGACTGAAGAATACACTACTTTTATGAATGATTATCTGCTAAAATTTGGTGTAATAGTCTATTGTAATTGTGGATATCATATTCTGCCTAGGGGGAAGACACTCTAAGGCCCAGGTTTTAAATGCCTGACCTTACCAGAAAAAAATTTATGACCACAAACAAGTTTTTTAGTAGCCCGCTACATAATTTGATTAAAGGTACAATCATTTTTTCTCCAAATGGGATGAACTAATTTGCATATTTTTGAATATTTAAAAATTGTTTATTGTTAAAAAGAAAGTGTTATTAGAAAAAAATGCAACTGAAAATAGATAACTATGTTTTATTATTAACTTTAAATTTTTTTTATTAACCCAATTTGTAGAGGAAGCTATAGTACCAATGGTTAAAGGCAGTCTTTGTCTGTTTGTCATATTTAGGTACCCTAACTCTTGCAAACATTAAAAGAGTGTGAACAAAAATTTCACACTTCGGAGCATAGGTCTGTGTGTTGTTTGATATATCTTTGTGTGGAATACGTATGCAAGAACAATTCATTTTAAATTAACAACATCTTATTACCCAAGCAAACTTTATAGTATGGATACAAAAATGACATGAAATACTAAAAGAGTACATGTGTGAACAGAGAAATTTTCTAATGTGGTTGAAATAGTCTTTTGTTGTGTAAGTTGAAGAGACCTTTATACTCATACATATGAGAGTTTAGAAGTTTTGAATGAAGCTAAGTTTAAGAAATGCTACCATATTCAAATTGATATGAGGTTGTTGAGGATGTAAGGCCCCTATCAGTGTGGACAGACATCAGGTTTATTTTAAGATCATCAAAGTTAAAAAGGAATTCAACATATAAGTGTTATAAGCTATTTTGATTACACTCTCTTGGAACCATTTTGCAAACACAGAATGTAATGACCCCTAGTGCCAAATAGAACTCTTCAGCAGTCAAGGGACATAATCCCCATTGAAATTGTATTGTTAATGACCTTAACCTTTTAAGTAATAAAGTGATTCTTAGTGGTCAGGAATTCATGTAAATATTATTATTTGTTTAATGTGAATCCATTGCTAATGATTTCACCTGATAAAAACATTAGAAATAATGTGCTAATTAAGATTTAAAAGTTAGGTGAAGATACTGTGAAAGAATAAATAACATCATTTGATGTAAAGGAAAATGGTTAATAATTAAAGTAAATATAACTGACTTAATAAAGCAATATGTATAATGCATATACATCATTACCAATTTTTGCTATGTATTTCATGATTCAATTGATTCATTACTTCCTAACTACAGTGTATAAATGCTACTTAGTGAAACACAGGTATATGTTATGTTTCTTTTTTTTATCATTGCAGTGATCGTTTGGCAAAATCATTCATAAATAACATCCTGACAGCTATTGAACAGGAGCTCTCCAAAGTAGCAGAGCTGCTCTTTATCAATGTAGAGGACCATCAGTACAACTCTGTCCCTGGAAGTGTTAAGGTCAGCCCCCCAAATTGGATGTGCAAGACTGGAGAGATGATTCAAAAGGATTATTGCAGTAAGTAAACCTCTTAAGTTTAATGTGAGCAAAATAAAGATATCAAAAATTCAAAGGTGATATTAGGATAATAGTTGTGACTGGGCAGGAAAGGTGATTTATTGGAAATTGTGCAAGAGACTAAAATTTTACCATACTAATAAATTATACCTTTCACAAATCACAATTTGTTCGAGAAAATCAGACTCATAAAATTCTCTGGGACTTTGGGATACAAACACCACCTAATTGAGACCAGAAGACTGGACCTAGTTTTGATTGATAAGAAAAGAACTTGTTATTTAGAGGATTTTGCATTTCCAGCATTAATAATTGGCAGAACACCAAGTGTAGGTTATTTGGTGACAGAGATGAAACAACTAATCCCATAATCAAATGCAGTAAACTGGTGCAAAATGAATACAAGAGTAGGCATGATTTGGTGGGAAAGATTATCCAATGAAAATCATATGTGGTGAAAAATCATGACTTACCGGACTTGCGTGTGGCCGCGTTCCGTACGTTTCAGTCGCTCAAAAGGAAAACAAAAAGCCAAAATGGTGACACACAGTCGCTTTTGTACTTGCTTAGTCTCATGCAAAGTAACGCAGACTCTCCAGTATCTCATGCAAATGAGATAGTTGGTATTATAAAAAAGAGCCCTCGAAGAAACAGAGACAATTTGAACAGAAGGTGTGTTGCGTGTGTCTGTGACGTTATTCAAGTCTTTCAAACTACATCATGCAAGACTAAAATCTGACCATGCTGACAAATGGTATATGTACAAACCAGAATCTGTCCTAGAAAAATCTGAGCCAGAGAACCAGACCTAGAGTTAATTAGCATAAAAAAAATTATCATCTTGTGGATTTTGCCATTCCAGCAGACCATAGAGTGAAAATTAAAAATAAGTGAAAAACTGGATGAATATCTAAATCAACAAAATTCTTCTAAACCAATTCATAACATCCTTATTCAAACATTAAATTACCTGGTTTTCTATGACCTTGTTGCACACATGGTCTAAACTATGTCTCCATCATTATTTAAAAAAACAACATGATTTTGATTAATTTTAGTCTATGTACTGCCAAATAATTCATGGTGAAATAATGTTTCACTTCAGGATTTTAAACTATACTGTTTCTGAAAGCATTTTGAGAATTTTAATCAGATTATGAAGTACATATGTTTCATTCAGTCTGATTTAACAAAGCTTTCTCTTGGCATTAGTTTTTTAATCTTTGTTGGTTTTCATAATAAAATTTTGACAATCTCAGATTTTCAACTACTTACTAAATGTGATGTGCATTTCTTTATTTTTCAGTTCCCTGCCCTCCTGGTTCAATGCTGAACGTCACATCCCAGAAATGCGCTTTCTGTAGGGTTGGTTTCTACCAAGAAGAAGCTGGTCAAACCAGCTGCAAAATGTGCCCAGATGGTGTCAGCGCTGAAGAGGGAGCCATCGGCCTTTCTTACTGTAAGTAAAAGATTGCTGATTTTTTAAAATAAATTTGTCTTTGTTTTTGAACACTTTTTTATGTACACCACCACCCAAAAAACATGTAAACACCTTAAAAATTTTTTATAAAAAGTTATTCTTCTAAACTAAAAGATATTTAGATTTATTATTTCTAATGGAAATGAGAAAGATTATTAGGTAATATTTATTACTGAACAATACAGCATTGAAACTAACCAAAAATATATATTTACATCTTATATATTTATGCAGATTTATTTTGGGATAGCAAGTCAGCCTTTTTGGGTTATTTAATGCCAGAGCCTTTCTTGTAGGAGGACAGTAATGGTACGACTAGTAGGGATTAAAAGGTTCATACCTTTCCCAAGGGTGTTGGTCCAAAAGTGAATGTAATAGCACAACTGAAGTTTGAAGTTGCTTACTATGATGTTGCAGTCCAGAATCATCTTAGCCACTATGCCAGGGACACTCACCACCTCAACCCACTGTTTTATTTTTGGTCAAAAAGTGTTGCAATTTTATTTTTGAGTTGATATACTTTAATAGCGTGTCAACCCATTGAGGGTTATTTTATGCTAAGAGGTTAGATGATAACATTTATATGTACATTCATATTTTTGTGTAGTTGTTCAATAGATTTTTGAATTATAATACTTTCTAACCAATTATTGCTTCAAGTAACTTTTCTTAATATAAACAATTGTCAGTCGTATGGTATCAAGTGGTACCACCACTCAGACTTAAAGTTGACCTGGAGCTAATAGTGATGGAGGGTTACTTGTTATCTAGTCAGTACCTAACAAGTATCAAAATGCAGCACAAGATCTTTTTGATATGCAAGACAGGTGCAAAGCTAGAGCTCAGACATGCCCAGTGACTCCAAAAATGCCTTGGGCCCTGTCAGCATTCCCCTAAAAAGGAGAGCCTCAGGTGTCACATAATAAACCAAGCCATGCCAAAGCAGGTGAGAGCCTGTAGTTTGAGTTTTGTTTAACAGCATATCAACCTCTGTGGGTCATTTAATGCCAAAAAAGATTAGGTTGGTTTTGTCTTCAATGTAGGTTTTAAGGTATGGGTTTTTATGATAGCTTTTGATTCTAATTGGCCAGATATTGGTGAAAAGATTGATTTGGTCAGATTTCAGAGAAAAGGTGAGGTTTTTTGAAAGACTCAAGATGTTCTCTAGTTAGGTTTGGTTACAGCCCCCTGAGGCCCAAGGAGTGTTGGTCTTAGTCACATAACACGAATGCCAGTTTTCCCTATTACCCAGGTCAGGTGGCCTTGATCAGCTGTACCAAGACTAGCTGCTACTAGGCTACTCTACTCTCCCCAGAAATCCAGAACTGGGGCCTCAGATGTGGTGTCATACCCCATAACCCCACCCCTTTTTTTATGGGGGAATGCGCCTTATCTCTCTGCAGAGGATACAGTTAGTATATTCTAAGCCCTGCCAATAGGGCAGTCTTATTTTTGATATGGAAATTTCACTGTTGTAGAGTTTGGTAATACCTAATAACATCTTTTTTATTGTATGATATTCCCTTATGAATAAATAAATCCTGGTATCTTTGGTTTACAAGAAGATTAGCTGTTTATTATTTTTAAAAAAACTTTGAGAAATGTACTTATTTTTGAGCACTACAGTATATTCCAAATATTGTTTTGACAGTTACATTCCTCCTTTGTATAATTGACAGGGTTTTTATGCTGATCCATTCTTTAGTTGTCATCAGTTGTACATTCTGTGAAAAACAGAAACTTTCTCACAGTAAAACAGAAAAGAAAAAAAATGGTCTGCTATGCCAGTATAGTTAATGCATTTCAGCAGCGCAACACTCGGTACACCATACAATCAACCAATTATCAAACTGATTAATGATGATTTTTTTCTGCATCATCATAGAAATTTTCTCTAAAAAAGAAGTTTCATGTTCCCCACCTATCCCAAGAATATATATCTGATGAAGCCTGAAGAATCAATCAGCCAAAAATTCTGCTAACAAGATCAATTATACAAAAAAGTGATTCAACAAAATCACAGTCCAGCACTTAAACTGCTATATACCACAAGGAATCCATTTTCATGGAATAATGATTAGCAAGTGAAAAAGTGATTCAATCATTTCAACAATATTTGGAAGCAAGTGATTCTTCCCAAAGTTATAGATAATATAAATACAGATATTTTACTCAGGCCTGGACTCCAGTGATGAGACATGGAAATTGGAGTTTGTATGCCTGCCAATCTCAATATCAAAAAAGAGTGAAAAGACCAAAAAAATAGTAAAAGATTACAGTTACAGAGAGAGATTAGAGAAATTAGGATAAACTACTTTATTAGAAAGAAGACTAAAAGGTTATCTTGCAGGAACATTCAAAATAATGGAATTTCTAATTAATAATTTTCCTTGAACTGGAAATCTATCAAGGCAGATTTCAAAAACAATCTATTAACCAATTAGATTGTTTTACGAATAGAGTTATATATTTTTGGAATAAATTGCTTAATCAGATCTAAAAACAGCAATAGTATAAATAATTCTAAGACTGAATCAGATGTTTTCAGAAAACAAAAACGGTTTGTAAAAGAACTTAAGTGGGCATTTTTAATAACTACCGGATAAATTACTTAACAAAATTTCATATGGATATTGATATTGTATTGATTGTGTATATGTTCAGTGCTAATATTTTTTATAAGGTTGGTGGGAGAAGATAGTAAAAATGAGAGATGCCCAAGGAAGCATGACAAACCAATAAATATAAAATATTAGTACTATAGTGATCCAATTTTTGTATGTTTGCACATGACTAGCATGGCAAAATGGTTTATGGTAGCAAGATTTTTTGTTAGTGTATAAGTATTAAAATGATTTAAGAGTTTAAAGCAGTCTCTATTTCAGTTTACAACTTCATATTAATAGAAATCATACTTTCTCAAGAGAGATAATAATCAGATTAATTATTGTTTAAATAATACCTCAAAATTGTCTGAAAAATACTATTGATAATCATATAGATATAATATAATGATTCAAATTTTGTATTCATAATTTTTCAAGTGAGATAACTATTAAATTCTAGTTAAAAGTACTGCTTTTTCTTTTATATATTTGCAATTAAATTTGATATAGATTCTACATGAATTGTAATGGCTACCAAAAAAGTGGTTTTATTTTTTCAAAGTATTTAACAAATTAATTTTATTGGCAATATTCCGTTTCACAGAATTTCATAAAATCATCCAATTCACTAGGTGACAATGTTAAAACTTAACTTGTTGAAGAAGATAAAGATCTGAGTGAGCACCTTGCATATTGTTAATAAATTTGATTTTCACTAGGTGCCTCATATTTCCAGCCTTTTGCCACAACTTAACTAAGCTTAGTAAATAATTAAAGGAAGCTCTGTGAATGCAAATATGGAATAAACAAATTCAAATCAACTGAATAAAAATCAATTCTATTTAGCCAGCTTTTTATTCTATATTCATAAAAATAATCATATACCCCAAAATTGCCTTTTTGTTAATTCTGCCATGTCTAAAGGTTCATCCCTACAATGGTTAAAGAAATGCCTAAAGTTAATGGTATGTCTATAGCGGTCAAGAATACAAATGGAAGTTAATCTAGTTTGAAAAACATTTGTTTTTTTTCTCTTTTAGAAGTTGATTTCTCTTTTTTTTTCTTAGAAATAACTTCATCAGTATCACTGAGCTCCTTTTCTCATTTCAGGTATCTCAATACCAGCAATTGATGAAATGAGCAAGTTCCTCATCATTACGACCTGCACCTTTGGCTTTGTGTTTCTGTGTTTGGTAATCTTCATGTACCTGCAGTACCAACGACAGCAGCGCAAAGCCAGCAATGTGAAGACTGCTCCAAATCCCAGAACTACAACCACTAGTGTCTATGTGGCACCTCCTCCATTTCCTAGGGTCAAGCCTGTTAACGATGGCTTTGGTACTCGAGATTACATGTATGTTCATGAATATGAAGACATTGAGAACGCGTCTCAGGTTTCGAAAATGCCCAACCCAAACATGGATGCTCTTTATCGAATCCCCCCCCATATGCAGCGAAGACTTGCTTCTACAGAGAATATCTATGATGATTAGAAGGGGTCAGGAGAGTGAAGAGAAGACAAAAAAGAAATATTAAATACTGAATTGGGGAAGCTATTCAAAGCAAATAAAAGAATAAAAATGCAAACAACTTATTAAAAAATATAAAATTAAAATGAAAGTTTTTTTTTTATTTAAAGAGAGAAAATTGAAAAAAAAAAAAAGTGCTAACTCCATCTGAAAATACTAAAAAAAAAAATTTTGAGAAATAAAGAAAAAAAAAAAAAGAAAAAACTTTTTTTCTAAAAAAGAAAAAGACACCAAAGAAATATATATTAAATATGAAATGGTACTTATAAAGAATTTCTCTGATAATATATTTCTGGCCTTTCTCTAGCAACCATAATTTTTAACTAACATCTGTCCCCTGGCTGCAAGGTAGACAGGATTCGTCTTTTGTAAAAATGCGTGCATGTGTGATCACAGCCATTTTGGATATTGTAGAAACAAATAAAAAAAAATAAAGAAAAAACACTTTAACATCTTTCTGATCAACTATATATATATATATATATATATATATATATATATATATATATATATATATATATATATATTCTCATTTAATGCTCCTGTGTCACTGTAGAGTGGATCAGAATTGACAGTAAAATAAAAAATAAACTAAAAGACGAGAAATATGTATAGATAAAACAAGGGGTGAAAAAACAAACTAAAAATTCTGAATATAAAAAAGCAAAAATCAAAAAATCAGTTTGATTAACAAAATATTTTGATTATCAATATTTCTAACTTCTTTTCTGCCCATCTTGTCTCCTTCACTCTTTCTATCTCACTTAAGTGCTCTATCTCTTTCTCTCTCTCTCCACTCTCTCTCCATACCTCAAAATAATAAAAATTGTCCACTTTTAAACCTGCTCTTACATGTGTTCATTTATATACAGCTGATTATGAAATAAAATAAAAATATTAATTCAAAAAAGTTTTGGAGCATACAGTTATTCACTATCCATAGCTTAGTTTGTAATCAAAGCTACTAGTATTGGTCTCTTGATGAGGATTAATTTCTCTGTTCAGTTGTAATGATCAGTAAGACCAGCTTGTTAACCATTAAGCCATGCTAATCTTAGGGTTATATAGGATAACAAATACAACATGGAGGATTTTATGCAAAACCACAAGTGTGTATATCAATGTGTTTTCTGCACACACATGTATATGTGTGTGTTTATATTATATATCCATACACACCTTTCTGAGAAAAGACAGTAAAGAATATCAGATTGACAAGCTTCATTTGAAGAATAGCATCATCAAAATGAATTTACAACTCCACAAATTTCTTTTTTGCTGCGTTCATTCAGATGGCACTATTCCTATAGCAAAACATGTCAATCTGTTTTTCCATCCTGTCTTGTTTCTCATGCCATATCTTACCCATCTCTCTCATATAGGTATATAATACATATGTTTCGCATATATATATATATATATATATATATATATATATATATATATGTATATATATATATATATATATATCAAACTCATTAAATAGTTATTATCTTTCTAACAAATAAAACCATTTATTTCTAAATATATGAATAACCAATCAGCATCTAGACATTGTCCACTGGTTAGTTAATTCAAACAAGGTCCATGTCATTTATTAGTAGGTTCCTATAAAACATCTACCCAGACTTTACTTGAGAGCCTAAGATAGGAGAATATGAAGATCAAAATGCAGAAAATATATTTCCCATTAAAGTGTCACCAAATATTCATCATGAACAAATTTACTATCTGATAGAACCTGAAAATCAGAAATATTTGGAAAAGGTTCAAAGGTTGGACAGAGACCGTATCTGAGTGGATTTGGCTTTTTATAATTGTGACAGTGAACAAAGTCTGGTGATATGAGTCATTGCCAGGGTTTTCAGGCTTTCAGATAAGATTTAAGCTTCATCATATCACAAGTTCATCATCTGAAGAAGGCTTTGTTCACAGTACTAAGTGCACAGAAAAAAATATATACATAGATACACACACATGCAGAATATCTTGTTATAAGGTATAACATTTTCATACCAATGCATATAAAAGTAGATACTTGTAAACCTAAAAATTGAAATGGACCTAGTTCATCATTATATATATATATGTACAAATTCATGAGTGTGTACAGTTTCCAGTTACTTTAAATCTGTAGAACTAATAAAATAAGTTGGAAGCAGAATCAGCATCTAGCTGTAAAGAAATACACAGAACTTTCTAAGCAAAAAAAAAAAAAAATCCCATGCAAGATAAATTATTCTAATGTATAAAATTCAAATTTTAGAAGGATGCACATACCAAAAAATATTTTTGAATGTGTGTTGATCCAGTAGAATTTTGCAATAAAAAAAAAAAAAAATTTAAGTAAAGAAAATGGTTAGCAAGCTTGCCTAGAATACCCTAATGAGTTCAATCCTTATTGAATGCTCTCACACTTCTGGCCTTGTAAGAGATTAAACTTAATTTATTAAGAGAAGAATGCTTTCCATCCTGGAATATGGTTAACAAGCCCATTGATAATTCTCACTGGGTGTCATACTGCTGTGGTCTTGTGTCAGACTAAGCTAAGCTTAGTAAATAAATTTGTGGGTTGATGGCTATATATATGTATCAACCTACCAATAATTTTTGTCCACTTCTTGCTCTGAACATATCCCGGGTATCACTAAATTCTGCAAATAGCAGTTTTATTTGAGGTTCAAAGGGAGAGAGAGAATAAAAGAAAGGGTGACTTCCAAGAAAGAGTGTAAGGAAAGGAAAATTACCAAGAAATGTAGTAGATGTAAAATTAATTCTAGTTGCCCCTCAGCGGCTGTAGCATGGTGTACATATGTGTGTGTGCATGCGTGTGGCTGTGTGTATGTGTGTCCTGGCTCTACCCAGTTCCCCACCCAAACCCTGCGCTTCTGTAAACTCTTCCTGCCTGCCTACCTTTTACCTACATGCCTGCCTGTCTGTCTGTCTGCCTGCCATATCAGCGTGTGTGTTAAAGAGTGGAGTAAAGTATCATCAGAATTGTTTTGTTTTGTTTTTTTTTTTCTTTTTACCCTCCCACACTAACTTTTCATTTTAATTTCTATCTCTCTCTCTCTCTTTACTTATGAAAGAGGAGATTAATGTGGAAGACTTGGTAAAAAAAATGAAAATGAAAAAAAGAAATGGACCAGGATTTTTCTTCAATTTTTTTTCAACAGAATTTTTTTTTTCAAGTAAAAAGCAAGAAAAAAGAAAGAAAAAGACTTTTCACTTGTGATAAAAAGCTTCCCTGCCTATTTATCTACCCATCTTGTTAAAAGGTGGTCATCATTTTGAGGATGTATTATGACCAGCAGTCGTAGCCTTCTCCATCACACGTCTCACACCAGATTTCATGTGATGAGAATTAGATGGAAGATCAAATTGATCTGACTGAAGAAGAATGAAATTCAGAAATAAAAAAAAAAAGAAATTTAAAAAAAAAAAAAATCAATAAAAACTTTGATGTACCCTTCCCAAACATGCCCCAGCATAAACCTCCATTCCCCAACATTCCCCGACTTCTTAAAAGTAAAAAAAAAAAAAACAATTATCTAATTTCAATTTTTCAACATCTTAATGGGTACCTCTCCTTTCAGTTTGAACAGAAACTATCAGCATTTCATGTGAATTCACAACAAAATACCATTAACTGAATCTATCAGATTACTTCACTATGTGAAGATATATATTTAGTACTTATCTATCAGTGTGGATCAAGTAGGCTTTAACAACAGACCTTGATATGATTAAAAGTGATCAGTGTGTTGATCTAATTCTTAGGCTCAAACAGATTTGATTAGTTGAGATGTAATGGTCATTAAATGTCTGTAAATTTTTGCTAATTGTACAAGATCTCCTGAAAGCAATCAGAGAATTGAGATGATACCAAGTGGATTGCAGTAGATTTATCATTGAGATTGATATGCTGGAAGCAATCAGTCAGTTTCATTGAGTCTCAATAGACCAATAATAATTGATCAATGGATCAAACAAAAATGATCGTCTAATTTTAGATATTTGTAAATATAGTAATGCAGTAAGAATTAAATTGAATTGACAAGATGAGATGGATCAAGTTGAAGGAATCAGTTATATGAATGGGGAATTGATCAGTTAAGCTGACTGAACCTGTTGCAACCATTTTCTTTTATGCAAATGATTTTTGATGGATCAGATGATATGAGCTAAGATTAATCAACAAATATAGATCAATTGATATAGATAGTCTTCTTTTGCCCATGAAAAGGAGCTAAGTTGAATTGTTTGGGGAGGAATCAAATTGGTTTGATCAGTCTGGTTGCATTTAACAATTGCAATCAATTTAATGGAAATGTTTGGATTCACTGATATTGGTCTGATAATCATATTGATTATATTTGTATTCTGCTTAATTCATCTGTTGAAACTGATGAGCAAGAATAAATCTCTTTAAATCACTTATAGTCAAGGTATGTTGGTTCCCACTAGATCACCAAAGTTAAACAGCAATGAACCTGCTCAAAACTAAGGTGGGTGACTACTTAGAAATTGCAGGTACCATTAGCAGTCTTGCACACTAGGCTAAACAAAGCTTATTAAACTCTAAGACCTTTCTATAACTATTAGGAAATAAAAATATATCACCTTAGAATGGTCAACAGGGTACTCCTAGCATTATACCAACCAAATCTTGGAATCAAGCACTGTCTTTTACTGGTTCTGGTGGGGTTGATGGCAATATATAGTGTTTTATCTCAATAAAATACCTGTTGTGGATGAACTGAGAAATAACAATCGCAAAGAAATTATTGATTCACTCCATGACCAAATAATTACTTTGTACATATATTTCGCAATTCTTGATTTCAAATACACATAACATAGGTTGAACAGTAAGGTACAACAGAGTCCTTTTGTGTGCATGTACAAATATCTTATTTGTATTCATACTATATATATATATATATATATATATATATATATATATATATATATATATATACACACACAAGACTACAGATGTTTGGTTCAAGCTTGTACAGCTACTTACATACATGTATATAAACATACAAACACACACCTGTATATGACAAAACATATGCCATATTTTGATACTGAACCATGCCTCGATAAAATACCTATAACCAAATATACATGAATTTTTAAAAGCACCCACCTATACACATGCAAGTATGCACCCGCATCTCTATTTATACACGAATACATGCACATATATTTGAGGTATATCTGATTGATGAAGGATGGAGCAAATTTTAAAAGAGATGAAATTGATTCCATTTGAATAGTTGTTGGCATTAATGGTTGACAAAAATTAACATGGTATTTTTCTTGATTTTATTAATATTTTCATGCTTGTTTACTTCAACCTCCATACTGTCCTTTGTAATAGTCTAACTAAATACTTAAATATTAACAAAATCATCAGGGACTCATGTCTGTTATTCAAATGTCAATTATCTTTAAGCATGTTCTTCAAACTTACTTTTAGCTTCTACTTGTGATTATGAATAAATAAGCGTACATTCTTTACTTATTTGCATATTTCAGTAAATGTCTGAATAGTTGTATCTAACCATAACACTGCCTGGTGTATACCTCTAGTTGCTCAGTCTCAGTTTGAAAACTCAAGGCAAGTTTGTTATTTTAAATCTGATCCATGCTTTTTACTGAGGGCTATAGACATTTACACTGAATATTTGTTATAAAAAAGCGACTAAAATTAAGATGAAAGAAATACTAGTCAGAAATTAATAATAGTTAATACAATAAAATCAAAATATTACAACTACTACTTTCTTGCATGTTACTTTGAATTTTTATTACATAAGTATACATAAAATATAAAAGATCAATTTCTACAAAGTACATTTTTAGTATTACTAGCATATTTTATTTTTCATAATTAAATCTGGTTGTAATTAATCTAAAGAATTAGTTTATAATAATTGATCTGATTAAATCAAGGAAAATAGATTATTACACTGGATGTTTACACAATGACTCTTACAAATATTCCAACAAAATTAGAATCATACAAAAGATGAAATTACCAAGAGTTTTATAACTTAGTTGAAGACTTATTAAAAAGTGAGATTTCATGGAATTTGATAGATATTATTATATATTTAGATGACATCGTAACTAATTAATTTTGACTGGTATTTATTTATTTATTTATTTTATTTTAAGTCAAAATTCATCCAAATGATCACTCTATAACAGTGAGAAACAGTGTAAGTCCTAAATAATAAAAGAAAAATAAGACCAAGCCATATGTCTTTTAGCATAACTTAACTTATATCAGACCTGGACTAAATTTGTCATAGAATGATAACCCAATTGATTTGCAATGAAAAGAACAACAAATTCAAATATCAAAGAAAATAATAGTTTATAATAATCACTATAATAGAGACCATCCAGAGCATAGCACAGTTAAAATTAACTAGTATACTTAAGAGTCTTAGAGACCAAAAGAGAATGCTGTTACCCAAACTTCAGTAAAATTCCACCAATTAAAACTGATGTGATAAACTTACCAGAAGTAAAATAATTACAGAGATATACTTGTTTTGGTTGTTGTTTAATGGCATATCAACCTTCTTGGGTTATTTAATGCCAAATCCATCTTTCTAGAAGGACAGTAATAGTACTATTTAACCTATTTCCAGGAGGATAAGCAGGTTCATACCTTTTCCAAGGGTATTTGTCCAAAAGTGAACACAAGAGTGAGACTGGAGTTCAAACTCTGTAGTCCTCCCCTATACTTGTTTTGTTGATGAATATATTTTCTATTGACTAAATATAAATCTTGTACTTAACAGATCAAAACTTTAAAATAAATAAATAAAAATACAATTAAAATAAAAAATAGTAAATATTATTAAAAAAAAATTTTGATCCAAACAATTCATAAATGAAAGCATTCCCAAAATAATAACCGATTCTTAGTTTACAATGATCCTTATCAGTTGACATTTATCTGGTGCTCTATGCATAAATAGAAGTCAGACATTGATTTTTCTTTAAACCATTCGGAAGACATTATCATCCAGTACATTTACTGTGTTTTATCTCAAAATATTTGATGTGGATGAACCAAGAAAAAAAAATTGCAATGAAATTATTAAATCACGCAGTGATCAAATAATTACTTTGAAAATATATGTACAAATACACATAACATAGGTTGAACTTTAATGTACAATAGAGTTCTTTTATGTGCATATATATATATATATATATATATATATATATATATATATATATATATACACGCACTCACAAGACAACAGATGTTTGGTTCAAGATTGCACAGCTATTTACATATATGTGTATAAACATACAAACCAACATCTATGTGTGTGTATATATATATATATATGATAAAACACTATAGATATGCCATACTTTGATACTGAACCATGTCTTGATAAAATACTTATAACCAAATATAAAGGAATTTTTAAAAGCACCCACCTGTACACATGTAAGCATGCACATGCATCTCTCTCTCTATATATATATATATATATACACACACACACACACAAATACATGCACATATATTTGTGGTGTGCTTGTATGTCTACAATTGGAAGCAGTTAGCTCTAGACTTGCCTTTTAATGATATTGATTCATTCATTTAAAAAGAGTTTCTTAAACGGACTGGAGAGGTGCGTCCTTAAAAGAAGGAAAAAGAAAACTGAAAGGAGAGAAGAAGAAAAGAAAAGACAAAAAAAAAGACCAAAAAACAAAAACTTAAAAAGGCAATATGTTCTCCCCCAAAAAATTATCTGCCCACGAAACACCTCAATGAAAAAAGAAAAAACCAAAAAGAACATCCACATTTCTAATCATTACTCCTTGCTCCATCCCAAATTCTTTAAACTTTTGTTCTTTTTATTTTTTTTTTTATTACACAATAAATGAAGGAAAGAAATGATAAAAAAACAATGTCCCAGCCTGTTTTTTGCTACTGGTAGCACCAATCACCACTACTGTCAAAAAATATATTAAAAAAAATTTTTAATGTGTAAAAGAGAGGGTAAAAAAAAATACTCTTTCCATGATGTTCTACATGGTCAGAGTTATTTTATTGCTACAGCTGCTGGTGATGGTCCTATGCGTGTTTCTTTTGATCATTGTTAATATAGTCTTCATTTTTTTTCTGTTTTTTTTTGTTGTTGTTTTGTTTTTTAATAGAAGAAAAACAAATAAAAAAGGTAAAGATTATTATATATATATTTTTTTTCGCCTGTGTTCAGTAGAATTGGTGATAAGAAAAAATAAAGGAAAGAAAAAAAATTGTAGGCTTTTTAACCCTGATCAGTGTTGCAAAAATACCCAGAAACGTGTGCGTTTTCGTGTTTAACCCATGACTTATATGTTCTGTCTGGTAAATCATTGAAAAAAATGATGAGAAATAATTGAACTTACACACCAATAAATATCATCATCATCATAATGATAATGAAATCAATTATAAATATGATAATGAAAATATCGATAATAAAATTTTGAAAAAAAAAAAAAAAATTGGAAAAATTTTTTTGGTGGATATGTAAAAAAAGAAATAAGGGGCAAATTATATCCTGACAGATTTTTTTAAATGATTTTTTTTTTCAATTTCATCACATTTTTTTTTAAATTGACAAATGAAAAATTGTGGCTTAAGTTAAAGAAAGTACTTCACTTGTTTAAAACATGACATGGTAAGTGTTTGAATGTTTCTGCATTGTGAAAAAAAATGTCTAAGTTTAATAAATAATTTCCTAACATTTTTCACATTGTACAAAATGCAAATATATTTTTAAAAGCCACAGTAAAATTCATTTTTAAGTTTCTTTAGTGACCAGCAGATGGTCAGCTCAAGAACAGTTTGATTTGGAGCAATTCAGTCCAATTGACTTGCTCTTTTCAAATGAAATATATTATCATATTATTGTCTAACACAGCAGCAACTTGTTTCAACTCAGTTTTCCCTGTTGATTTTTGATTTTGGTCTTTGAAGATTTCTTTAACTTGTTTTCAACATTAATATTATGAAACTTTATTATTGGTTATTTTTCACAATCTAATAACATTCATACATTGGCCCAAGATACCTTTTGCTTCAAAACTATTTTTCCCTTACCTGGATACAATTTTCTTTTAGTTTTTAAGTCTTTCTTTTTCTTTTTAAAACTTTTTCCAAGAGCAACTTGTAAAGAGCTCCAGAACTGCCATTTTAATCCTCAAAAAAAAAATAAAATAAAATAAAATGAAATAAAATAAAATTTAATATCAATATAGAAAATAATTTAAAGAATATATATATTATACACACACACACACCCACACACACACATATACTCATTTACATACACATTCTTGAGTTTATATATGCTGTTTTATGTACATGTATGTTTTTATTGTGTATACATAGATAACAATATAAATAGATATATGTGCATACCCAGGCACATGGATATAAAAAAATTATGGAAAAATGTGTGGTGATTATATATATATATATATATATATATATAGACACCAGCATAATGATCTCCCAGGTTTGGTCAAGCAAACAGATCCTATTCAAAATCTAATTTTCCTATAAGAAAAGGAAATCATTCTGCAAAGCTTATATATATATATATATATATATATGGGGGGTGCATGTGTGTACGTACATATATCTATTCATATATATCTGTATGTGTGTGTGAGTGTACATAATGATCATATACTTACATACATGGCCTTTTGTCTTGTCCTAGTAAAAGATGTTCAGTTTTATTTTACATATCTTTTCTTTGTTGAAAAGAATTTTAAAACTCATTCTAGTCAAAGCAGACAAGAAGTTTTATGTATCTGCTAACAAGTGAAAATTTGTCTACATAAGAAGCCTGTCAAAGTCTTAAACCCTGGATTCTGTGCAAACCATTTGATAGAGGGAGAATAATCCTTCTAAACAATCTATACTTTTTGCCTCCTGAAATGATCAATGACAAATTGACTGATTCCACCCAGTTTATGAAAAAAAAAGGACAAAAAACTTTAATTATAAATAAATGGTTGATTTGTTAATTGTAGAACTTGGAATAAATCGTGTGAGCCACGTTGGGACAGGTCTATTTAAAATTGCTCAATGGACCATTTTAGTGTCTGTGTTTCCTTGCTTGTAAAATCTTCTTGTTTGTTTGAAGAGTAAAGCAAAAAAGTTTTTAAAATAAAAAGAATAAAAAACCAGCCTCAAAATTCACTGCGTATGAAATACAAACATTTTAAATAATTATTTTTTCAGACTAATCATGTCTATTTTGAGAGTACAAGATATAAGAGTCTATACACAAAATCACACACACATATATATATATATATATATATATATACATACACAAACACTTAAATATATAAATGTATATATGTTCACACAAAGTAATATATACACACACATACAATATAGAAATGCGTATTCTCACACATTATGGAAATGTGAGTATGCACACACACAAATGTGTGTGTATATATATATATGAATATATATATATATATATATATATATATATATATATGAATAAATGTATACACATGCATAAATGTATATATGCACATGCACGTAGATATATATGCATACAGATACACACAAGGCATGTCTGAAAAGAAACAGGACTGGTATTACAATCTATTTCAATTCCAAACAAGAAACACCATGGTATCCCCTTCAAAGTAATCTCCTTCTAGTCTAATGCACTTTCCCATCCTCCTCTGCCATGCTTCAATGCACTGCAAGAAAGATTCTTCTGGGATATCCCTCTGGTTCATTGTTATTGCTCTATTGATGGCCTCCTTGCCTCTTGTGCCACTCAAAAATACACGTGTGCAACTTTGTGTTATCTCCATACACCAGCTAAAGCATTTCAAGAACTTGTGACTGAGATTTCCCCAACTGAAGCAGAATTTTCAGGTTTATTCATTCCTGTGCAATAGCTTAATGACCTGAAAAAGACATGGTGTAACCAAAAGCATGTGAAAAAAATGTGATGGCTGCAGATAGCTAAGATTAGAGTTACACACTCCCAAGATATGTTAGATAATAATACAATCTACTTATCCCTTTTTCACCTATTGTTCACACAGTACACTCAGTCCCATTTCTTTTTAGACTGACCTTGTATAAATTTATATACAAACATATATACACACATAAATGTATATACTTACACACACAAAGTTTGTGAGATATGTATATGAGTGCATAAATATTCACAGATAAGAATGTACACAGTCAGTGTGTGTCTATATATATATATAAAACCAGGCCATTGGCCTAATGTGTAGAGTGTTCACTAATGGTTTGGGAGACCTGGGTTCAGTCCCAGGTCGAGTCATACCAAAGACTCAAAAAATGGTACTTGATACCAACTTGCTTAACACCAGCATTATAAGGTTTAGATCAAGGGTAAAGTGGAGCAATCTAGGGAAAGGAGTATCACTCTCCTCTTCTCCTTGGTAGTAGCTATTGAAAAGGGAGCCTTCAGGCTGCCCTCAACTACAGTCACCAACTTCACTATATATATATATATATATATATATATATATATATATATATATATAGATATATAAACACACACACACACGTGTGAGTGTGTGTGTACAAACTTATACTGCCATTTAATATTAATGAAAAAAATAGCCCTAATTGGAATTTCCAGACTTTAATTTTTCCACTGTCAATTGTCATTTCCTTTTGATTGCAGACCACATGCATTCAACATCTGTAAATGTTCTGTTTGTTGAAAGCCTCTAAGAAGATGTATTGCTTTCAATGGATTCTCTGCTAAATTTGAAGTGGTGTTACCAAAATTTCATCCGAAAGACTTCAGAATCATTTGTATTCAAACAGTTCCCATGCCAACCAAGTAATTCAACTGCCTGTGCAGTTAAGTCCCTTCTTATTGGTTGCCTAGTTACATCAAGGTTCTGCAACTGGTTTAAGATATTCAAAATAGCCGGACACTTTCTAATCAGTGCACTATGCACAGATCCAATTCAAATATTGTCAATTACCTTTGATTGCCACCAGCACACATTTACTATTTTCAATTGCTCTGTTGAAGGCTTTGCAGAATATTAATTGATTTTAATGAATTCTTGGCTAAATTTTAAGTGGTGTTATCAAAATTTGATCTGCACTTAGCTCATTAAATTATCCTTGAAAAACTTCTGACTGATTTCAATAGTTCTTATAGTCAAATGACCAAGCTTCAAGAAAAACTTACTGTGTATTTTCTCAGTGTATATGACAATCATCAGTGAGATACAAGTCACTGCTGACTGAGTAATTCTTCTGCATGTGCAGTAAGGTTTTGTCAATTGGTTGACAATTTACACCAACACTTCAGAAATGGTTTGAGATATTCAAAATAGTTGAATACTTTCTAGACAGCCTTCAGAATTTTACTAGGTAAGATGATTGACATTTCCCCCCATGAGAGTTAAACTCTTGCTTTGATATGTTTTCCCCAAGATAAAAATAATCCAAGAAAGATTTCAACAGATGCTTATAATTTTATTTATGCCATCAAAATTTAGAGAACCCATTTGTAACTTTTGATGCAGAGTAATAGAAAATTAAACATCTTGAAAACATCTAAGGAAACTGGATAAATTCAGGGAATTAAAATAAGGAACAATACTTATTTACAGGTTCTAGTCAAGAAAGCAAACAAGTTATACCAGAAGAGAGTTTTGCAATAGGTAGATCGTAGAATTGTGGTTACCTAGTAAATCACAATAATGTAGACAATAGGGCATATTGGGTTGTTGGGACACCATGTGAAATTCTCATTGAATAATCCCTGGTAGCCACTTGAATCATTGAAATGATTCTGTAGATTATTATCCAAGTTTCAAAGAACACTTGATACATATTTGTTGTGAATTTGATGCAATGTATAATACACAAGCTCACTTAATGATATCTCACAATTAACTTGGTAACACCATGAAAGAGTGTATGTAAGATCTCTTCTTATTGGTAGCCAGATTCCATTTGAGCTATGCAACTGATTGGTTGTGGTTTATGGCATATCAACCCTTGTAGATTATTTAATGGTAAATCCTATATATACATATGATTTGTATTAGTTCATTGGCAACATTATTTTTAAATAAGTCAGGCTTAACTGTTTAAATACAGTTAAGTGGTTCCAAGTATTGCTATGTAATACTGATCATTCCATTTAACATCAGTGATTTGTTTGCACACAAATGGTTTCAAGTATAGTTAATAGTTCTATTTGACCCATAAATGGAACTAACTGGTACTATCACTTTGGGTCAGAGTGAACCTGGGAGCAATGGCCATGAAGAGGTACTCTACATTCTCCAAAGCCCCAGGACTGGAGCCTCACCATCAGGTGGCTTAGTGTCATATCCAGAACTCTTGTTAAGAGGAGATGTCTTACTCTTTTGTAAAGATCCAGTCAGGTGTATTCTACACCCCCAGATAACTGGGCCAGCGATGCAACTGTTTTCCAAGATATTAAAGAATGGCTGGTACTTTCTTATAAAGATATAGGTATATGATCCAATATTTTTTGCATGTTTTTGACATCAAATGAAAAGTCCAAAATTCAGAGGTTAAATTATGGTTTTTTATGAGCTCTTTTATTTTAAAAGTTTTCTTTTGTTATTTTCAAAATGTATTGTTTTTATTTCAGCTTCCTTTATATAAAATTCTTCTGTAAATACATTTTTTTCCTCCATACAAATCATGGGTAAATTTTTTCCCCAAAACAAAATGAATTCCATTTTTTTAATGCCTTTTCCATGTTCTTTTGTATGCCTGTTTAGCTCTGTCCCTTATAATTTTCTCAACATTTATCACCTTCAGGAAAAACAATTTCCCTTAAACACCGAAAAGGTAAAGAAAAATAAAGAAAAAAATTTCTTCCAAAATTATCAGGAAAACAAATTTGTTTGACTCAATTTTTTTCTCTTTATTATTATACAAGCATACATATATATACACACACACACACATTTTATATATTTTCTTTTCCTTCATCTCTTTAAATTATATTACTATTTCTATACCATAATATTTGTTACATTAAGTGTCTAAAATTTATATGCAAATGTAACTATATTATGGGACAGAGGTAGCATTATTTTTTTTCAATATTTTTAAATAATTTTATTTTAGTAATGTTTTATTTATTTTACATTACTTTTTTACTTTTTATTTTAAATCTTTTTTTTTATACTTGTTATTTTTATATTTAACAAAGCAATACTTCTTTGTTTCCTGGCAAAGGTAAAAACTTAATTTTTTCCTCACATTCAAAAACTTATTTTTCTTCCTTCAAAATTCAATACCAATTATTTTTAACGAAACTTAAAGAGACAAATGTACCAAAATTTTCTTTTATTTTTCTCTATCTAATAACAATTCTCTTTCTCTTTTGGTTGTAGACATGTTGGCTTTCTTCATTATGATTACACATTCGGTATACATTAAATCATGGGAGAATATCCATACACATAATTGCCTCATGTACACAAATGAATGCATACAAATACAAACTTTCACACCTTTTGTGCATTCACACAAGATCATTCATATATTGGTTCAATTTCTTTTAAACACACATACATACATATGCATACCTAATTAAGCACATGTAATAATTTACTGAGCCTAGCTTAGATGAAATACAAGCCCAAGAGCATGGGGTGCTCTATGAATATATATACACACACATGTGTATGTGTGTCCATATGTGTACACAGTAGTGCAGTAATGTCCATAACATGACATGTACTTAATCACTGGATTTTAATCTGAATACTCATAAATATAAGGAACTATCTTGCCACTGAATTCAGTTCAATGACAAGGAAAGAAAAATATTAGAAAATAACATTTAAAATTAATGTTTTTATAATCATTAAGTTACAGACTTAGTGTTGAACCAATATGTATAAGAAAATTAGAATGACCTTTCAGTCTTAGGATAAACAACCAAATTGAATCTTTGAATCATAAGTACAACAATGTTTCTGACTAATTGACCATAACTTTAACAAACAAAAAATTTCCGATGATCATGAAGATTTTTTTCAATTAATCAAACACCATTTATTTTTGAGAACCATGAAGATAGGTGAAAGATGTCTTGAAACCTTTACTCCAAATGAAATTCAACAAATTAAATCAACCAAAAAACATTTTAAAAATAGAATATTTATTGAAGATTTTTAAAAATTCATTGTTCAAAAATTCATTATTCAAAATTTCATTAATTGATATTTAATGATTTCTTTGAGAGAAAAAAAAAGAATTCAAGTTATTTACAAACTCATGTAGAATTAGACAATATAGTCACATTCAAATTACATTCACATAACAAGCCAATCCTTTGGCATTCTTCAGCTCAAGAGTAGTAAAAAAAAAACATTTTTGATAATGTGCAAAGGCTAAAATTGGTTGGGATTAACAAATTTCCAAGAAATCTTTTTACATTTATGAGCATTTTGATTATATATATATATATATATATATATATATATATTTCTATGCATGCATGCACACACACATATATATATATATATATATATATATATATATATATATATATATATATATGGCCAGCAACTTTTTATGAATGCAAGTTTGGTTTAAAAACATTCGACAAGTTATAAATGTATTTAGGATATGAATTCTAATTTTCTGTAGTGTAGCACAATTTGGCACTTCACTACCCAACAGCATCTTTATTTGAACTGTAACTGTTGCACCATTACAACTAACATTTCAATGATAGTCAGCAACTTTAAAAAATACAAAAACAATTATCTAGATATTAAAAAATATTACATAAACAAATATATTAAAAGCTTGTTCCCAGCATTCTTTATTCTGAGATTAATATATCAATATATTTTAAATCCTATAAAAATGAATTGTATCCTTCTTAAAAAAGACAGGAAACAGTCAAAAGTGCTTAAAACCTAAAATTTTTGAATGATTTCAATATTCATTAAATGCATAAAAAAATGCTCCCTTGTTCATAAGCAACTTTTCAAAAATTTATACATTCATTGTCTTTTTAAAAAAAAACAAAAACAAGCATGCATATGTGTGTGTGTGTGTGTGTGTGTGCGCGTGATATGTCCTTGAAAATATTCCAGGGCAAGCAAATTACACTTTTGATCTTGCAGGTGGAATTTAAGATAATTAACAATAATTAAGGATTTAATTAAATGCATCTCATTATTCCAAAATGTCAACTGAATTTTTTCAAGTGTACTTTTACAATTAAAACTCTAACTTTCAAAAGAAAATTAAACCAATTTTTAAAAGTTTATATCATTGAATTATGATTTCTATGAGTACCATTAAATTATTTATGTTAATTTTATCTTTCAATAACTATGATAATAATTAATAGCTGGAACTGAATAAAAATATATGTATACATGCCTTTTCTTTCTTCTGGCGACCTTAGTCAAGGGTGACCCGAAGGCTCCTTTTTCAATAGCTACTACACCGAGGTGTAGGGGAGGGTGCTACTCTATTCCCAGGATTGCTCCAATTTACCCTTGATCCTCACCTTATAGTGCTGAGTGCTTAGCAAGGCAGCATAAGGTACCATTTTTTGAGTCTTTGGTATGACTCGACCTGGGATTGAACCACAGTCTCCCAGACCATTGGCAAACACTCTACTCATTAGGCCAAAAATATTAAAATACAGTCTCTTGGACACTTTTCTTTGATTGTGGATCCTGAACACTATGCATAGTCAGTTATTTAAGTCAACTGCCAAACTCACTCCAAATTTTGGGGGAAGTGCCACAGAAAGAGGTTACTGCAAAGTAAATTTTTCATATACGATATATAGACTTTCAAAAAGGTAATAGACTGCTTATAAGCTTCAAGTGTTCATTACAATACAAATAAGTTGGCTGAGTTTCACTAAAGTGTTGTATGATACAACTAAAATGAATAACTGAACTTAACAGTTTTAATTTTATAAATAATTTTTTTATTGGATAAGCAATGCATATATATGCCTAAAAATAAACATTGTATACCAAGCCATCATTAGATTTAAAGAAAGCACAAAAAATTATATAAAAACAATATATATAATAGGGTAACCCTAGAAAAAGGAGCCACACAGATAAAACACCATTTAACAATGAAAAATATAAACATAGCATACTTTCTCAAGACATATGAGACCTCATGAAAAAAAACAAAAAAAAAAAACAACTGCAACGAAGAAACAACAAAAAAAACGGAATGTAAGAAAAATAGGTCCAGCCTACAACAACTCAAAAAACTAATCTTTGCCAAGAAAGAAAATAAAAAGTCATAATCACTAGATCTAGACAAAAGTTAGTATAAACTAGACCACCCTTTTCCAGAATACCCCACAACAGTATATAAATGGATATCCACCACATATGAACCTCTTAGTCTGATGAACTCATAGGTGAGAAAATAGCAGTTACCAAGGATCATTATTTCTATACTATTCAAACATATATGTAAATATATGCTATATTCTGTTGAGTTCAATGCAAATATTAATTCTTCTAAACTAGTTCAGTCTCAAAGATTATCGAACAAGATACAGTAAAAGCATCTTCAATAACAAATTTCATGAATTTGGGATTTGAGATGCTTTTGCATATTGACCAGAGGCATTGAAATGTTTATCTATATATCTATAAATGAAAATAAATTAGACTAAAGATTATATAAATTTGATTACTACATTTATTCAGATCTTGACACATGACTTTTTTTCTTTATTTTACCTAAACATCTGATACACTGTCCAGGTAATTAGAATGTTGAATAGATAAATGAATACTAATATTTATATTGTCTACTATGGTAGGATGGTTTTCAAGCTTTTCTCATAGACTAAATATCCTGCCCATGTGCTCCATTGCTCTTAGCAATTTTTATGAAGCTAAATAAAAAAAAAAAAAATTTTTAAATGTTGATTTTATGATTTTATCATTGATAAAAAAAATAGAATCATGGACGGATGAGTTCATGCCTTACGAGTGAAATGTATCATTGATTTACTTTTAAGTTCACATAAAAAGTTAGGTGATTCTCATTGCTGCTATATAATTTTCCTACTTTTTATTTGTTCCTATTTAGCCTTGTACCAGGCTAAACCTTGCAATAATCTGTGCCTTTCCATTGAGCAATGGTTAGCAAGCTAAATTCTTAGACCATTACTATCATGGTGAATTTACTTCTCACTAAGTGTTCTATGTTTTCAGCTCTGTGTGAAACTAAGCTAAACTTAGCAAATACCTGGGTATATCACTGGAGCAATGGTTAGCAACTTAACCTTGCAGAAAAGTGTGTAAATATGTTGTGCTTGAAGAGGACTAAGCCAGCAATTTTACTTGCTTTTATACCAAATAGTAATATGAATTTCTAAAATGGAGCATCATCAATTGCTGAATTTTCCAATAGTATTTCTTTGTGTTCTTTTCAATTCTCTTGTATCCCTATTTTTCTACATCTTGTTTATTAACCAGATAGCATACAGCTATTTCCGAATATAATGAGTTATACTTCACCTCACTCAGCCAGTTCATCTCTCACAAAAGTCTTTACCTTTTTACTCAGTATGTCTTTTTATAATCTCATAATCACATCACTCCTCATGATTTCTTAAGCTGGTCTATTAAGGAAGAGGTGACACCAAATCAATTTTTTATTAGGGCATCTAGTTGTTAATCTGCAATAATTAGCAAACAGCATGGATTGGAAATTATGAATAAACCTTGAATGAGACTCAAGCATTTCTATCTTTGGGAGGCTGATTTTCCATGACAGCTGTCTTACTGATAAGGCTACAAAGCTCAAAAGTTCGTGTTCAAATTTAGTCAGAGCTGTACTCTTTATTTTACCTCCAGACACCTGATACACTATCATCTGTTGCTTAATTACCCTTGTAGTATTTATGGAAATTTCTTTTAGTTTTTAGATTAAATGTTAAATTATTAATTTTTTTATGAGCATTTCTTTCATGTTCATTTAGGTTGCTTTTTATTGCAACAACCAGATTATTATTTGACAATAGTTAATAAGGTAAGATAGAAAATGAAGACTAAGCCTTTGGTAAGACTTGAACTTACATCCCTTCTCATCAAGTACTTAACTTACCAATTAGATTACCTAATCCAACTGATTAAAATCCTCCAAATCAATTCACATACTTTTTATTTCACCTCACTTCCTTATATGTCAATATTTACTTAAGTCATTCTGTGATATACTTCCAATTTCTTAAAGTATTGGCAATAATTATCAATTTTCCCTCTGGTATTTCTTTCATTTTAATTTTGGTTGCTTCTTATTACTACTTACAGTTTGTCATTCCTCAATAAGCAGCAGGGATACATAAGTTTCAAGTGCGACTCAAACTCATTGCTATCCTTGGTAAAGCCAGCTCCTTTGGATAAAGATATTTATACTATCCTGAAATCCTGCTTAATGAAACTACTGATCCAAGCCATCGTGATTGTTCTTGTAGTCATGCTTTTCTAAAGTCAAGAAAATTTGAAAAGTCTTCTTACAGAAAATCTTATTGCAATGAATAAAAGAAACTTCATAAGACATTTTTTCTCCAACTGTCCCTTATCCTCATCTCTCTCACTATACACATACACACATTATATATATATATATATATATTAGAGGTGTAATTATTGTCAAAGAAAATGGAATTGGCAAACTGAATTCAATTTAAAGTCAAGGCTAACTTAGTTCACTTCCAGCTAATACCCATAAAAAATGCACAATGTTTTTGCCATAGGATCATTCTGGACTTAGTAATGTACTTTACTTTGGGCTCAAGATATATAAAACTGTGGTGTGTGTGTGTGTATATATATATATATATATATATATATATGTGTGTGTATACACAAATGCACATATATGGCCCTCAACATATGATGGGCTTATATTCTGTTGTGGCATTATCTTGTGTTTCTCCTGCAATGTTATAGCTATTCACTTCTTTTCACAATAATCAAGAAATGTACAAGAGTATTTAGTAAACATTGTAATAGGTTTTGAAAATGCAATAAAAATACATGGTACGATATGAAGGTAATGTTGATGCTTGCAAAGCTCATGAGACTGGAGGCTGAGGATGATGCTAACTTATTGGTGAAAAATATTATTCATCATTAGTTGTCCTACCTGAGGGAGAGGAAATCATGCAAAAAAAAAGTTATCAAGTATCATAAATATTGATTTCTCAAGACTAATACATCATAGATAAGACCATTGCAAATTGAAGAGCATCTCTGTATATTCTTTTAAGCCTCTGTATATATTTTGCATGTATTTAAATCGGTTTGTGTGTGTATATATATTGTGTGTATATATATATATATATATATATATATATATATATAAACCTAAAAATTAAAAAAAAAATAAACAAAAAAATGTTCATAATGATTCACAATCATCAGACATGACTTGTTACATGTGAAACAGAGTAATTGTGTTGAATTATTAGAACGTTTTTTTCTTTTAATTTTCTAATTTATACCAACTTTTTCAATTTTGAGAAAGAGCAGTCTTAAATTTATAACTAAGTGTGAGGAGCTTATACATGCCCCTCCATTCTTCCTTTATTAGCCATAGTTTTACATCAATCCATGTTTGCTTAAAAAAAATAAAAAATACAAGCACAAAAAAAATACAAACACAAAAATCACACAAAAACATGCAAGTACTTTTTTTATGAATAAGAGAACATAATTCAACATTGAATGAATGTAGAGATGAATCCATGAGATTTACTGAGTCAACCACTCTCAACTGTGTCTTGAAAATGGCTGAGATAGCCTAAAGTGTTCAAAAAACATTGAATCTTTTGGACAATTTCTACATTCATTTGATCTAGAATTATATTGTAAACAAAGACTTTTTCAAAAGTTATGTACGCTTCATTGTCTGTTCTTTTTAGTCATATATATATATATATATATATATATATATATATATATATATAATATATATATATATATATATATGTATGTATGTGAGTGTTTCTGTATGCGAGTTGTATAAAAACTAGTGAAAACACCACATTGTTTTCCAGTTTGCACCATATTAATCAAATAACAGGGTCAAAACATTCAATGTCATCTCAGTTTGACCATAAGGACCACTCAGCTAGCAACTAACTGGACAATCATGGCCAGTCAGTAAATTTATATATCTAGTTAAATGCTTCAAATAAAACCCCTTTAAATACCTACCCATCCTAACTTTTATCATATTCCTGATATTAAGTGTTTACCCTTAGTTTTGCAGTAGATCATCGTTTTCTGTATTGTACAACCATTTTGAGAGTGTGTGTATTTTTTCCTCAAAACTCACATTTCAGATATAATTAAAAAAATAAACAATTTTTGAAAAAGTAAAATAAAATTATGTGATGAAAAAAATATAATGAACTTAGATGATTTTAAAAATTAAATAAATTTTTTAGAAAAAAATTTGAAAAATGATTAAATTTACCATTGAAAAAATATTTTTTTCATTTAAACATTTAATCACAGAATTCAGTTACCTTAGATTCTTTACTCAGTATAATGCCTCTCTTTGTCTCTTTAAATATATATCATTCATACATGGATTTAAATTTTTGCAGATTTCTTTCATTATCAGTAAATTTGTTCATTATATATCTGAAATATGAGTCCACATCTTTTTAAAAAATGCTTCTTGTTTGAATCACAAATTTGTTTTACAATGTACAAATACCTTCACTTCATCCCAGTTTAGCTTTTACATCTAAATAAGAAGTGGACTGTTGTCATTTTTCTTAATTATCTAAATTAATTTCATCCTATTATAAAAAGACAAAATTTAAAAAAAAAAAATCTTTCTTTTTTTAAATACTTGGAGTTTTTGCTTAAAAAACAAAACCTTTGAATCAAAGGTTTCATTATTCATATATAAATTTTCAGATCTAGACTCCCTTTACAATTTCTTCTGTGTTTTGGTTGCTTCAATCAGCATGTACAGACTAATATATTCTGATATTTGATTCATGAAATCTTAAAAAGGAGAAGTGATTA
The DNA here is from genome assembly GCA_963585895.1 of Sepioteuthis lessoniana. Taxonomy (NCBI): domain Eukaryota; kingdom Metazoa; phylum Mollusca; class Cephalopoda; order Myopsida; family Loliginidae; genus Sepioteuthis; species Sepioteuthis lessoniana. The sequence goes on from OY757906.1 coordinate 56,763,431, forward strand.
TCATATAAATAATTCCATCAAGGCAATATGAAAAAGTGCGCATTTCTCAATGACAATTTTGATTCTGTACCTAATTCTATGATGTGGAAGGGTTTTAGAAGTATACAGCTTTTAAAAACACTTTAACATTGCAGTCTTAATCAACCCAAAAGCTGCACCTAATTACTCAAATTTTTGCATTGTTTAATTATTTTGAAAATCATAAATATTTATACAAAAACCTGATTCATTCTAATTTCACTCAGTTTTCTCTGTTCGTCAAAGATGAAATATTGACTATATAACTGAGATCAACAGTTATCATTAAAAATTCAATATGACTGCTATTTGCTCTCTCTTTAGCACAGTATCAGACAAAGCAAACCTTAGTAAAGCCATACAATAATTGTCTAGCTATCTATTTGCCTTATATATATATATATATATATATATATATAGTATATATATATATATAGTCATCCCACAGACAGACTATTTCATTGTATCACAACTCTTCAGTGTGGCTAGACACGTGAGACACTCCAAGTGGGGATTGAAACCCATCTAACTTTACATCAGGCTGATGACATACTCCTATGCCAAGCCTGCAACTCAATGTCAGCTCAGGAAATAATGCACATGTATCAAATTTTGTTTGTTTACATTTTGCACTGTCAGATGCCAGAGTGCCCAATTCGTTAGAAGAGCTTTGCATTAAGCTAGAGGCAACTGTTATATTCCTTCATCAGAATGCTCAACCCTGGGGGTGAGTGTATATATTGTCATTCATAGACAGACTGTTTGATTGTATTACAACTCTTCAGTGTGGCTAAACATGTAAGACACTCCAAGTTGGGATTGAAACCCACCTAACTTTTCATCAGGTTGATATACATGTGTGTGTAAGATATGCTCTCATTTGAGATAGTTACATACTTTGTGCCAGTTTCAGTTGTAATATTCAAACCCAGAAAAAAGCCACAATTTCCTAATGTTGATTTTTTAGGTAATCAGATCTTGAAAAATTGTTGTAATTCCCTTCTTTTTAATAACATTTGGCCAGGCCTATACTTACAAAAAAAAAGAATATATATATATATATATTATATATATATATATATATATATATATATATTATATATATATATATATATATGATTAAAATGTAATACTGAAAGAGTTTTCAATCTTTAAAATCTTTGTGCAAAAATGCAGAACAATACATATTATTTTTCATGTACAAAACTGGATGAAAACTAAACTAGAGAGTTTCACAGTGTGAATCTTCAGATGATCAAATATTTAACACTAACTCACATGAAGATCAACAATGTAAAACGGAGTTGTGAATTTTTATTATCCAATTTCATACTTCAAAAATATTGTATGTGTGTATATATATATATATATATATATATATATATGTATATATATAAATTACACATTAACACCTCCAAGTATGCCTTTAAGTATCTATGTATACATTTATACATGGCTGTGTATACTAACATCCATATATTTCGAAACTAATTCATTTTTCTCATGAAAATTTACTATTTTTACAACTATCCTTACATACTTCTCTACAACTAAGTTTTGTAAATAATTACATATGTTTATGTATGTGTGTGTGTGTGTGTGTGTTGTGTGTGTGTGGTAAGTTTTTTTTTTTGTAATTACACAATAACTTCTTGCTTGTTTGCCATGGAAATATAGTTAGCAACTGAACCTAACAATTATTACTGTCATAGTGAGTTTGAGCCAAACCAAAACTTGTATACTAACTGGTCACATGTCCAATAAATATTGATAGGAATAAAATGATTCTGTTACTTTTATTCTAACAAAAACATGTTTCCTACCAGCATTCAGTCATAAGGGAATTATTTTTTCAAAAAAATTTAAAAGCATGCTCTCATCCCAAACTTGTTTCATCTCATATGTCAAAAGTATGTTGTGTATTTTAATTGAGAATATACTTTATCAGTATTCGATGAGTACATTAAAAAAATAGCATCTATTCTTTCATAACAATTTCTTGCATAATTAATGTCTATTTAAGCAT
>OY757906.1:56765674-56815674 GCA_963585895.1 Sepioteuthis lessoniana
GAGAATTGTTTCTATTGTTTTGAGGGAGCTGTTTCTTTTATAGGCACAGACATATTGATAAGCAGATGATTTCTTTTCTTATCCTTCACAACTATATCACATCTGTTGGTCATAATTTCTTTGTCAGTTTGTATTAGCATATCCCAAAATATAGTAGTGTCATCATTTTCTGTTAGAGTTGATGACTTATGTTTGTAATATTAGTCTTTGATCTTATAGTACTTACAGACTACCCAATGGGGGTGTGTTGTTGCTTTGTTTTACCCTTGCATGTATTCTGTTTTGGCTTGTTCAAAGCTTCTAGAGACTAGAGGTTCTATCTACTTTTGATGTTTGTTGCATTTCATATACATTAGGTTGGTTTTGTTATTCAAGATCCTGTTCCTTATTATTATAGCTTTATCTTTTTTCAATAAAATCAAACAAAAGAATACACACACACACATACACACACAGAGTATATATATATATATATATATAAACACACCAACAAGGAGGCATGCTTAGTATAATGATATCATTGAAAATGGAAGTTCAAACCTGAATGGGGCTGTTTGCATTTCACTTTAAATAAGTGCCCTCGGCAGGAATCAGTCTGTTCTCCAAGCTAAGAGTAAATAATAGAGAAGACTAGATTCTTTAGCCATAGTTAGGCAACCAGTCTGAGAGAAAGAAAACTGAATTCAAACTAAGCCCAGTTGGCTGGAGCTGCAAAATACATTAACTGCATCTCTGCAGAGGAGGAAGACTACTCCAATGAGTGTCCTTGATATGACATTAAGCCATCTGATGGTGAGGCTTCAGTCTTGGAGCTTTGGAGAATGTGGAGTACCCCTTCATTCCTATTGCTCCCAGGTCTATTCTCACCCAGAATGGTAGTCCTATCGATAAGTCAAATAGAACTGTTTGCTATTTAAATTGTGTGCAAACAAATGACTTATTCTAAATTGAATAGTTAGAAATAGAACTAAATTGTTCTATTTCACTGTGAGTAAACAAATGATTGTCTAAATGAATTGTTAGTCACACATAATAATACTTGGTACCATTTAACTGTGTGTAAACAAATGAGTAATGTTGAATAGAATTATTAGTGCTAAATAAAAGTTGAAACTATTTAACTGTATGCCTAAACTGAATTATTGGTATTACATAGCAATAATAGGAACCATTTGACTATTGAATAGAATTATTCGTGTTCCATCGCAATGGTTGAAACAATTGCAATACTAGTGTGCAAACAAATTAGTTTTAACTCATTTAAGAATGAAATCACCTACAAACAATTCACTTACAAATCATATCCATGTAACTTTAAACAAATAAATTATCAATAATAAATAAAACAATTTGTATAAGATAGCAATACTTGAAACCATCTGTGTGCAAAAAGAAAAAATAAATAATAATGAGCTCAGCTTGCTTAAAATGTTATAAAAATGTGTTTACAAATCATATACAAAAAGATGTATATATGAAGAGGATTTGGCATTAAATAACCTGCAAGGGTTGATATGTCATGAAACCAAAACAAATGATTTCAAACCAACTTTACACTGTTTAAAACTAACCTCATATAATATCCTGCTCATGGCAAAGGGGTTTTGTGTTTGTGTGTGTATGTATTTAAGCCACAGATTTTCTTGTAGGCATATTTTATCTAAAAATGACAGGATTTTGAGTTGACTTTTTAAAAGACTAATAAAAACTCAACTCCAAATATATATATATATATATATATATATATATATATATATGTGAGAGAGAGAGAAAGAGAGAGAGAGAGAGACATACACATTCAGTAGAGTAATGGTTAACAGTTTGAGAACAATAAACTAAGTACAAGCAAATACCAGCAGAAGAAAGCCATGAATGTACTCCTCGCCTGTAATTTGTCTTATCACTGACATGACACCACAGATGAGAGAGAAAAAGTGGGTGATTAAACATAAGAGTAATCTATTTATTTGACAAAGCAGTAGAATCTGAAAGTAGTTATACAATACACAAACTTTACAAGAAATACTTGCACACATACCAATATATTGGTTCAAGTCCATGTTCAACAATCTCAGTCTATCTTGCATAGATATCTCCCATAATTCTATCAATCTATCTACCTCTCTCTCTCTCTCTCTATATATATATATACACACACACACACACACATATATATATATAGATGTGTGTGTGGCTATTATTGGAAAAATATTCTGATGTCCCAACCAAAGGATGTAGTCACTCAGTATAACAGACTTCTGGGCACACAACATTAGTGCGTTACCAGTTAGGCGCTGACATGAAAAGGTGATTTGAGGATCTAACCTTAGAATAATCTATATATAAGTCATTATGAGATAAGCAGGAATATGAAATACTTGATTGACAAAAAAAAAATGAAAACTTATCTAAAAATTAATTTCATTATATTAAATCATTGTCATTCATGAGAAGGATGAATGGGAAATTATTTGATTCCAATGTCTCGAACAGGAGACTTTTGTTTAAACTATATGAACCTCACAAAAACCAACGGAAGATTTGCTCAGTCTTTATGCCAAAAAGACTATGAGAGTCAGCCTCCAGGTCATTTTAAAGAGAAAAATGGCACAAACACTCAAGTAGGAGGTTCATTTTTTAGAATATATCAAGAGGTTCAAAACTATATACACTGTGTGTGTATATATATATATATATATATATATATATATATATATATATATATATATATATATTCCTTGTACATATTAGCAAAAATATGCACCCTCTGGGGGCAAAAGTTTAAGTTTTATTGTAATAAAATATATTAAATCAGAAAAACTAAACTAAAACTAATGAAACTAAATAAGAATGCATATAAAAATATAAAAACAAAAATTGAAATGAAAAAGCATTTGATATTATTTAAAATTAAATTCTCATGTTAAACTTATCTAAAACAGATGGTAATACTAAAGGAATAAAATAGTTTGAATGCTAGCTCTTCCATCTTTTCCTGTTTTCATTGCTAAATTTTAAACTTTTTGTCTAAATTTGGAGGTTGATTGGTGCTTTATGGCATATCAATGCTTGTATTATTTAAAGCTAAATCCTGTTTTTATAAGATTTTTTTAAGTTAGTTGGTAACTTTATCTTTATTCGCAGAAACTTAAATGATTTCAAGTATTCCAATCTAATACAAACGATTCTATTTAATATTAATCATTTGTTTGCACACAGCGAGATGTTTTCAAGTATTGCTATTTAGCACTTGTAATTCTATTTATGAAGTATTCTATGTAATGGTGTCAAATGACTTGTAATGATGATAATCCTTAGTAAATGATTGAACAATTTTATTTGACCCACAGATGGGACCCTAATAAGTACTACCAATCTATGTAAGAGTGGACATAAAAGTGGTCACAATGAAAGGGTACTTCACATTTCTCAAAGCTTCAGGATTGGAGCCTCACCATTAAATGCAGTTTAGTATCATACCCAAGACATATCTAAATTAGACAGTAAAGAATGAAATTACTGTTATTTCTTTTTATTAATGGATTTCTTTTAAGATTCGTCAATAAGGTTTTCACTCATATTGATTAAAATAAAACCAAACTATTAATCAATAATACTAAGCAAATATTTTTTAACTCATATTTTTAAGATCAATATACAAATTGGCCTTCCCATTTACATTGTAAATCACTATTTTCAAGTATATAGATGCAACCCATTAATATGATAATAATTTATTACTGAGACAAGCACAATGGCAATCATTTGGAAAATGTCCTTTGAGCTAGAGACATCAAATCAATATTCTTTTTAATTGCTATTATATCAGCTTTCAGAACATGCAATCTTTTTGAGTTTCTTATCTCAGTAATAAATCATTATCATGTTAATGGGTTGCATCTATTTTGAGACAGTTTGGAATGATTTTGTCTCTAAATAAGTAGTGACACAAAATGTTTTTCCTTTCTAGTCCAAGGCATTGTGATTGAGGATTAATAGTTATTATTGGATACTATTTTCAAATCTGAAACCTAAAAGAACACAAAATTATCATTAGTAGAGTTATTAGCAATCACAGGGGTCCCATTTTTATTGACACACCCTATATAAGGGCATGTTATTTAGTTTATAAGTAAAGCCAACAATATTAATGGCACAAACATTTTCTTGATAATTGAAACTTAAATAAAAGATAAACTCATGGAGAATTGAGATGTCAATGGTGATGTAGTTTCAGACAGGCACATTTATTATTATAAGATATCATATCTATAGTTTGGTTTCTTAGTTTAATTGTATATCAACTTTCTGAATTATCTAATGCTAAATCCTTGTTGAAGAACATCAATGGTGCAGGAGACCGGGGTTCAATCCTAGGTCGAGTCATACCAAAGACTCTAAAAATGGTACTTGATGCCATCTTGCTTAGCACTCAGTACTATAAGGTGAGGATCAAGGGTAAAGTGGACCAATCCTGAGAATGGAGTAGCGCTATCCCCTATACCTCAGTGTAGTAGCTATTGAAAAGGGAGCCTTTGGGTCACCCAAAACTACAGTCGCCAACTTTACTTTTATCCATGCTGATGGTGTGACATGATGATGAAGAGTAATATTTAACCCATAGCAAGAGAGAATAAGGGGATTCATACTCTTTACCTAGGGTATTGGTCTAAAAGTAAGTAAATAATCCACAGGAAATCCCTCATTATGTTATATATACACAAAACCTATGCAATAAAATGTACACACACTAAAAGCACAACTTTAGTGTCACTAAAAAGACGTCAAATGTGAAATATAAATAAATCTGTGGAAATAAAAGCAATTTAAAAGCCAGACCAAACTGGGATTAATGCAATTTTCTAGCGTGCAGTTAGCCTATATACATATATATTTTTTGTAGTTGGTCGACTATAGCTGAGGTTGACCTGAAGTCTACCTTTTCAATAGCTACCACATAGGGATGTAGAGGAGAGTGCTACTCTTTACTGTGTAATACACCACTAACCCTTGATCCATACTTTATAATGCTAAGTATTTAGTAAAGAGGCATCAAATACCATTTTTTGAGTCTTTGGGATAGAACCCCAGTCTCCTGGATCAGTGGTGAACACTCCACATACTATGTCAATTTGGTGAGCCATCTGAACATTAATTGTTGACCTTTTGGCCAATTTGTGCAGGTTATGTGTTTCTATATATCCACTGTTATCCATAGAGTAGCAGTTCATGCACAGTCCAACACTCATACCAGACTATATATATATATATATATAATGAAATCATGAAAGTTTCATAATATTCGGTCTATCTCATGTATTAAGCACTTTATTACATTTTAGCTTACATAATTCTGTCAGTGTTTTTTTCTTTTGACTAGACATACATGCTGCTTGACTATTTTAAAGTAGCATGTGTGTTTTTCGTTGTCTTTTTTTACAATTTTTTTTCCCAGATATCAGTATGTAGAATTTGCAAATTGTACAACCTGGGGTTTTTTTCACACCAACATAATTATAGATTAAAGATTAAAAAAAAAAAAAAAATATATATATATATATATATATATATATATATGTATGTATATATATGGCATTATTTTTCAACAAACAAATAAGATATGCAGTTCTTCATCCCCTAGAAAGTTTTCATCTATTTTAATCCAAAGTCATTTCATTCTATTGTATAATAAAGCATGTAGGTCTGTAACACATTGCAAACCTCAACAATAAAGATGATGACTGTAGACTGGCCATTAACTTTGGAGCTTTATTTTTGACATTTAACAATGAATTCATACTGCTAATAGATGAGGCAATTTTACACCTATTTTTCCAGTATCTCAAGTTGACTGCATCTGTCTAAATGTATAAAATTATTCTGACAGAGAAATGGAAAACTATGTGGCACTTAGAATAACAGTGTCATTTTGCAAACTATAATTTTGTTTATGCCATCTCATTTAATATCTGCATTTGCATCAGACTGATAATTTGAATATATATATTATGAAAGAGTTAAAAACAATGAAAAGATTGACAAATTTTACCAGAGGTCTGGCATTTTCAGAAAAACAGAGTATGCTTGCATGTGTGACATATATATATATATATATATATATATATATATATATATATATATATATATGCACACACATACACTTTTTATTCAGTCTCTCTTATATATGATTAACATTAGTAAACTTCCCATAAGGTAAAATATAAAATGGTAGTGAAACCAGCAAAATCATTACATTTCTGAATACATGAAAATGCACAGCAAGTATTATTACAATAAAGCAATATTATTGTTATATATATATATATATATATATATATATATATATATATACACACACGCATACTCACCACAGTTGGAATTACATAAATCTATTCTACTGATTATACACAGACATGTACATTCTACTGAAATGTATCTAAATGTAGTGATACACAATCTTTATTAGACAATGACCTTGGGGTCAGCTATGACTTTGGGACTGAAATATCCTTACCAGTAACCTAGGGCAGTACTTTACTTGTGCATGAAAGAGAGAGAACGTGTGTATATGTATGTATACGTGTGTGTGTGTATATATATATGTGTGTGTGTGTGTGTGTGTGTGTGGTAAGCGAGATTTTATAGCTATGATTATGAGCAAATCAAAAAGATAGAAAAACGTGTCAAATGGAGATATATATGAGAGATAGAGAGAGAGAGACAGAGTTAATTTTAAAATGTTTGTACTCTCTCTCATATATACTAAGTTTAAATGTGCAAATATTGAAGCCTCCTTTATATAATGATACATATGCCTAAACAATGAAGACATTGTTGAACTATAAGCCTGCTTTTATTTAAAAGTCTTCATTAAACTAATTTTCAATGCAACTCTAATGGCTCTATTAATCGTGTATGTAAAAAATTATATACATATTATCATCATCAGATTGTCAATGTGATTTTGTTGATAAGTCTTCATCTAGATATATTTTAAGACATAAAAATATTTTCATTTAATAACCAACCAAACATAAAAAGATTTCATGGGGAATCTTGTGCAAGTCCCTGTAATTTTTTTTAAGCTTATGTAATGTTTTACAAATGTTAACCTTTGATTATCTAAATTCTCCTGAAAGTTTCTGATTCAGTTTGGTTAGGTTTTATGGCATATCAACTATTGTTGGTTATTTAATGCCAAATCCCGTTTAAACATATACTAAATAACTATGATTTGTGATGCACATTTTGTTGATAACATTTTTAAACAAGCCTGAGCTCAGTTTTTTGCACACAGTAAAATGGTTTCAAGTACTTCTATATATCACTAACAATTCAATTAAAAATCAGTTTGTTTACACAGTTAAATTATCAAACAGTTTTTATTTCAAACAATTCAATTTTGCATAATACATTTGTTTGCACATAGTTTTAATGTCGAGCAGTTCTATTTGACACATAGACAGGACCCCATCAGGTGCAACAACTCCTGGTCAGAGTGGACTTGGGAGCAATGGCAATGAAGCGGTACTCCACATTCCTCCAAGCTCCAATACTGAAGCCTTACCATTAGAGTGTTTTGTGCCATATTCAGGACACTCATTGGTGGGGAGGTTTTAACCTTCTGCAGAGATGCAGTCAGTGTATTCAACAGCCCCAGCTAACTGGGCTGTGAAAGTTTGAGTATAAGTTGTTTGGTTTTTAAGTAACACAAGCAACAGTTAATTGTCAACCACTGCTGAATTTCATTTCAAGATGACAGTCACCAACCTTAAAATACTTTAACTAGTTTTTAGCAATACAGTTAAATATTTATTTATTTCCACTCCCTGAATTCTATGATCAGTTTCAACGGCTTTGAGGCTCCAACTAAAATTGATGCCTCAAAAATCACTGGAATCTTAATTCTACAATCTAATATTGTAACAACTGAAGTGTACAACTAATATTAATAATAATGGAGTCTTAGTCTTTCATTAGATAAGACTTGTAAAAAAAAAATCTATAAAAATGAAATTACTTTTGATAAAACTTAATTATAATAGTACAATTCCATATTCATAGCTTATATCTGGAGGTTATCATGCAATAGCAAGTATACTTAAGTGTCCAGCACTTTCCTTAGAAGCCATCACTAATTCCAGCACTACTTTGGTCTGGGCAATCTCATTCCTTCCTCAATTTTCTAATCTTGCATCTCATGTCTTTGTACAGTTTTCTGTATGCCAGTTGTAAGAGACATGATTAACCTCTATGTTCCCAAGTGAGGTCCTAGTATTTTTCTTTTGTCTCCATTCTGTCATTTGTTTACACAATCATTAATCACATTCAGTTTTAACACCAATAGTATTTGGTAGTTTTGTCCAAAAATCGAGTAGCAGCAATTTTGCTCAATATCCCTATTCTCTGCACAGTATTTTAGTTCACTTTAATTATGTGGTTTATCTCAATTTTGATTGTTCCAAACTATTTAAAATGTTTCTCTTTGTGGTTTCAACAAATTCTCCAGAAAATTTGGGCACAACTCATCTTCATATGCCATAATTTTTCAATTTTCATACTTTTTGGTTTTTGACACCATGGAATGATAGAATAGCAACATCTAATATTTGTTTTTGTCAATTCATTATTCAACAATAATAATAATAATAATAATGAGCCTCAATTTTTTTCTTTTTCAGGAAAATAAGCTGTAGAACAACCGTACAATAGGGATTTTTGCAACCTTGAATAATATGTACACTAAGGGTAGGCACTTATATTGCAAGAGTTATGATACAAAATGGGCTCTGCAAACCAAATATTTGAAAAGGCTGTATTTCCCCTTTATACTTATGCCCTTGGTACATTAGTCTAAAGACTCCATTGCTCCTTTACCACTCAGTGGAAAAATAGATCATACTGAGCTCTTTAACCTTAGTTGGCCTACCAGTCAAGGAGATGGAAAAACTAAATTCAAAACCAACTGTGTAAGTTAGGTCAAAAATTGTTCTTTGCATCATGTAACCCAGAACAATCTGTCCCATGTTACTTGCAGAGGAGCAGGACATTAAGCAACTCCCTCAATTTCCCAGAATGCTGCAATTGTTCAACTTGGGATAAACAACCTAAAAAGCTCATGAGATATGAGTATAGGGATGGGAATAGGGTATGTACAGATATTTCCAAAATAGGCTATATTCAAGTACTAAAAAAAAAAAAAAAAAAAAAAAAGGATACATACACAGATATTAAACTTAGTTCCACTATTTTCTTTCATAGTAAAACACCCCTTGAATACTTACTGTTACTAAACTGAAGAAATTCATTTACTTGGCTTAACTTAGTTTGGCACAAGGTCAGAAGTATGGGGCACTCAGTGATAAACTAATAATGGGCTGCTAACTGAGCTAGCTACCTGGCCATTAAACTATGTGAAACATCCTTTAGAAATAGATGACAACGGATGTAAGATTTGGCACAAGAGCATAAGTATGGGGCATCTGTAAAGAATCAAACTCACTAGAAATAGATTTGCAGGAATAGTTTGCAAACCATCACACAACTAAGTGTCCTAGATCCATGTTGAGTAAACAGGTATATATACCTGCATACAAATATGAGGTACATTAATATATATGCGTGAAAGTACAAGTATGGATGCACACAAACTTTATTTTGTCTTTATGTAGGAATCACATTTATCAATGGATGATTTTCTTTTTAAAAATGCTCATAAAAATTTTGAAAGAAAAATGTCTACCACATTCTACAGCCGAGAGAAAAAGTTAAAGATATATCTAAATTATTATTGTAAATTTTTAATTCTTTGATATCATGCCACAACGAAATAGAAATTTTGATCGGTGGTTCGCTGGACCGATTGATTGGTCTGTTAGCAAGTTCAAATTCCACCGTCAGCAACTCTATATCACTAATTTATTTATTTATTTATTTTTTTTTTTTTTGCGCTTTCTGATATGTCTACCATTTCATATACAATTAGGGCTAAAACTGCAGAAGATTGGCACTTCAAAAATACGATTTAAAAAATATAAGGTGTCTTCAGATATGCCTTTAAATATCAAGAAATTCTTATCTTATATATATGTAAAAAAAAAAAAATTTTCCGTTGTAGGTCCAAAGAGAGATATATTCTAAAATGAATTGGTCCACGAAGAGATTTGCATTTTTTTAAAGATTTTTTTCGTTCCCACATACGTGTATGTTTCCAGCTTATTACTTTCGCCAGAGAACATACGGCACAAGGCCTTGTGAATGAGGTACTCAATGAGACGTGAACTCACTCAAACACGAGTAAGTTCAAGTCTCATTGAGTAACTCATTCACAAGGCCTTGTGCCATATGTTCTCTGACGAAAGCAATAAGCTGAAAACAAATACGTATATAAGAACGAAAAAAACCTTTAAGAAATACAAATCTCTTCGTGGACCTATTAATTATATATATGGCAAGTACAATTATATATATATATATATATATATATATATATATATATATGGCAAGGACAATTTTCAAAAAAAAAAAATAAGCATACAAGAATTCGCCGGTAGAAGTCACTCAGTATTTACTGATATTAACAAAGCAGATCTGATTAGAAATATGCACGTTATTTACCCAGAAATACGATTTCTTAGAGTTAGGATTGGATTTTCTTTTAGAGATATCAAGTAAATTTAATACCACGTGATTGAAAAAAAATCTTAACACCCCTATGGGGATACATTCATAATATCATTTCAAACAGTCTCCACATATTCGATATTCCTGTCAACACATTATTTAAATCTCCTACAGGTGATTAAAAGTTATGTTAGTATTTCTTTGGGAGTATCTTTATGGGAAAATCAGAACTGATATTATGTAGACTACCTGGGAAAGATTCTAATAATGTGTTGACTGATGGTGAACAGGTGAAGACTTTAAAATCATGAAGGAACTCTTATAGAAATGGGAACTTAAAAAAAAAAAACACCCTGTATTTTAAGATTAAGTAAAGTTAACTAATTATCACCATGAAAATGATGGATAGATAGATTTCTAACCCTTTGAAATAATATAACCTGAAAAACAGATTTCTATCTTAATTTTTTTTTTTTTTTTTTTTTTTTTTAACTATTTCAGAAAGAATTTCAGCGGGTGATTGTGGTTCCTAAAATGGTTCTTGTCTCACAATCGTCCATGTTTGCTAAAATATTTAGTTATCTGTTGGAGTATTTTTTTTAAGCGCCAAGATTCTTCGTTATCAATTAAAACATTGTTATAATTTCTATTTCGTTGTCTCCCTGAGCGTCCTGCATCCCTTACCCACCCTGACGACTCAGCCCCAAAACAATTCACATCCCACTGCCGGTTTAACAGATTTACATGTTATCTACGGACTTTTCTTTCTTTCTTTCTCTCCACAGCCATTTTTTTCTTTACGTCTTTCTTTCTACTCTTACTCGCCACACGCCAATGACCGCCATATTGGAAGGCTATTGTCTCCGTCTTCGATAAAATTATGTCCGTCTTTTTTAGTTGGCAACTTTTTCCTCCCATTCGATAGAAAAAAGTCATTGCTTTTGTTTCTTGGCTGTATACATCCGACCTGTGTTTTGTATTCTTCAGATATTGTATCCAGGGAATGTTGAAACAGACAGAGTAAATAAAGCATTCTTTACTCAAAAAAGAACAAAACAGTTCTTTAACCAATGTTTTTTTTTTTTAATTCTCTACATTTTCTTTTACTAATATCGCCAGGTAGGATCCCTCGGAACAGTGTTGTTATACATACAAGTAAGTATCAACCAAAAATAAATGCACACCTAACAATTTTTTTCTAAAAAATAAACAAACTTATTTCTAAACCAAGTAGAATGTTATACAATCGAAACAGATGTTAGGTATCATTTATTACCAAACTCTACATCATTGAAACTCTGAAACCAAATGCATGAATATGTAGCAGGCCAAAAAATGAGTACACCTCATATATAAATACATATAAACACACACATATGAAATTTTATTTTTGACTACACAGGTGTTGCCATCTTATTTTTGATTGTAGAGTTTCAATGCCGTAGATTTTGGTAATAAATAACACCTAATAATTGTATAATGTTCCGCTCTGATCAAATAAAACAGGATTTCTTCCAGGCAGTAGCTGTGTCAATACAACTGTTAGGATGCACCACATAGACGCAAACGAAATGCATTGAACAAAAGCTTGATGGGAACTACAAAAGAATACTACGTGCTGTTTTGAACAAATCCAGGAAGCAACACTCCACAAAGTAGCACCTGTACGGCCACTTATCTCCCATTTCACTAACCATCCAGATATGCGTTCTCTAATAGGCTCAAACAAATCGACGCCTCGGGTTGGCCCACCATTAAAGACTTGCATATGTTAGCGAAATGCGAACACTGGATGCAGTTTATAATAAATACCAGGAGTGATGGAGAGAGAGAGAGAGAGTTGACCGCGCTACTTTATGAGGAGAAATAAAATCCTGTTAAGTTTAGTTTAGAAGAAACTAACTTTTTATTTAAAAAGGTGTGTTGGGGGATGTACTTATTTCTGGCCAAAACCATATAAGGCGAGGGGATGCTGAAAAGTTCTCGTACCTACCAAGAATAGGAAGACCTATTCAACATAATCATCTCGAAGTTCAACAAAGTTGGCACATCCTTTCTCATGTTTCTTTAAACCTTCCATCAAAATTAAGTTAAAAGATCCTTCCCTTCTTGGCTAAACAGAACTTCTCAGTACTGCCTCGTGTGCGTGTGTGTGCGCGCTTACACACCAGCTGAAGTACCCAACTACTACGTGTAAGAAATAAAGATTTGGTCCACAGCTGCTGATGACTGTAAAACAATTCCTTAGTACTGATAGTGGAGGGATATGCATTTTGTCGTCAATAAAAATGATGGGCATTGTTACAATAAAATATGAATTCACATAAAAGAATTTATTAATAGTATTCTTATAATATTGTTTTGCCGAGTTTTTTAAATTTAAGTGAATGACTTTTGGATTTATTGATTTAAGCATTTTTGTTTTTTGTCCGGATACTTATTCCTAACTAAAAAATGAGGTATGCAATCGTTTAAGATCTCTAACATAAAGAACCACCAATAGATTTAATTTGTAATGTTTGATTAATTGTGAATAACTCTTTTCTAAGACAAATAATCAATGACCTTTTAAGTGTGAAAATATCAATTTCGTATGTTAAATTTTATCTTGCAATATGGCTGATTATTATCTATTTTTACTGACACCTCTAAAAGAACACTGTTTTTGTCATGGAACCAAAACTTTGGTAAAAACTTCCCTAGAGTTCAATAGATATGCAAGCTAGGATATATATGTGTGTGTGTGTGTGTGTGTGTGTGTGTGTGGTTTTCTTTCATAAAGTAATACTGAATTACAAGAAAATCAAAATTATTTCAAAACACCTTTACGAATGCAGTAATGTAATCTTTAAAACAATGCCAATATATCAAACTGACAGCCAATCATTACTCCAAAAGAAAGAAAAAATTAAGATAAATTTCAACCTACATTAAACATAGCCTAACTACACACACGCACGCGCAACCAGAATAAAACTTACAAATACAAACATATACACAGATTATCTCACCTTAACCTCCAGGATTGGCTTGGTTTTATGGCATATCCACCATTATAGGTTATTCAATACCAAATCCGGTTTATAAATATATATTAGATATGATTTGTAAACATAAGTCAACAAAGTTAAATAGCTCAAAGTATTGCTATGTATCAATAATAATTCAATTAAATATCAGTCACAGTTAAATGATGAATCAATCCTCTTTCAAACAATTCAATTTAACATGTCATTTGTTTTCTTACAGTTTAAATGTCAAACGGTTCAAACAGTCTACCTGGGAATGATGACAATGAAGGGGTACTCTACATTTTCCAAAGCTCCAGCATTAATGTAGCCTCACCATTAGATTGTTTAATGTCATATGCTAGTCTTACCCCTCTGCAAAGATACAGTCAGTGTATTTTACAGCCTCGGCCAACTGGGCTATCAACCCTAAAAATATGTGTATACATTGATACAAAGTACACTCTTGTAAACTTATACGAAAAATACATCTGCCGTGGCCAAATGTTTTCACGGGCAATTAACTTTAACAGGACATTCAGATACATATCCTGGAAATAAAAAGAACCACAATCCTATCAAAATCCCCATTATAAAAGCCAAAAGAGACTGTTCAAACCATTATTAGCCTCCTAAAGACGACTATAAAGTCTAAAATACGAATTGAGCATAGTTATATAAAATCAAATCTAAAGTATTAAATTCACCTGTGGAACTATATATATATATATATATATAGGTAAAATAGTCGGGTAAATTGAGCTCTCCGGCTTTGGTAAGGCGACAATTCAAGAGGAAACAAAAACTCTGAAATCATAACCTAAGGAGTGTTGTTCAGAAAAATCTGTAGCACATTGCTGTACTATTCTTCAATTATCAGCTTATCCAAGAAGTGTGGCTGGTTTTACACACTATCGCCACAATGAACAAATCACCTGAGTTGGTAGTCCAGTAAAATCGAACTGTTAAGCTCTCATACGTCAAGAATCATATATAATAAAATAAAGGTCGTCTGGTAAATATTTTTTACACATACTTACCTAATGATTGACTTCTGTAAAAATTAATGTTGTAAATTAGAGGACCTTTATTTCCATATTGATATTGTTCTATCTGCTTCAGGATATTTTTGTATTTACCATTTTGATTTCTAATCTAACGCTTTAATTTCTAATTCTTAAATGATTGGTATATGGACGACTTATTTAAAGTAATTGATATATATTGTATGTGGGTCTTTATCCAGGATTTCATTGAGTGTTATAGATCTTCACAACTATCACTGTCTGGATGGTAGTAATGTAAGAATGATTTGTTCCCATAGTCATTTACCCACATTAGCACACCAGATGTAAAAAATCTTTATCAACTTGTACACCGACTTCACTCGTGAATTACAGAAAAATCTGTTCTCGTTCAGTGTTATGTCATGTCAGTTAATTCAATGATGAAAGATTTGAATTAACATTTCATTTGATCGAGCATTCTCACAGTGAGTCGGATAACCAATCTAGTGGTATTGAAAAATACTGCTGGGGATGCTATAGGTTAGTGATAATGATGGTTTGGCTCCAAAACTACGCCGGGCTACTCCCCATCATCATTTGATGAAGTCTTTGTTAGCCTCATTTTTTTTTTTTTGCAGCATGTGTGCATAATATTATTGTATACAGTAAAATCTAATTGGTTTATTCACCAGTTCTGTCTTACATTTCACGCTATTAGTGATTTTCAAATAAGTAGTCATTACATTATGCAAGTTCTGAGCTATTCTTGGAATGGTCTTTTTACCTCAAGTATCCCTCCACCAGCTTTGGTTCACTTTCCTTCTTTTCGTTGCTGACTTGGTCTTTCATATTCCTCTGTCGAAACCGGTTCTCGTTCTGCATTTTGAAACGAGTTCGTTCTTTTTGTTCAGCAATTTCTTTTTATTTCTTTTCTTTCCTTGTATTCAATCATGCCCAGTTTTTCTTCCGTGTATAGGTTATGTTTTAAGATTATATATAAAATTATACCTAAAGCAGTAGAACACTGGTTTGGTGAGCATGAAAACTGCTTGTTAAACTTCAGTTTGAATGGTTGATTACTTTGCTTTCTTTGCTTAATGGCATATCAACCTTCCTGGGTTACTTAATACGAAGGCCACCCTGGTAAAAGAACAGTAGTAGTGTGGGAAATAGGGGGTCATAAATTTTTGCTGGTCATTGCTGGTGGGAAATAGGGGGTCATAAATTTTTGTTAGTCCGAAAGTGAACGTAATGGCATGACTGGAGTTCGAACTCGCTTACTACGATGTCAAAGTCCAACACGTTTGTCACTATACCACAGGGACCCCCCCACCTACTTGGATGGGTGACTCACAGCATAATTCACTTGTTAATTTTATATGTTTACTTCAGCTCGACTGAAATTGCATACAGAAACTTTATTTTACAAACACACAATATTATATATATATATATATATATATATATATATAAACAGACAGAGACAGAGAGTGGGAAGGAGAGAGAAAGAAAGATTTTTGCAGCTTTCGAGTTGTCTGAAGACTAAATCGGATTCAAAAGAATTCTAAGTAAGGAACATTCTGAAAACGGCAACGGACTAAATCCATTTGTTTATCTCTTGGACAATTCCAGTTAAACAATAATGGAAAACAATACTGTGATGTCAAAGTATTGGTTTATTATGTATACACTGTAAATGTATTGAAAATCAGGAAGAAAGCATTACTGATTGTATAACAATGACAAATATCTGGGAATATTAGAAGCAGATACAATCAAGCAAACGGAGATTAAACAAAAACTAAGAAAGAAGTAACATCGAATAAGAAAACTCGAAAACAAACTCTGCTGCAGGAATCTAATCAAAGAAAAACATACATAGGCAATTTTCTTTTCTAAGATACGTTGAGCCATTCTTAAAATGAACTAGGAAGGAACTCGGATAAATGGACCAAAGGACAAGGAAATTGGTGACGATGGACAAGGTTTTACAACGGAGAGATGACAGACAAATTATGTGTCAAGAAAAGGAGTAAGAGGACACACCAGCATTGATGATTGTGAAGATGCATCAACACAGGATCTCTCGGAGTACACCAAAAAGAACAAAGAAAGACTACTTACAGCAGCCAGTAATGGCAATGGAAACAGAAGAACAAACAGAAAAACTGTAATGAAAAAAAGGGGTCGGAACTCCTTCACGCCAACTATAAGAATAACACGTCCTTGTGGTGTACTGGTTAAAGCGATGGACTGCGGAATCGTAGTACGCGAGTTCGTACTCCAGTCGCGTTATTACGTTCACTTTCGGGCAAATACCCTTGGGAAAGGTATGAACCCCCTTATCTCCCTCCAGCTATGGGTAAATAGTAGGGCAGACTAGGTTCTTCAGCCTTGGTTAGGCAACTAGTCTAGGAGAAGGAAAACTGAATTAAAACCTGTTAAACTCCGCTTAAAATTTGACCTTGTGTCATATCCTGCCCGAGCGGAGGGGTTGGTAAATAGGATAAGAATAACACGACTTCGCAACTCACGCCAACTCCTCTTAACTCAATGTCTGCTCTCCGCTTTCAGAATAGTAATTTACAAAGCTCTTTGTTTCGATGTGGCACAAGACCGAATGAATGGGGCACCCAATAAGACTCGAACTCACTTGTGTATGTTTGCTAGTCAAGCTTGCTAACTACCAGAGGTGCCCTTCAGAATAACACTCTGCCTCGCCAATTTGGTATTTTTATAGCCTCTTCTCATATGCAAATTACCTCTACTCGCATATAAGGAGTCCACAAACTCATATTCCTCTTTTTTCTTCTTCCGACGGTCAAACGCAGACGCGATGTGAGTAATCTATTCCATTACTTTTTATACCACAAAAACAAAAACTGGAAAACAGAAATGTAAAGAAAAACAACGGTATGGATATTTCGAGGGACACACTGGTGAGATTGCACGCGAAAAAATTTCGATATGGCCAAGAAATGAAAATCTCAAGAGAGAACCTGAATCTCTTAATGTTTGTTTGGTTTGATGGCTTTTCAACCATTGTAGGTTATTTAATGCCAAAGCCATTTTTATATGTATAAAGTTCTATTTTTAAAAATTCAGTTTAACGCACATTTCTTTACCGCTACATCAAATACAATCGAGGGAACAGGAGAAAAAGAACAAACGAACAAACGACTTGGGGTTAACTCAAAGTGCAAGACAAGGAGTTATGTAACACTCTGCATTTCCGATAGCATATATAGACTAACGCCAGCATAGATTCTTGCGAAAATTCCACAAAGCAACTGGAATGCCGACTCATCTTGACTCGATCTTCTTTCACTGGTCTGGACCCCATCTCTTCCGACTGGTCTCACCGCTCCGGTCTCCGGTGTCGACTGCCCCTGTCCGTGCTTCCGCGCCAACTCCTGGCAGCTCCTTTGTCCAACCAACTCTCTTCTCGTGTCCCGTTACCACTTCCGGTCACGCCGAGATTTCAAGTCCAAAACCCTTTGTCTGGTTTCGCGCCAAAACAGACAAAGGAATCGTCTGCTTGGCGGGCCACCTAAATAGTGTTACATAGTATCATATCCAAGACACTCGTTGGAGGGGGATCTTACCCCTCTGCAAAGATGCAATCTGTGTATTCTATAGCCCCAGCCGACTTGGCTTGAATCTGTTAATAGCAGCACAAAACAACAGCATAAGGACCAATTATATTAAAGCGAGAACTTATAATATGTAACAGAATAGCAAGTGGAGGTTGTGTAGAGAAAGAGATGAAATGGTTACATATAAGCGAATGCAGCAAACTAACATCAGAGGATTACAAGACTAGGGACAACTAGATGGTCCACTGGGAATTGTGCTAGAAATTAAAATTTGACTATACTACGAAATGGTATATGCAAAAACCATATCCGTCCAAGAGGATAAGACGATTAAATTCTCTGGAATTTTGAGATGCAAACAGATCATCAAATCCCGGCTAGAATATCAGATTTAGTAATGATTAACAAGAAAAACAAACTTGTCACTTTGTAGATTTTGCCATTCTGGCGAACAACAGAGTAAAAAAGAAAAGAAAAAAAAATGGAAAGAAAGACAAATTCAGAAAAAAAACTGGAATATTTTTGTTAGTGCGCTTCGAATGGTCTCTAAAGACCTGGAAAAAAGATTAGAGGAAATGAAAATCAAAGGAAGAACCGAAATTATCCAGACAACTACATTAAGATTGGCTAGCATACTCAAGAATCTTGGAGACCTGAAGAGACTTGCTGTTACTTAGACTCCAGTGTGAAAACTTACACGGAATAACTATCATCATCATGTCGTGCCGCAAGCACGGATATCCCTGACCCTCTCTCGCCACTTCTCCCTATCATTCATCGCATCTGGCAGGTCTTCAGGGCTACATCCCGTATTCTCACATAGCTGCTGTATGTATGTTCGAGCTGCTCGTCCTGCTTTTGCTTGGCCATATGCGGGGGTCCATAGGAGTACATCACTTATGAGCTCGTCCTTGCTTCTTCAGCAGTGTCTTGTATGTCTGGTTCATCTAGCTAGGATAGTTTTCGTGATGGGAGGCAAGTGGCCGTATAGTTGGTGCCTTGTGGGGTGTTACTGCCCGGACTTGTTCAATATTGCTCGCAACATTCTTGTGTAATTGCCGTCCAGCTTCTTCTCCAGCCGTTTAGTTAGCGTCCAAGTAGTGCATCCATATAGCAGTATCGACATGACCGCTGCCTGGAAGAAACTGCGTTTCATTTTATCGGTCAGGTTGGATTTCCATATGATCGAAAGCCTATAGAACTTCGATTGATAAAATCAGAGAAAACGATTTCGTGTTAAAAAAGAAAAGAAACAGAAGGTACCCCGCAAAAACAATTACCGACGCCGACTACGCCGATGACATAGCGTTACTGGCGAATACACCCAACCAAGCCAAAACACTTCTGCATAGTTTGGAACGAGCCACCGCAGGCATTGGCATCCATGTCAATGAACACAAAACTGAATATATGTGCTATAATCAAACAGGTGACATTTCCACCCTAGACGGAACCTCTCAGAAACTAGTAGACAAATTCACCTACCTAGGAAGTAGCGTCTCATCAACCGAAAAAGACATCGACACACGGCTAACGAAGGCAAGATAACTATAATCTGGAAAAAAAAGATTAATAGTTCTAATGTTGGATTCCGAAGTCAAAGATTGTGAACTTCATCTGAGACTGATTATCTAGAATTGTTAACTATTCAGCTTGGCTTAGTTAGATTAAATGCTACGAGTGTAGAAAACCTAGTGAGAATTGAGCTCATCAGGATCGTGAATATGAGACCAGATTGCTAACCCTTACTCCCCAGCAAACAGTTAAGATACTAATAGTTGATTTCTTCGGTTGTACTGAAAGTACAATGTGTGTTCAAAAGTATCAAATGTGTGTTCAAAGTACAATGTGTGTTCAAAAGTATTTACCAACAAAGAAATGAGAAATGGGTAAAACTTTAATTTTCTTCAAAATATGATATTTAACACATTTATTCCAGCAAGCTTTCCTTTAGTCGAAGCACATCATAAACTCTTCTTTTTATATAGTGTTTCTTTATTCATGTGACCGTAACTTTTGCTAAGATGAGAGTGTATTATCTGTGCACCTTACCGTGGATCAATGTGTGTGCTTGTGGGTGTGTCTAGAATCAGAGCTGAATTTCTTGGCATTTCTTTTTCACTGATTCTCGGCAGGAATTTTACTTTATATAAAGATAATCCTATCATTTACAGAAACTATGTTGGTGCGTGATTATATACATGCACACATATAGTGTGTGTGCGTGTTAAACCATCCAATAACCGTTTTAACACTCAAACTTACTCTCATTAACTTCCATATTGGAAAATATTAAAGTACTAAACATTTTTTTAAAATCCTATTACGGACTGATTTTCATACTTAATGACATCTTCGAGAAAAAAAATCCCGGCAAACTTCCACAATCAAAATAAAAATTTCCAGCAAGTTGAATGGTTAAGTCATTAAAATAAAGTTCATGTTGCATTCATATGTGAAGCCACTCCCTTGGCATTCATAAAATTTTCGGTCTTGAAATGTAAACAGTCATGAAATAAACATCAACTGGCACAAGACCATTACAGGTCGAGATTTTTCCAAGGTTTATGCATCTATTCTTCCGTTCATGAATATGTGCATGTGCTGTGATTTTATGCTCAGTGAATAACAATATAAACGTCAAGTTGTCTTTAATTGGAACCATTTTGAGATGAGGCTTCTTAATCTGAGAATTAATTTTTTATTTATTGCGGACTTTTTGTCCTCATCTTGGTAGTTTTTCTGTTGTTTCTTCTTCACTACGTTTCGGCCAAATTTCACCCCAGTAATTACTGGGGATACGGTTACAAGACTCAGCATTCCTATCCGAGGTCGCGGTTAATCACCTGAAGAAGGCCAGAGGTGAAATTTGGCCGAAACGTAGTGAAGAAGAAACAACAGAAAAACTACCAAGATGAGGACAAAATGTCCGCAATAAATAAAGAATTAATAAACGTCAAGGTTGAAAAGTTTAACAACATTTTACAGATTTGAGAATGACAGATAACTAAATAGTTTCTATATCACACTATTTTTGTTGCAAGAGGCATTAGCTTCTATGTAAAATCAGATAAAACCGAGTTCATGAGTTTTGAATAAGATGTTGTCATCTCGACATTAAATGACAAGCCTCTGAAATTTCACACAGCAATATCTCATCTACTGAAAATGTTGCCAATCTACACATAGGAAAGACATGTGTGACAATATGAGGTATTCACTGGTGCTAAAAACTTATGGAAAGTATCATATATTCTTATTTAGGAAAATGTAATTTTCCTTTTATAACAACATGAAATAACTTTTACTTTGAAAGAAATTGAAAAGTCAATTTCAAAGGTCAGCTGTAAGTTAGAAGTTGGAATCAGTTGGCTGTTGCGGTGAGATGTCGGTCGAGCTGGGGAGAGTCTCTTTGTGTGTCTGTTCATAGACCCTTACATATTTTCTCTCTCTCTCTCTCTCTCTCTCTCTCTCTCGAGTTACTGTATGCAGTCTGAACATCGAACAGAACATCTGAATAATAAAGCGACAATTTTCTATAAAAATATTAGACGTATTACTGTTGCACCATTTAAGTTGGTGATCGCAGTCGAGAGTAACCGGAGGGCTCCCTTTTCAATAGCTACTGCACCGAGGTGTAGGGAAGGGCGCTACTCCATTCCTTGGATTGCTACACTTTACCCTAGGTCCGCACCTTATAATGCCGGGTGTTAAGCAAGGCGGCATCAAGTACCATTTTTTGAGTCTTTGGTATGACTCGACCTGGGATTAAACTCCGGTTTCCCGGACTATTGGCAAACACTCTACTCATTAGGCCAATGACCCGTTACACCAATACGTTCCAATAAATGATAGTTAATTGTTGACGGAGAGTTCTTCTTGTCTCTGAGTTGCCAATACCCAATCAACTTTGTTTCAGCGAATCACGCCGACTGTTAGAAGTTCCTGATGAATTGTGTCATTCCCTATCTGTGGATTTTTCAAACACAATATGGGCATAGAGAGGATTGATAAACAATCTGGAAACGCATTTGGCGCCACTACCAGGATAAGACCAAAGTAAAAGAACCGTGTCAACTATTGTACCGCATTTGGCGCCGTTACCAGAATAAGACCAAACATTATTATTACATTTGGTACCACAAATGTTATCATGCACAACGGTATTACATTTGGCGTTGGTATCAGCGTTGACCCCGATATTGTTACGGTGGTGCCGTGCCAAGACATTGTCACATTTAGTACCGTACCAAACGATAGCGTTACAAATGGTAACCGTCCAGAACATAGCATCATATTCGGTGCCAGACCAAGCGATAGTACTAAAAGTGGTAACTGACTCCAAACCATAGTGTGATAATTGGTGCCGTGCAAACATTAAGCGTATTGTTTTTTTTTAATCAGTGACCATACCCAAACGATAATGCTATATATGAACCGCTATAGAGAAATTATCGACCATATGGAAATCTAATCTCTCATATGATAGGGATTCTTCCAAGCGGTAGCCGTGTCAGTACTATTGGATAGCTGCACCACCTCGACTTTAACGAAGCGCCAAGAGAAAAAAAAGCTTGATGGAAACTGCACAAGGATGCTGCGTGCTGTTTTGAAAAATTCCTGAAAGCAGAACCAAACAAAACAGCAATTGCATGGCATAATGCCTCCCATCTCACAAACCATCCAAGTTAGACGAACAATACATACTGGTTACAGTAGAGAAACAGGGACAAACTCATAAGCGAAGTTTTCCTGTGGACTCCTACTCATGAACACAACAGTACTGGCCGATCAGCAAAGACTGACATTCATTAGCTAGCTAAAATACCTGACAAGGATGATAGGGACGAATGCCGAGAGAGAGAGAAAGTCAAGAGAATCCATGCTGTCAGCACGACTTGATAATGTAGCAATATACAAAGTCGTTATAATGTTTGGGAAAATCCCTCTGAAAAATATTTTTTTATTTAAACGTGAAACTGCTAAAGAATCCAAACTTTTTTCCATATTGGTACAGAAAAAAGGAGCAAAATAGCGACGAAAAAAGAGTGGGGGCAAAAACAGTGACGAAATTTTTATAAGTGCAGCCGTTTAGAAATATCAATATGCACGAATGATTTTGGTAGCATGATAAAAAAAGAAAATGATGTAATAGATACTTTCTTTTTGTTACAGAATAATTCTATGACGTTGTTGCTTGTCACTATAGCAACTCAGATATAGCGTCTGTTACTGTGAATTTTGTTTTTAAAAAAAAAAAAACACCCACTTCGATCAAAATTACCTGAATTTCTCAGAAACAGAGAATGGCGTTTTGCTGTCGCGGAAAAAATATTGCTTGTTTTCTGTACGTATGGATTTACTTAGGACTACCTGCAATGATGGCTACGAAATCCACGAACCGTTCAAATATTAAAATGGACATTCAGAATGAGGAGGCCGCGAGTAAGTAAAAAAAAATGCAGGGAGGGAGGATTGAGGAATTCTTTTTTCTTTATTTTGGGCAAACGCTTTCAAAATTAGTACCCTTCCATTAAAACCACCCAACAGAAAAAAATACTACGCTCTAAAATTTGTTCTGAATGATTCTGTTATGGTATTACACAGTTCAAATACATTAGTAAATGGAAGAGTGCCCGACGTAGAACGATAAATTTCTTGCCTATATTTTGAACTAGTAGCTAATAAAGTTTTCAGTACATGCACCGGCGAAGCAAGTCGCTAATAAACTTTTACATTCATCCTAATGGTGTATCCTATTGTAGTCTGTAGCTGCAGTACCAAGTAAGGATAAGCTTTGTATTAATATATTTAACAAACCCTTCTTCCACTGGACAGATGTGACAAGGTCAAACATTTAAGATGGTTTGAAATGAAAAACACCACAAGGAAAGAGTAGATTCATGCCTTTCTTTAGCAGGTATTTGCTTAAACTCAGCTTAGTGCTCTCAAGTTGACAACCATTACTCTCCGCAATCTCTCTTACGCAAACACTCACATTATATATATATATATATATATATATATATATATATAATCTTTTAAGAAGATTGACAAAGATTTGGAGGTGAGCTGACAAAAAAACTCAATTCCTAATCCTTCTTTGTCATTTTAAATAAAATATGCCAACAAGAAAATCCGTTGCCTATATATATATATATATATATATATATATATATATATATATATACACACACACACACAAACATTTACATATATCACAAATCCCTCTGCCTTGGACAGAATGTGAAATGTGGTAAATTATTAAGCAGAGTAACACTGGTGTTAAATCAGTTTTCCTTCTATGTTGGTCGCCTTATCAAGGTTAAAGAACCCATTCTGTCCTATTTATCCATAGCTGGAGGAGAGAACAGATAGATCCAGACCTTTCTCAAGGACATTAGCCCAAAATGAAACACAGATTCGTCCAAGATTTGAGATCTAGTCACAGACTCCATTTCCCACAACGATAAACGTTACGCTAAGTGCGCCACTCGTATTAATGTAGTTGCTTCGGGGTACCATAACTTGCGCTAAGTGGGGAAAATGTGAGCAGCAACACAATAGAGCATAGACTTATTTGAAAAAGAAAAGATTTTATTCTTGTTTATGGTCGTTCTGGATGTTGTTTGTTTACAGACATGTTGCATACCGGCTTTTGCAGGTGGGAAACCCACGTATGATGTGAGGCTGCTAACGGCTTGTCACTCCGACCGTCACGGAGGATTGAATTATTTGCCGCATATTTTTGTTCTGTCTCAGTCCCTCGGGTCAAATCAGCCTACATATAGTCCACAAGTAGCTCAGATTGGCTATTCTGGGAATTGGTTGAATTTCGGTTTAGTTTCAGCAAGTTCTTACCAGTCGGACAACAGTGATGCGTCTTTGTGTAAGAGTGACTAAGAGAACGTCACTTACGAATTTTTCCTAACTCCTCCAGCAGTGTCCTACGTATCTTGTTTGTCTTACTTCGGTTGTTTGTGAGATGAGAGATAAGTGGCCGTATAGCTGGTGTTTTGTTGGGTGCTGCTTCTTGGATTTGTTTAAAACAGCATGTAGCATTTTTTTTTTTTTTGCAGTTTCCATCTAGTTTTTTCTTAAGATTCTCGGTGGTACACCCATACTATCGTACCGACTCAGTCACAGCTCGGAAGAAATTTCATTTTATTTTATGCAACGATCGACAACCGGTCAGTAGTTGCTTACACCTTCTCTATGCGTATATTGAGATCTTTCAGTGGAGGAGATAATGTTGCCGATATCTTCTCGCAAATACACCAGCATAAAACTGCAGCATTGGGTCTATGTGACCGTAAATAAAAATTTGTTTTAAACTAGAAGCTATCTCCACTTTTAAGTGACAAGCCTTTGAAAATTGTTGACCAGTTTCAAGCTAATCTTCCTCATCTTTATTTTTGCGTGGTGAATGTGATCTTCACTGGGTGCCTCATGCTTGTGCCAAACTGTGTTATGTTTAATTGATAATTATAGAAATCAAAGAATTCACTCGAATGAATGACGGGTTTTTCTTACACGACAACTGAAATATTATTTTTCAAATATTTTCTTGATTTTATTTAAATTTATTTTTCTTTCCTGATTTATTTCTTTATTTTAAAGCTCATTTGAATGTTTCTGAAAAGTTCAAACCGAAAACAGATTTATTTTTAGTCTTATGTTTTTAACCCAAATTTCTCCATCTGTGTCCAAATCAAAGCACTTCATTTATCTTTAAGAAAAATAAAGACACACGAACACAACAAGCTTACTTGAGAAAGATAGTAAACAAATTTGACGTCACTTTTTCGTCACTAAAAACAAATCCTTAAAAAGACAGTTTACATTTTTATGATTGCAAAATAAGATTTTAAAAAAATAACAGCAATTATTTTCGGAAAATAGCATCAACATTTTCAATATCTTCCAAAACATTTCTAAGTAATCAATATTTAGTCAATATGGATAACTGGGGCGTAATTTTTAACTTGGAATCAATTTCAGTGCTAAACTACCACTCTCACACACATATCATATTATATATATATAACCTCGCCTCATAAAAATTTAACTTTGAAAAAAATAATTCCAAGATTTTTCTTAGTAGCAAATGTTATGATACATGCCACCAATTTTTTAAAAATCTATATGATGAACACTTAGCACCTTTGTTTAATGGCATATCCATGTTCATGGGTTATTTAATGCCTATGTTGTTCTTGTAGAAAAACAGGAGTGGTACTATTTTACTCACAGTCGAGTAATAAGTGAGCTTTTGACTTTCCCAAGAGAATTAGTCCGAAAGTGAATAGCCTGACTGGAGTTTGAACTCTTATTACGATATCGCTGTCCAGCATGTTAGCCATGAGGCCACGGGGACGACTCCTACCGCTGAGTTCCATACGCAAAATGCTGAAGTCATTTATTAAGCTTAGTTTAGCACAAGGCCTAAAGTATGGAGCACTCTGTGTGAATCAAGCTTATGACCAATGGTCTGCAACTAAACAACATGAGCAGAACCAATCAGAAATATTTAAGCTAGATTGATTTTGACACAGAACCAAAGGCATGAAATCCAGTGAGGATAACCACTACACCGTGACGAGGTGCCTGGAAAATCTAAACTTAGATTTGAAGCAAAGCCAGAAGTATCAGTCACTTAATTCGGACTGAACTCATTACTCA
Source organism: Sepioteuthis lessoniana (assembly GCA_963585895.1). Lineage (NCBI taxonomy): Eukaryota > Metazoa > Mollusca > Cephalopoda > Myopsida > Loliginidae > Sepioteuthis > Sepioteuthis lessoniana. Next base: position 56,792,591 of record OY757906.1, read on the forward strand.
GCTGTAATTGATTTCTAGTAATGGTTAAAAAGGTACTATTTACCAACCCCTCCGCTCGGGCAGGATATGACACAAGGTCAATTTTTAAGCGGAGTTTAACAGGTTTTGAATTCAGAGTTTTCCTTCTCCTAGACTAGTTGCCTCACCAAGGCTGAAGAACCTAGTCCGTCCTACTATTTACCCATAGTTGGAGGGAGAATAAGGGGGTTCATACCTTTCCCAAGGGTATTTGCCCGAAAGTGAACGTAATAGCGCGACTGGAGTACGAACTCGCGTACTACAATTCCGCAGTTCATCGCTTTAACCATTACACCACGATTAAAAAGGTAGACGAGCAAGCCTACACAAGTAAGTTCAAGTCTTATTAGGTGCCCCATTCATTCGGCCTTGTGCCACATCGAAACAAAGCGCTTCGTAAATTACTACACTACGACGGGAGTTCTCCATACGTAAAATGTTGAACCTAGATGGAATCGTTTGAAAAGGAATTTTAAAAAATCCTTGAGAAATTTTAGAGGATTATGTTCAAATGTGTATTATCATTTTTTGAAATGTTGAAGGTTTGATCTGAAATTACGAACGATAAAAATAAGCAGAGACTTGCAGTTAATCAGAGCTCTGAACTAAATGAAATTATTTCATTCATCCCTGATGGACCCCTCTGGGATTCATAATCATAAATCCTACATATAAACCCTAACAGTATGCCCAGTCAGCTGGGGCTGTACGATACACCGACTGCACCTCTGCAGAGGATATAAGACACCCCCCACGTGTGTCCTAGATATGACGCTAAACAATTTGATGGTGAAGTTCCAGTGATGCTGGAGCTTTGGAGAATATGGAGTACCCCTTTATTGCCATCGCTCCCAGGTCAACTCTGGCCCGGAGTGGTAGCATCTGATAGCACTCTGTCTATAGATTAAATAGAACTAAACTGCGTACTTATGCTAAACTAAATTGTTTGAAATAGAACTGTTTGACATTGAAACTGTACTTACACTAAACTGAATAGCTTGAAATAGAAATGTTTTTGACAATTAAACTGTGTACTCATGCTAAACTGAATTGCTTGAAATAGAACTGATTATTTGTATAAAATGGATTTGGCATTAGATAACCTACAAAGGTTGATATGCCATAAAACACAAACCAACCAACCAAACAATATACAAAACCCATATATCTTTATATAAAAGCAAAAAGAAAAAATTCACTTCCTTGGTGTCATTATTTTTTCTTTTATACAGAAAGATTTTTTAGCTCTGCACGTTGTGTTGATGTTAATCCCAAATTAATTACACATCAATAGCCGTTGACATTGAGCACTCAAATTGGATACTCCTACCCCTTGGATTACCTCCTCAGATTATATATATATATATATATATATATATATATATATATATATATATATATATACACTAGATGGGCTACCTGTTGTTTCTTAGGTTGAAAGAATAGCACCAAATACCAGTTGATTAAGAAATGTATTCGAAATTTATTTTTACTTAAAAATAGATCGTAGTAAAACCTGTAGAGTTTCGCCTCAGTAATGAATAAATTCAGAAATTAATGATTAATGTAATTAATACAAACAGTTAAGATATACCTATGCTATTAAGAATATTATGTGATCATTAAGAAAATATAAACAATAAGAAATAATTAAGTTATTAAGAAAACAAAATGCAATTTAAATTGGCAGTTTTCCAAAAACAAGAAAATGAAAAGATTGGTCTGATTCTCCTCCCTCACCCCCGTTTTTTCCTCTTACATAGAGTGTAAAGAATGGAAATACTCATAATAATCACTATTTCGTTGTTGTTTTTGTTTTTGTTAATATTTATATAAAAAAAAACATTAATAATTACTATTCTCTTTTGTTTTGATTCGTCTTCCTTTTTGTAATGCGACTTTAATATACAACTGACTTTTCCGATATGGAATGATTAAGAATGAAAGACAAAAGAGAAAATTGTAGTGGTGTAAGATCTGAAGATTTTCGAGTTCAGATATCAAAAAAAAAAAAAAAAAAAAAAAAAAAGTACTAATAATTCGTCCCCAATTCACATTCATCGTTAGGTAGATTTGGGGGTAACATTAAGTAAATGACGCTAAAATGTCCCGTTTTGACAATTCAGTTAAAATACTGATGCATAGATTTAATGATTTTTTATGAATATTAAAAAATGAAAAAAAAAGGGATAAAATGAATAGAACTATTTCGTTGTAATTATTTTAAAACCGTTCTCGACTACTTTCAGGTCATTTTCATAGTCAAGAGAAAAGTTTGTTTTTATTCAAAAGTTTTTATAAAAAGTTGATACATTACAAAATATTTGACGAAAAATTAACTGTTAACGTAGCATATACATACATATAAGATAAAGTAGGAAAAATATTGATATCAATAAATTATGCAAATATTTTAACAATACAATTAGTAAGAAAATATAAGCAATTATTATTAAGAAACAATTTTTTCGACGGTGGTCATCATGACTCTTATGGCTTCAGATTAGATTAACTTAAACAGTAAAAATAAATGAATAGTTAGAGTGGAACAATTTTTTTTTCCATTGCGCTTACATCTAAGTGTTACTATTAAGTTTTCACCCATCTTTGTTAGTGAAGTCAATTAGGAGTAATCATTTTTGACAACAAAAAATTCGTTTTATAGATATGCAGGAAAATTCGCGAGGAATATGAAAAAAAAAATAGTCCAGTTACTTACTGTTGAAGTTCCTATGTCATAACTGTTTGTTGATCCTTTTAAATAAGTGGCAGCAGATAAATGAGAAGTTGTTTTTTTTGTTCTATTTGTAGTCTTCAGTTATTAGCGGTTTTTTTTTTTGTTGTTTTTGACAACTTTCAATTTGGGGTTATATCTACGACTCATGGAAAATAGAATTGGCTGTTTGATTATTTACATGGATGAAGTGATGGAGTCAACCTTCATTTAGACACCTGAGTCATGCCATTCTTGTTGCGAAAAAAGGAACAGATTTTTAGAGAATATTTCTTTTTATCTAGACTCAGTTTTCAAGAGCCATCGCAATTATTTTATTGAGAAGTCCCACGAAAACAATTGACGCTGTCTCCAGTTAATTCGTCAAAACCTATTGCAAGACTTCACTCCCAAAGACGACTACGTGATTGTTACGCCACCTGGTGTTGTAGTTCCGGACAAGGACTGATAATCAAATATTTTGCATATACTAGCCACAACGCTTCTATTGACTTCTTGCAATTTATTTGTAATTGTTTCATTAAAAGTGCTTAATCCGAATCGTTTCAAAATATCTTATTCAGAGTGAGGAAAAGACCGAACTATCAATAAAATATTCTTAAGAATACTATTCAAATATTGATTTTTTAAATTCATGAGAACAATCTAGAAAGTAATGAGACTGAGGTTCCCAAAATTCATTTGTAATTTATAAATCAGTCACTCGTGTCAAAATTGTTATCGTCATAGAAAATGAACCCGGGGATCAGAGTTCTAATCCTGGAGAAGGTATGAATCCACCTATGGGTAAACAGTAGTGTAGAAAGGGTTCTATAGCTTTGATAAGACAATCAGTCCGGAAGAAGAAAAATTCTGAATTCGGACTACTTTTAAAAAATTGATTTTGTGTTGCATCCTGCTTGTGGCGAAGGGGTTGGGTAAACACATACTTATAAATCAATTTCCTTCAAAATAGTTTACTTGAGAAGGGACACACCGATGGAGATGTTGTTTCCACTCCTTGAAATATTGCTGGATGTCTTCCTCGGACATTGCCTCTAGTTGGTTCGTCATAATAACCGCGCCACAATCACAAAAAAAACAACATTATAACTATTCCTGAGCTATTTCATTGATTTTACTATTACCATTAAAAATTTCCCCAACGATTGCATGAAATGAAATAAATTTACAACTTTTTTAGTTTCTTCCGCTAACAATCTAAAATGGCGGAAAAGTAAATTAAAAACCAAAAAAATAAAAATGATAATAATGTGGTGCAAAGCGAGAAAAAATAAAACCAAATAAAGAAAGGAAAGATAAATTAATTTTTTAAAGATATTCACGTACAGTTGAAGAACTGTGATCAAATGGAAAATAGCCTAGTCGGCCGGGGCTGTAAAATACACCGACTGCATCTCTGCAAAGGGTAAGGCCTCCCTCACAACGAGTGTCCTGGATATGACATAAAACCATCTGATGGTGAGGCTCTAATTCTGGAGCCTTGGGAATGTGAAGTACCCCTTCATTGCCATTGCTCCCAGGTCCATTCTGACCCGGAGGAGTCGCACCTGATAGGGTCCTATCAATCGGTCATATTAGAACTGTTTGACCATTTAAACAGTCCGCAAACACACGGCTTATGTGAAATAGAATTGTTTGACCTTTTAACTGTGTGCAAACAAATGAGTAATGTGCAAACAAATGATACATACAAAATTGAATTGTTAGTGATTCATAGAAATACTTGGAACTATTTGATGGTGTGTAAATCAGTGAATAATGTTGAATGTAAAAATCAGTGTTAAATAGTAATGCTTGTAACAACCTCACTGTCTTCAAACAAAGGATTAATATTGAATAGAATTAGTAGTGTTAGATAGTGAAAATTGAAATGAAATATGTGCAAACAAATGGCTGATGCTAAATTGTTACTGTGTCATAGCAATTCTTGAAACCATTTAGCCATGTGCAAACAAATGATTAATAATAAATAGAGTTATTCGTGACAGAAAAAATACTTGAAACCATTAGAATGTGTGCAAATAAAATGAGTTCAGGCTCATTTATAAATGTTATCAACAAAATGAGTTTATAAATTATATATTTATAATGCATATGTATAAAGAGGATTTGGTATTAAAGTACCAACAATGGTTGATATGTCATAAAACCCAATCAAACCAAATGGAGAAGGAGAGGGTGACTAGAATATAATCAGACCAGTTTGTTCTTGATAGTTAGAGAATGGAAACTATGAAGCTATGAATATATTTTTCTTTTTACCAAGAAGAATGTTCTTGTGTAACAGCAATTCTTTTTCTTTATTGATCTCATTGGATTCGTTTGTTTTCTTTGTTTAATGCCATGTCAACCTTCGTGTGTTATTTAAAGCCATATCAACCTTCGAGTGTTATTTAATGCCCAATTCATCCTTCTAACAGAACAGTAGTGGTATTATATAACCCATAGTCGGAGGATAAAAGGTCCGAAAGTGAACGTAATTGCACAGCTGGAATTAGAACTCGCTTACTTCGAAGCCGCAGTCCAATACATTAGCGACTATGTCACAGAGGCTTCGACCTTTTTATTTTAAGATATAAAACAAAAATTGTTGAGACCATGCAACAGGTCGTAACGAACATGTTAAATGTCTTCAGTGTGTCGCTTTCTAAGGAAACTATTTTGGTTGGTTTTGTTTCTTTGTCTAATGGCATATCAACTTTTGTGGGTTATTTAAGCGAAAATTATCTTTGTAGAAGAACAGTAGTGGTATATACAACCCATGACAGAGGAACTATTTTGAAGGAGATAAAATTGATTATGAGAATCTTCACACAATCAGTATCGTAACTTTTTCGAGAAACCTTGTATTTTAGGCCTTAGATTATTTTCGGCTTGACTTAGAACGTCTGAAGTGAATACAATATTTATTTCTAAGTGAATTTAAAATAAAAATTCACAAAAAAAAAAAAAAAAATAACGAGACGCATAGCCAGAATTTGAAGGGGTAGAATGTGTTGGGTTTCGCTATTCTAACTTTGGTTTGGCCATATTCACTGACCCAAACGTTTCTTTCGCATCATCGCATTTATTTTTAAGATTTCTTTCACGCCACAATCACAAAAAAATCTAACTATTCTTGTGCTATTTGATGGATTTTTTAAAAAAATTACAATTAAAAATTTTCCCAATGATTTCATGAAATGAAATGAGTTTACAAAATTTTTAGTCTGCCCCGCCAACAATCTAATATGGCGGAATAGTAAGTTAACCGATCTAGAAATTAAAATTAATAAAATAAAATGATGTGATAAAAAGCGAAAGAAAATAAAAATAAAGAGTAAATAAATTAAGTAAAATAAAATTTCGAAAATATTCCCATATCGTGAAAGAACAGTGATCTAGCATGGAAGAACGATTGGGAGATGAATGAAAATATAAGGCCAGTAATCATGGATTTTTTTGTTAAGATAAGCCGTTTTGATTGAAACAAAAGAAAAATTGACACTATTTTTGCCTGAATTTCCGCGACGAGGAATCAACATTACTAGCTGTACTTACCCATATTACATACAGGTTTTAAGCTGGTTATTATTAAAGAATAAAGAACGTAAAATCAATTTCCTCAAAGTTTGGAGTTTTGTTCATATTTAAAGGATGTTTTATTCGTATGTACTGTTTATTTCTTTCGTATTATTACCTTCTTTACATTAAGCGTAGCGTACAGAAGACGGTTTCGTTTTTATTCCGCGATAACAGATACTCTCTAAAACCCCTAAAATTGAAAAGTTATTTAATTTTATAATTTTTCAGACTCATCTTTTCAGTTTTTTGTTTTTTTAGGCTGAGCCACCGTCGAGATGAAATTTATACTTTTTTAGCGGCATGACACCTGACTGCGATAGAGAGTCTATGTGGATATTGGGCGTATTTTTATACTTTAACGTGTAGCAAAATATTCAAGATTTAAATGGCAAACTTTCTTACGTTAAATTTCCAAACAAACCAGAAAATAAAAAAAAATCAAACAATAATTTTTGACCGGTGAAAATAAAGAAATCAGACTTTAAACATTCATTTTCTTGAGCCAATCTCCAGGTTATTTATTGAATTGATGAAATTTGGTTTGTCAGTAAAATCTTAAATGTTCACATGACAATAAACTACACGGCAAAGTTAGTTTTGTTTGGCACCGGGCCAGAAGTATAAGGCACTTAGCGGGAATAGTTTTATGACATTAAAAGGTGTAATTAAAAAAAGATCGAAAGGGAATAAATTATAAATTTAAAAATCTTAATGAAGGCGTGTGCACAACTTAGGAACTTATATAATAAAGTGATGACGTCTAGACTTTATTTGATAAAGTCAGAACCAATTAGAAAAAAAGGGATCCAGTCTCGATACTTTTTTGAATTAAATTTTTTGGTTTGTTGGTTATATTTTATGGTATATCAAGAAAAATCATCAAGATGGGACCCTAACATGTAACACAAAAATCTAAATCTACATGGTGTTTCCCACAAGCCCTCACAACCGTCAACATTATAAGGTATGGGTCAAGAGTAAGTAGAGCAATCCAAGGAAAGGAGTAGTACTCTCCCCTACACCTCGGTATAGTAGCTATTGAAAAGAGATTTTTCGGGTTACCCTCGACTACGATCGGCTAACTATATATATGATTTGTAAACGAATAATTTGTAGGTAACATTTAAAATAAGTCAGGGCTCTTAATTCGCGTATAATAGTTTCAAGTAATGTAATCTAACACAAATAATTCTATTCAATATTAATCATTTGTTTGCCCACAGTTAAATTGTTTCAAGTATTGTTATCAAGCACTTATAATTTTTTGCACACAGTGATTCTACGTATTGCAATTAACTCTGATAATTCTATTCAATGTTACTCATTTGTTTGCACAAATTTAAATGGTTTCAAGTAGTGCCATGTAACACAAATAACTCAATTTAAAATCAGTCATTTGTTTGCACACAGTTAAATGGTTAAACAGTTTTATTTGATTCATAGATGGGACCCTAACAACACCGAGTTAGAGGGGACCTGGGAGTTATGGCAATGAAGTAGTACTCCACATTTCCCGAAGTACGAGGTCTGGAGTCTCATCTTGAGATTGCTTGTTTCGTGTCATATACAGAACATTCGTTGGGATGAGAGTCATACCCTTCTGCAAAGATGAAGTCGGCGTATTCTACAGCCTCAACCAACTGGGCTGGCGAAATTTGGTCTCAGAGTAATGAGACATTTTGCTATTATCTTAACTCCAGGCATTTCAGAAATAAAAATATATACGTGATTTTTGGCACAATTAATTACTAACTTGCATAACTTAATATCACTGATAAGCAAATAGTAAGAACTAGTAGCAAAGGAAATGGAACCAATGTGCCGAGTTCAACTCTTTGATAATACTGTTTGTGTTTCACTTCGCGCAAATATTCTTGGGAAAAGAATGAACCCTCTTCTTCCACAAGCAATAGATAAATTATAAGGTAGACCGGTCTCTTTCGCCGTATCAAGGTAACAAATCTAGGAGAAGGAGAAATTCTAAATTCAAAATCTGAGTCGTGTTGTTCGGAGAATCAGTGGCACACTATTGCCTCATTCTACTGTTAAAAAAGTGTAGATTGTTTTTTACAAACCCACACAACCGTCAACAAATCATTTCTATTGAAATCAACAGGTTTATCTACGGTAATTAGAAAGAAAAAAAAAACGTTTTGTTGAATCTGAAACTGTTCGTGAAATATAGAATAACAATATTAGCTTAACACGCAATATTATTTAAATAATTAACTACTGGTTAGAATAGTGTATTTATATGCAATATAAAATGTTCAATTCATTGAATGAAATTTTCGTGATTGTCTATTTAAGAACAGTAAAACGTTTCTTTTGTGTCTGTTATGTGGCAGGTTAAATTGCTTTTCTATGAGCACATTTTGGCAGTGTTCGGTGATTGTTGTCGGTTCGTCTAGACACAGCATGTGCAGCTGTGACTGCCAGTGGGTCTGCAATTGCAACTATTAAACGAGCCTTCTTTCTGCCTGTCTATACAAGCCAAGTTAAATTGAAATTTAATGTTACTTAAAGTCAATGATTTATCGACCTTCCAACCGGTTAGATTTGACACAAGGGGGAGCCATGCACGAACTGAGACTCATACGAGGCTGTCACAAAAAGTGCTTGATCCTCTCAGCATTCCACTTTCGAGGAGCCTAAGCGACAAACTTAGCCCTGCTATGCTGGTAGTGCTTGGGTGGAAGGACCAGACGATCAATTCAATAACACCGACCCGACCCAAAAGCCAGGCGCCCCTAAAAAAAAAGAAAAAACAGGAGGTAGCTGATATTATTAATGCAGTGTTACTTTTAAACATGCCAGATTTTAAACGCCTTCTACATACAACGAACACACACCTCTTTCTTGGTATCAGGTCTAATGACAGTTTAGCTGAAAATGTCAATAATTGTATGGGTTTATATAAAACCATCGACACTTTTTGAATGATCTGGTAACAAAAGAATAGGCTCCAGTGTGTCACACGATTCTTCGAAAAACACTTCTTAGGGATTGATTTAAAAGTTGCTCCTCTTTTACCTGTGGCTTTACAAAGGTTAAACAGCCCCGTTGGGCATACTATAAGATAAGGGAGAAGAAAAGGCTTCATACCTTTCCCAAAGTCATAAGCAGAAAGTGAAAAACAAACAGCCTCATCCTCGTTGAATCCATTTCATATGACGATAGCCGTTACGCCATGAACGCCTCAGTTGGGCGACTACTATTTTAAAACAATTGAGTTCGAAGTCATATCTCTCTAGAGCAGTCGTTATCAATCTTTTCTACTTCATGCAATTTTACACCATATGTCAGAATGTCATCCCCTTTCTAAGATAGTCTGACTCAAAAGATGCTTTCCAAATTGTATGCATTTTTTCTATATTAGTATAAAAATATTTACTTGCATTATTTTCAAAGTTGAGTTTTACCAATATAACAGCAATAGAAAATTCTGATCGATTTTAAAACTTAAAGAAAAGTCAGCGTGGGATGCTGAAGAATGCTCAAACCAAGAGTGCTTAAATGCAGTAACCTTGTCTATAAAGTCAGCTTTTTTCAACTTTATGATTTAGGAGGTTATTGTGCCTCGTCTGATTGGCTGCTGACCTGTAGTCCCTATCCCCACTCACCTGAATTTTAAAATTTTTCCTCTGATTGAGAAACCCTAATCTAAAGTCTTGTCCCTTGCAGACGTGAAAATGTAATTATCACGTCTTCTAACGGCAACCGCTGACTAGTGTATAATGAGTGTTTTCTCCAGAACATTTTACCAAGATAAAGACAAACATTCAGACTTTTAATTAACATCGAGCCACGACATAAAACTTATGTTTTTGTATTAATTGTATTCTTGGTAAAACATCATCATCAGGATGTGTTGATAACACAGATTCCTTTAACTTTCTTTCATCATCCATTCTTATCGGTTATCGGTGTCCGCGCAGAGCTGATGAACGTATGGGCATAAGAAGGTACGGATGACGTGATAGTTATCGTCGTAGAAAATTGGCTTGACCAGTCGAGTTCAAATTCTGGACGAGCTGTTTGCATTTCACTTTGCGCTAAATGCTCTTGGTAAAAGCAATCTTGTTAAACGTAGTTGTTACTAAAATGTTCATAACAATGTTTGTCTTTGAGAATTTGTATAAAAAGGACCCGCTGATTCTAATGTCTTCTTTTCGCCCTCTACTAACCCCTATTTTCCTTAACGCATTTTGGGAACTTTTCGTCAACAAGGGAAAGGTTTCTACCCACTTTTCTTGAGGCAACGACTGCACCAAATTTCTGGGATCTACTTTTGGCTTTTAAATGTGTAAATTTATATTTGGTGTGTATATATATTTACTAATCCCTCCACACAATCAGAATACATTACAGGGTAAATTTTTTAGGTGGAGTTTAGCAGGTTTGAATTCAGAGTTTTCCTTCTGCTAGATTGGTTGTCATATCAAACTTAAAAAATCCCGTCAGCTGTATTGTTTGCCCATAGCTGGAGAGAGAATAGTTGGGTCCATACCTTTCTCAATAGAATTGGCACAATGGGAAATGCAAACAGCTTAGTCAAGGATTTGAACTCTGGACCCCGCGTCCATTTCCCCACGAGTGCCTGGTATTTTCTGTGTGTATGTATGTGTTATGGATTGTTGTTATTATCATTACCAATTTCGGTTGCTACATCGCTTAAAAGAGGCGCTCATACCGTGTCAGTTATCCTCGTAAAAAATAGACTCAGCGACCCGAGTTCAAATTCTAGATGAGGTGATTTGCATTTTACATCGCGTTAATACACTTGAGAAAGGTACAAATACCTCCAGCTATAGATAATAGGGCAGAAACATAACATAAACAGAATAATCGCTAACTTAACTTTATTCCTAACAACTGCACCATAGGGCGTAAAGTTTGCAATTGAAAACTGAGTTTAAATACAAATAAAGTTCTGCCAAAAATTTGGTCCTCTTTTGAAACCGGCATAGCAAGACTCAGATGTCTAAATGGTCGTAGAATTCGCTGCTTTATCCAAAACTGCAAAACTAAGATAAGCTTATGATTTATGATTACTAATTATGCAAAGAGATGAACCTCATTGTGATCTAATGGTTAACAAGCTAATCTCAAGAGATCTAGGCCTACTAAGTTTTCATTCTTCTAATGTGGTTGCTTTACCAAGGCTTGATAACGCATTGTGCTATTTATCCATACTTGGATTCATAACTTTCTCAAGGACATTAGCACAATGTGAAACGCAAATCGACTCGTCCAGGATTTGAACGCGGGTTGCCGAATCCATTTCCAATGATGATAACCGTCGCACCATGAGTGCCCCTTGATATTTTCATTGTATGTATTTTTGTGTTTAATATATACACAATATTCGACTACCTGACTTTATTAAGAAAGGCAGCACTAGGGGGCGTAACGACTGCGGTTGCTATTGAAAACTGAATCTAGATAAAAAGAAAAGATCTGCCCCAAAATTACCCTTCTTTTGAAGCCGGCAGGGTATGACACAGACATCTAAATGTACTGCTTCATCCACGTTAAATATTCAAAAAGCTAATTTCTTTTCCCATGTCACGTTGAAATAATACCCAAATGAAGCATGCGAAAACAACCCTAAATCCTGCCAAGAACTAAAGACGACAATGAAGCTGTTTCATGTATCATACATTAAAAAGATAGTAACCAAATAGGTATGAATAATTAACTGAATTAATTCTTTGTACATATTATCATACATCTTCTTGTAAATATACTAATTAATTAATTGTTGGCATATGGAGCGTTTACCACTTATTTTTTTACATTGCTTTCAGACTAAAAAAATGATTAACACTTTAATTAACTCCCATGATTGGCAATTTCAGTGCATTCTTATAAAATTTGTGCCGTAGGGAAACAATAAATAATTATCTTCCTTGTATAAGAGGTGTATCCATTGATAGTCATATGTCAATGCTATTATCCATCTCGGTCTCTTTCGTCTCCAATTTTTGAACAGTTAAGACGTGCCTTTTTGTCTCTGTTAGTTGAACAGTAAAGACTTTGTCTCATCTCCCGCCGATGGTCGTTGTTTTTTTCCTCGTCGCTAAAATTTAATGCAAGCATGGCTTTTCTTTGCGTTGTACTCTTTTCATCAATTAGTACTTTTTACCGTTTTGTACCCGTTTTATATACTCCATTTCATATGCTTACATTTTATCCGTGGGAACACGTTTGTGTATTTTTATTAATACTTTTTGTATTTGTTAGTACGTTATGTATATATTAAATGATCCAACATATATAAATAATCTGATCTTGTATTTCTTTTTGTTTATTCAGTGTTAATGTACCATTGGGTGTCCTAAAGTTAATATAAAACCTTGTATATACTAATGTTAATCTTGGACTAAATATCACCCTAGCATCCACCAACCTAACAGATATTAAGATAATTTTAAAATATTTATCTCTTTATATCTTTAAAGTACGAGTCATGGTTATCTTTCGATGGCTGTTTTTATTCTCATCTATATAAGCCACTCTTATAGATGAGCAGCAGTAGTTCCCCGATCGAACTGACAATCCTGAGCGTTAAGCCGCAGGACTCACACGTACATCACGCTGCTTCCCATGTGTATGTGTTAGAAAAAAAAAAAACAACAAACAAAAGAAAAAATGAAAAAAAAAAAAAACTTTTTTTTAATTTTTTACCTTAAGTTTTAACTTAGTTAAAGTCCAAGACTGCTGTCTGTTAAAATTCAAAGACATTTTGGGGTATATTTCAGCCTATCATCCGATTCCGGCCCTGACAGGTTAAGAAACAGTAGCAGCGATAATGATTCTCTACAGAAACACCAAAGTGAAAGTACGTTCACCAGATGGAGACACGGAATACTTCGACATTGTTGCAGGAGTACTACAAGGAGACACACTAGCCCCGTACCTCTTTATCATCTGTCTAGACTATGTGCTTAGGACTTCGATCGACAAAATCAGAGAAAATGGCTTCGAGCTGACTAAGAGAAGAAGCAAAAGGTACCCCGCAAAAACAATCACGGACGCCGACTACGCTGATGACTTGGCGTTACTAGCGAATACGCCTAATCAAGCAGAGACACTACTGCATAGTCTGGAACGAGCCGCAGCTGGCATTGGCCTCCATGTCAATGCAAACAAAACTGAATATATGTGTTACAACCAAACGGGCAACATTGCCACACTAGACGGAGCCTCTCTGAAACTAGTAGACAAATTCACCTACCTAGGAAGTAGCGTCTCATCAACCGAAAAAGACATCGACACACGACTGACGAAGGCATGGACAGCTATCGATAGGCTCTCGATCATATGGAAGTCGGACCTAACTGATAAAATGAAACGCAGTTTCTTCCAGGCAGCGGTTGTGTCGATACTGCTATATGGATGCACCACATGGACGCTAACGAAGCGGCTGGAGAGGAAACTAGACGGAAATTACACAAGAATGTTGAGAGCAGTATTAAACAAGTCCTGGCGACAACACCCCACGAGACTCCAACTATACGGACACCTGCCCCCCATCACGAAAACTATACAAGTTAGACGAACCAGACACGCGGGACACTGCTGGAGAAGCAAGGACGAGCTCATAAGCGATGTACTCCTGTAGACCCCCACATATGGATGTGCAAAAGTAGGACAACCAGCACGAACTTACATACAGCAACTATGTGAGGACACAGGATGTAACTCTGAAGACCTGCCGGAGGCGATGAATGATAGGGAGAAAGGGCGAGAGAGGGTCAGGGATATCCGCGCTGGCGGCGCGACATGATGATGATGATGATATCTTTAAAATGTAAGTACATTACACTATAAATTTTGGTATTATCACGATTGTCAGCTGAAAAATTTCTTCTAATGAACACAAGATGACATTGCGGAAGCAGCATAAAATAAGAGAGTGCGAAAGTCTCACCTTCTTTACCTGTAGGATGTCAGAGAAATAAGACGTCTTATACTCGGAGGGACATTTTTAGTCCCCAGAACATCTCGTATCGCACTGAACACGACACCACAGAATAATATCACATGTAATGTCCTAAGCTTACTTGCTTATACACAAGGTATATGTCATTATTCACAACCAAAAATATCTTGAAAAACTTTCTTTAAGAATTCACATACGTCCAATAAAAGCATTTCTGTATATATCATTTTATTGAGGCACTTGGGGTGTAATAGTTATCGTTCTAGAAAAAAGACACAGCTACCCGAGTTCAAAACCTGGAAGAGGCTGTTTGCATTTCACATAGTGCTAATACCCTTAATTATTAGTATCATATAGGAATATTGAGACCATAAAACTCTAAGCAAATTCTTCGTATCAGAAAGTAATACTTGATATCATATAAACAGTGTGCAAAAACTCTTAAGAAATGAAGAGTATAACGGCCAAAGTGTTGGATTGCAGCCTGGGAGTCAGCGAGTTCGAATTTCAGTCGCTCTATTACATTCACTTTTGGACTAATACTTTTGGAAGAGGTATGAACACCCTTATCCCTCCCCCAACAATGGGTTAAATAATATCACAACTGTTCTTATACAAAGATGGCATTAAACAACCCACGAATATTGATATGTCATTAAACAAAGAAACAGAAACAGAATCTTAAGAAACAAGTACACGAAAAATCCAAACGTAAATGCGCAATGTACGTGATTCCCAAACCCGTAGGCATAGAAAAATCGTAGACGGGTTGAAATCAATCAATAATACAAAGTAGAATTTTAACGTGTCAGTTCCTCAACAAACTGGTGACCATCAAATATTTGGAAACAGATCCAAACAATATTCCTCAACAAAATGGTTTGAAAATCAATCTTTGACTTTTTTCTCTTTTTAGTATCTCAAATGGGATTATTTTAAAAGTAACTCATAAAGTTATAAGCAATGAAAAAATGTAATTGTAATGGATTCTTAAAATTTACCAACTTTGCAATTTGTTGCCCAATCTGACAACGCTGATACAACAACACAGCAGATATACGCTGCTGCTAAAAGCTATAAGTAGTTACAGCCTTTCTGCAGGGGTTGTAGAATACACCAACCGAATCTCTGGAAATGCGTAAGACAACCCCAACGAGTGTTCTGGATATGACACTAAACTATCATTGTGAGGCTCCAGTCCTGGAGCTTTGGAGAATGTGAAGTACCCCTTCATTGCCATTGCTCCCAGGTCCACTCTGACCCGGAGTGGTAGCACCTAATAGGGTCCTATCTATGGGTCAAATAGAACTGTTTGACCACTGAAACCCTGCGCAAAAAAATGACTTATATTAATTGAATTTTTACAAATAGAATTGTTTGATCATTTAACTGTGTGCAAACAAATGAATAATGTTGAAAAGAATTATTAGTGCTAAACAGTTATACTTAAAACCCTTTAACTGTGTGCAAAAATTGAATCATTAGTATTACATAGTAATACTTGGAATCATTTGACTGTGTACAAATGACTGAATAGTGTTGAATAGAAAATTTGTGTTAGATAGCAATACTTGTAACCACTTCACTGTCTATAAACAAATTATTGATATTGAATAGCAGTATTAGTTTCTGATAGCAATAATTGAAACCATTTTACTGTGTACATAGAATAACAATTGTCGTGTGCAAAAAAAAAAAAAAGTTCTAACTCATTTAAAAATGAAATTACCTACAAACTGTTTACTTACAAATCATGAAATGTCTGCAAACAAATGATTTATGTCAAATTGCTACTGCCTCATAGCAATTCTCACAACCATTTAACTGTGTGGAAAAAAAATCTCCGGTTCGTTAAAAATATCATCAATAAAATGTGTTGGCAAATCATATATATGTGGCATATCCAAGACACTTGTTGGGGTTGTCTTACACCTTTCCAGAGATGCGGCCGGTGTATATCTGTATAAAACAGGATTAGGCATTGAATAACCTTCAACGGTTGACGTGCCATAAAATCCAACCAACCAAACAAGTATTAGCTCTTTTAGTAGCTATTTAACTTTGACTCAAGGGGAATTGTAAAAATATTAATTGTCGTAGTTTTCAACATAGAAATTTCTTTTGAGTCAGATGCTTGCTTGATTTACAACCTCAACTGAATCCCCTAGAGACTAATTCAGCTGAAATTCGTTCCAGATTGCAGGACATTCAATACTACAATTCCTTGAATCTATACTACTACAAGTGGTAGCAGTAGTACTGCTACAACATGTAGATTCCATCTGAAACATACAACAACTGCTTCATTACGTGAGTTATGATATAGCAGTTTCAAAAGCAATATAATTGTTACCTCTACGTTTACCTGGTTTTGAATTCAGAAGTATCCTTCTCCTACAGTGGTTACCACTTATTCTGGAGAGAACAGTCTGTCCTAGACCAGTCAACTGGGCTACTTAATACGCCGACTGCATCTCTGCAGAGATGTAAGACTCCCCCCCACCGCCACAAAGTGTGTCCTAGATATGACACTAAACTGCATCTGATGAAGATTCTCCAGTTCTTGAGATCTGGGGGATGTGGAGTACCTTTTCATAACCATTACTCCCAGGTCCACTCAGACCCGACGTAGAAGTAACTATTTCGGTCCCATCTATGTGTCAAATAGAAATGTTATCATTTTCTAAACTTGCAATCATTTACAGCATGCAAACAAATTAATGATGTTAAATTGAATTACTAGTATTTCATTGCAAGTCTTTGACCCATTTCACTGTGTACAAACAAATGAGCCCTGGCTTGTTTAAAAATGTCATCTACAAATTATTCATTTACAAATCATATATATATATATATATATATATATATGTGTGTGTGTGTGTGTGTGTGTGTGTGTGTGTGTGTATAAACAGGTTCTAATATTAAATACCCAACAAGAGTCGATATGCTATGAAATACAACAAACCAACTAACAGACTGTCCAGCTATTCTATCCGTAGCTGGTGGAAGAAGAGATTCATATTATGTCTAAAAAATAACAATTTAAAAATGTTAGTGTACTAATGTATGTGCAATACTCTGTGTGTGTGTGTGTGTGTGTGTGTGTGTGTGTGTGTGTGTGTGTGTGTGTGTGTGTGTCACAGTGGTTCAGTGGCTAACGTGGTAGACTGCGACATCCTTGTAAGAGATGGCGTGGCTTCCAGTTCTGGTGATCTGAGGAGTGTGGAGTACATCTTCATTGCCATGATTCTCCGGTCAATTCTGATACAAAGTTGTTGTGCCTAACTGGGTCTAATCAATGGGGGAGAGTCTCCGTAGTGTAGTAGCTAACATGCTGGACTGCGACATCGTTGTAACCGAGTTAAAATTCCAATCGCTCTATTACACTCACTTTCGGACTATTACCCTTGCGAAAAGTATGAATCCCCTTATTTCCCCCACAAGGTATTGGTTAAATAACATCATTACTCTTATTCAAGGATGGATTCAGCATTAAATACCCCACGAATGTTGATATGCCATTAAACAAAGAAATAGAAACTGAAACATTTGGCCTAGCGGTTAGAGTGTTCGCCAATGGCCCGGGAGACCTGGGTTCAATCCCAGGTTGAGTCATACCAAAGACTCAAAAAATGGTACTTGATGCCTCCTTGCTTAACACTCAGCATTATAAGGTACGGATCAAGGGTAAAGTAGAGCAATCCAGGGAAGGAGTAGCGCCCTCCCCTACACCTTGGTGTAGTAGCTATCGAAAAGGGAGCCTTCGGGTCACCCTCGACTATGGTCGCCAACTTTACTTACTATATATATATAGCATGAAACTGTAAATGTATCATTGGGTCCTCTTTATCATCGATTATTTGAATAAGCTCTGATAATTTTCGGCATAAAACAAGCCTGCTCTAAATGAGGTTTTCCTCACTATATATATATATATATATAGTGTAATCGTTGTCGTCTTAGTAAATGGACACGGTAACACGAGTTCAAAACCTGGTTGAGGCTGATTGCATTTTACATAGCACTCATACTCTAAGGAAAGGAATGCCTACCAATTATTCTACCCCCAGCTATGAGTAAATAGAAGGGTAGACTTGGTTCTTTAGCCTTGGTTAGGCAACCGGTCTTGAAGAAGGAAAACTATGAATTCAAACCTGTTAAACTTCGCTTAAAAATTAACCTTGTGTCACATCCTGTCTGAGCGGAGAGGTTGGTAAATACACACTCATCTACAGACTGTTTCGTTGTATCACAACCCTTCAGTGTGGCTAGACTCGCAGAACACTTAAAGCTGGAACCGAAACCCGCCCAACTTTAAGTATTTTACCGCTCATTTATCAGGCGACCTATGTCATCTCGGGAATTATAACACATTATGAATTAGCTTGCGTTACCGGATACCGGAGTGCTCAATTCGTTAGAAGAGCTTTGCATTATGCGGGTGGCAGCCGTTAATTCCTTCGCCGGGGTGCTCAACCCCCGGGAGGGGAAGTAGGTGAATATATGCGTGAATCAAAAATTAAGCATCATCCATGAATTTTCATTTTTGCATATATTTTGCTCCATTTGCTTTCATTTCATGGAATGTTTTCTTAAAATCGCCATTACAAATAACTTAAAATCCCACTTAAAACATTTGATGAACCGGCTCATTTTTTTCTAAATAAATCTAAATCTAGCATCTGTCTTGTTTACTTCACAACACTTGATACCAAGCTGGGTAGACAAAAACAGACTCAAATTGACAGATCAACCATTTTCACAAATAACTAAGTCCAGTCTTAAAAGATGCATCTCTTCAGTTAGCACCTGATCATATTTCTGAAAGTGGTAACGGTTGAGTTTACTGCCTCCAAAAAGAGAAATGCCGACGGGTCTATAATTTAATTACACTCCCACCAGAAAGGTTCACATCCTGGTGTGTCCCTGCGATAATTCGACCTTGTTTCACATCCTTCCACCATGGTGTAAGTTGGTAAATGCCTCCAAATAATGTTTGGACATAGGTGAAGGGTAAAAATTCATCTGACATAGGGAGAAGGCGAGCATGGTTACTAAGCTGAAAACTTAGTTTTCAAAATCTTAACTCTCACCTAAACTCAAACCTCGGTCCATAGCTTTACAAGCAAATTCATTTTTATTTTATCCATTATAATCCTATGTCCTATGTTAAAGACAATTAAGATAAATATGAAAATCTCATAAAATATTTACATTTTGGTTAATCAAATGTATACTTCGCATAAATAAAATTTATATTTATATTTACTGTAATAAATGTTAAATGGTTGTTTCAGGTGTTTACGCTCCATTTTTACATATTTCCTAATAATAATTTGATTATAAATCGGAAAATAAAAATTTCTTTTATAATGGATTAAATCTCAAGATTTAATTTTGTGGTAGGTTGTTTGAGTTTTATGGCATATCAACCTTTGTAGGTTATTTAACGCCAAATCCATTTTTATGCAAATTGTCAGTTCTATTTCAAACAATTCAGTTTAGCATGAGTACACAGTTTAATTGTCAAAAACATTTTTATTTCAAGCTATTCAGTTTATTCAAACAGTTCTATTTCAGCCAATTCAGTTTATTATAAGTACAGATTTTGTTTACACTCAATTAGATGTCAAAACAGTTCTATATTAAACAATTCAGTTAAGTCTAAGTAGAATTTCAATGCCAAAAACAGTGCCATTTCGAACAATTCAGTTTAGCATAAGCACGCTGTTTAAATGTAAGTACACAGTTTAATTGTCAAAAACATTTCTATTTCAAGCTATTCAGTTTAGTCAAGCAGTTCTAATTCAAACAATTCAGTTTAGCATAAGTATGCAGTTTAATTCTATTTAACCCATAGATAGGGCCCTATCAGGTGCTACCATTCCGGGCCAGAGTGGACCTTGGAGCAATGGCAATGAAGGGGTACTCCGCATTCCCCAAAGCTTCAGCATCACTGTAACCTCACCATCAAATTATTTAGCGTCATATCAGGACACTCATTGGGAGGGTCTAACCCCTCTGCAGAGATGCAGTCGGTGTATTCTACAGCCCCAGCCAACTGGGTAATACACAGAGTTAATGTCAAAACAGTTTCGTTTCAGATGATTCAGTTTAGCATAAGTACACAGTTTAAATGTCAAAACACTTCTATTTAAACAATTCATTTTAGCATAAATATGAAGTTTAAATGCAAAAAACAGTAAACTCAAGCCACGGGTTGGTTCTATTTAACCCATAGATAGGACCCTTATCAGATACTACCACTCCGAGACATAGTGTTCTTGGGAGCGATAGCATTCCCTAAAGCTCCAGCATTACTGGAACCTCGTTATCAGATTGTTTAGTGTCATATCCAGGACAGTCATTGGGAGGTTACCTCTCTGCAGAGAAGCAGTTGGTGTATTCTACAGCCACAGCCGACTGGGCAATCTAGATTTGATATTTCTACTATGTGTGTCAAGATTTGAGAAGGACAGATATTTGAATTTAGAAGATTGTGTAGCAGCCTTTTTCTGAAAAGAGAACCAGGTAGATGTGAAAATAAACATTTGGAATTTGCTTCCATATAGACAGATAACAACCCCAGATAGATAGATAGATAGATAGATAGATAGATTTAATGTGCTTCTTTCCATTATAAAATCGACTGCCATTTGATGGAGAAAAGGTTGACAAGAGGACATTTGCAAAGATGAAACGTCAAATCCATGTACCACGATGATGGATGACACCAGATAGGAACTCTTCATTTGGGAGGCAGAAATAGTGCGATTGCCAAATTACTCAGGCAAAAGCAGCCACTGAGAAGACAGGCCGGTCCAAGACACGCACATTACAAAAATACTTACCCTTGCACGTACAATCTGCAAGACAAAAGTGCATTAAAGTTCCAGCTGCATTTGCATACACTCATCAGAAATACATACATGCATATATTTGAACAAATATTATCTTAAAAATGTATAATACTTTCTCAATAGCAGATATGTTTGCTATTATTTCAGAGTTAATTAGATAAATTCGCAATCTATAATGATAATTAAAAATTGGTCTGATGACCATAGATGGCCAGATGGTTTCATTTTAAACAACCAAATGTTTATGTACGCCAAAAGAAGGTTTAAACATAAGATAAAAATGGTTCTTCGAAGACAAATGGCTGGTTTCTATCAATAAACAATTATCAACAGGAAACCGTGTTGCTGCAAAATGTATAGAATTTTAATTTCTAAACTCGAAAAACTAATAGTCCAACAACAACTATGTTTTACATTTTATAAACATTACTTATTAAATTCATTGGTAGTTATTTGAGATGGGGATGTAAAATAATTAGGTAACCTCATTGCTAAGTCAAAACTAACAAATCGAAAATAAAAATAAATATTTTAAAATCGAAAGTCCCTAAAAGTGTCACTCGCTTAAGTCAAACAAACCATTTAAAATAGAATTCTGTATTTTTGTGCTGGTTTTTATGTTCCGCTCCATTGGCTGAAGCTTTAGGATACGCCAACTTCATTTATACAGAGTACCCCTCTGCAGAGATGCAGTCGGCGTATTATACTCTCGCTAACGAGTGTCCTGCATGTAATCGAGTGCCTCCAGTCCTGGAGCTTTGGATAATGTAGAATCTAATTGATGAGAATCTAATAGAGTGGTTCCACTCCAGGAGCTTTGGAGAATGTAGAATACTCTTTCATTGCTATTACTCCCAGGTACACTCGGACTCAGAGTGGTAGTCGTGGTAGTACCGGTTAGGGTCCCATCTATGAGTAAAAAAAAAACTGTTCATTCATTCATTAAAGGTTATCATTATTATTGGTTATTTGAAATGAGATGAGGCTATTTACGGCTAATGACCGTGAGAAAGGTAGAAATTTATCTCTATCTCCCTTCTCAGTCATGTGTCAATCCATAGCATCATTCTTTGGTCAAAACTAACCCTTTGAAAACAAAAATAAATATCGATAAAATTTAAAAACATTTCTCTACGAACTGACATATTTCATGGAAGAATAGTAATTTCATAAGATAGAAGAATATAGTTAATAGATTTATTTTCTGTTATGTAAATATATCTTTTATTGCGTTAATTTATCAAGCATAGCTTGAAATAAGACCATAAGTATGGAGCGCCCTGTGAGAATAAAACTCTCTAGCAATGGTTTGCTAGCCTTGCTCGCTTACCATATACTTGGTTTTTTGCATCACCTTTAATGCTAATGCCCTTCGGAAAGTATGAAACTATCTCTTCTTGTCTAGCTATGGGTAAACAGGAAAACTAGATTATTAGGCTCGGTTAGGTAACCAGTCTAGGAGAAGGAAAACTCTTTAAGGATTTTAAGGAGAAAGAAACCGGCTTTAATCCTCTTAAAATTGACTTTATGTTTTATCTTGCTCGTGGTAGAGGGGTTGGGTAAATACAATATCCATGTTTTAAGATCCAATGTATTAATATAGTTTAAAATAATTTTAAACATTATTTCAAATATATCAATTTGACGCATAGATAAGATCCGAACAGGTACAACCAGGCTGACTTAGAGTGGACCTGAGAGTAATGGCAATGGAACAGTGACTACACACTTTCCAAAGCCTAATCTCAGGATGCAGTTTACTGTCTCTGTCAGGGTACCAATCTCTTTTATACAAAATAAATGAATCCCATTAAGACATGATGATAAAATAATAACTTCTTTATGCCACCTTTAAGCTAATTTGTAAATTTCATAATAAAAGAGCGATTTTGATTCTGTTAATTCGTCGTTGGAGTTTTATATATGTTCAACTTGTTGGAACCGCCGAAGAGACAAT
>OY757906.1:56820674-57095674 GCA_963585895.1 Sepioteuthis lessoniana
CAATCAAAAAAACGAACACAGATAATACTTTCTAGAGACATATGAGACCTAAAAGAAATAAAACCACAACACATCAAAAATAGTCTGCAAAGTAAGAATGTGCTTACATTTCCTCAGAACACTAATCTTTGCATAAAAGAAAATATGGGTATACTAACCTTCTCATAACAAAATAAATATTAAAATAAATGATCAGAACTTACACCTAAATGTAGGCATGAAAACAAATTTCTCCTAAGCCGTTAAAAACTCCAAATACTAAAAAATATAATTGAATTAAATTCAAAGTAGACCAAAAAATAAGATAAAATAATAACAGTGATATAAGTGAAGTTGGCGACCGTATTGAGGGCGACCCGAAGGCTTCCTTTTCAATAGCTAGTACACCGAGGTGTAGGGGGAGGGCACTACCCCTTTCCCCGGATTTCTCTACTTTACCCTTGATACGTTCCTTATAATGCTGAGTGTTAAGCAAGAAAGTATCAAGTACCATTTTTAATTCTTTGGCATGACTGGGATTGAACCCTGGTCTCCTGGGCCATTAGCGAACACTCTACCTACTAGACAATGATCCAGACTAATAATAAATTATTATAGATAAATAGATAAAAACACCAGAAAATGAATAATTAGACATAAACGTAAACAAATTAACAAATCACCAAATTGATATAATATGGTCTCGCAAATAACCACACAGTATAAGCCACACTAGCCTCCCCAGAGTGCCTCACCAACTAGATAATTGTTCCCTACAGGCCACGCACTAAAGTGTTCAAGTGATACCCACCTTATGTGAATCACTTGGTCTGATGATCACATAAGCGAGAAAGTGACAACCACCAAGCGCCGCCAATAATGTCTGGGTTATCCGAAGTTATATAAAACAAAAGTTTACGTCATCAACAAAGTTAACATTTAACTTTTAAAAATAAACACTCAAATATACGTATGCACGTGCGAAGATAAAAAGTAAATTACTTGGAATTATATACCTGCACATGAATACACATGAATTTCTAGGCAAACGGGTGTGCATTCACATTCAAATAAATGTATCTTTTCTTTTCCGCTTGCCTGGCTAATAGCATCTCCTCATACGCTGACAGCACCTTTTGTATTTGACCCTTCTCAGGAAAGAAGAAAAAGACCCCCAGCTTAAACATGGCGCCTGACATTACACGATTGTCGAAGAGGATGATCGACGAATAATCTGGGATGGCCTCAATCCTACGGGTCAGTAAATCGACCGTCTATCTGACAATCACACAATGTGTTGCTTCCAAAGCTCCATTTTAATGACCGGCAAATCCGTTGGTATAAACCAGGCCTATGGGCCAACATATGGTAGTCAAAAAGTGTGCTGACATACACGCATTATATATATATATATATATATATATATATATATATATAAGACTTATAAGAATAGAATGAGTAAATGAATAATTAAAACAAAATTTAAAAATGAAATAAGTAAATAAATAAATAAGAATAGAATAATAAAATAGCTATAATAATAATCCTACAAAATAATAAATAAAACAATAGGGTAAATAAATTAATAAATCACAAAATTAATATAATATAGCCCCGTAAAGAACGACGCAATATATACCACACTATTCGTCCCAGAATGTCCCACACAACAATATACAAA
This sequence comes from Sepioteuthis lessoniana, assembly GCA_963585895.1. Lineage (NCBI taxonomy): Eukaryota > Metazoa > Mollusca > Cephalopoda > Myopsida > Loliginidae > Sepioteuthis > Sepioteuthis lessoniana. The sequence goes on from OY757906.1 coordinate 56,822,335, forward strand.
GAGATACCCACCTCGAGAAGACCACTTGATCTGAAAATATCACCATCGAGAAACTGAGTCACCAAGCGCTGTTAAATGTTTAGACGGTATCTTAACTTAGATCCTTCTCTTAGATAGATAGAGAGATAGATCGTCTTCGTCAATGGTTAGTTGCGTGTTGTCTCCCTACAAATCTAGCCTTCTTTCACTACTGCTGACCATTATATCTCCCCAATCACCTTCTTTTCTGGTAATTGATAAAAATTCTTAGTTCTGGGCCAATTGTTATTACTTCTCTATTTTAATGTTTTCATAAAATGTTTGGCTTTAGTTTATTTATCATAATTCCAAATTAAATCTTTTTTTTTTTTTTTTGTATAAGAGAATAATACTGCATACGAGAAAAAAAGAGGCGAACTTAGCATAATAGAATTAGCGACCAGAGTTCAAATCCTGGATGAAGTTGTTTACTTCATACAAATGTTCTTGGAAAAAGCATAAATCAATTTCTTCACCCTCCCAGCTATAGGTAAATAGAAGAGCTAACTGGGTTCTCTCAAGAAAAAGGAAAACTTTTAACTAAACCAGTACCCCGCTTAAAAATTTACTTTTAGTCATATCCTAAAACACACCAACAGACTTAACGTGCACCAAATACAACAATTTAGGCGCCTCTGGTGGTGTAATGGTTAGCAAGCTCGACTAGCAAACCTACACGAGTGAGTTCGAGTCTCATTGGGTGCCCCTTTCATATGGCCTTGTGCCACATCTAAGCAAAAAGCTTAGTAAATTTCCACCAAATACAACAATTTTTGGAAACATAACCATACCATCAAAAATGAGACTGCCACGTATAATTGCATTTAGTATTTAAATGTTTGCCGATCTATTAAGGTATGCAGTTTTTTTTTGGGGGGGGTAATTAAAAGAGCAAATGAACAAATAGATTTTAAAAATAAACAGACTAATCCTTGAAATTTGTTTTAATCAAAACTAAAATTCTTAAACTATTTTCTTTAATATGTGACAATGGGACAACAACTAACATATTACATATGGTATTTATTAAGTTGTTTGTTGGGATATGTGTTAGTACCTCTGCCAAAAATAATTTTTCAGCATCATGTTTTTCTCTGCATTACTTAGAAAAAATATACTTTTAGTTTATATAATTTAATCTAGTTTGCTTTTAGGAATATTTCATGAAGTCAGAGTATTCAGCTATTAAATAAAGATGTTTTGCATTTAATCAGTTATTAGTTTATTTACTGCTAAATAAAAAAAAAACGAATAACCTCTAAATTTGATAATTCAATTGTTTGTTTGCTTGCTTGTTTTTTAATCAGTAACAGAAATTTATTTTAACTAAACTAAGATACTGAAGCTATTTCTTTTATTATGTGACAATGAAACCATGTCTCTGTACAATTGTACGTAGTATCCATTACGTTCAGTGGTTTGTTAGGTTTGGTGTGGTTTTATTGTATATCAACCTCTGTTGATTATTTAGTGCAAAAGCCATCCTAGTAGAAAGAAAGTAGTGGTACTATTCAACCAATAACAAGGGGAATAAGAGAATCCATACATTCCCCAAACGTATTCATTCATATGCAAGACTTCAAGTTGGTTGACAAAATAGCTTTAGTAAACTATAGAGATAGGGATTCTTTCTAAGAGAGAGAGAGAGAGAGAGTGATCTGAAGTAATCCTTTTCTTTCTTCAAGGGGTCAAATAAGAAAACGTAATTTCTATAAAAAGGAAACCAAAAAAAAGTTCAAGTAACTGATAAAATTGGCAGCAAAATATCATAGATATTTTCTGACCGATCAGAAATGCTGCTGTGGAAGACTTACCGAGGTCCTCTATCGGATCTGTCTCAATCACATGCAAGACTCTCAATTCAGTGTGTTCAGTGATCCATGAGGTTAATAGGCTTTCCTCACACGATTCAAACTCTCAGTACTAGCACATATTGACACTACTCATAAAACTCCCGACACACATTAATGTCCCGATTCAATTATTCACTGCTCATACAGCAATTTATCAGCACATGCGATTCAATTTTAACATTACTTTGAGCACTTGCTATTTGATAAATTTTACAAGCTGACTTTAGTGAGAAATCAAAACTATTATGGACTCTCTCTCTCTCTCTCTCTCTCTCTCTCTCTCTCTCTATCTATCTATCTATCTATCTATCTATCTTGTTTTCCATTCGGCAGATTGTACTGTAATAATAAAATATTTCGTCATTGCTTCTATTCTTAACGTTTTACAATTATTTCTATCATCTAAATTTAAATCAACTTGTTATGAAAGAACTACTAGTAAAAAAAATAATGATTGAAAATATTTCATACTAGTTGATATTTTGCTTGGTTTGGTTTGGTTTGGTTTTATGGCATATCAACCATGGTAGGTTATTTTATGCCAAATCTGTTTTTATACATATAAACAGTTTTCAATTCAGTTTAGTATAAGTATAGATTTTTGTTTACACTCAGTTAAATGTCAAAACATTTCTATTTCAAACAATTCACTTCAGCATAAATATGCAATTTAAATGTCAAAACAGTTCTATTTCGAGCAATTCAGTTTAGCATAAGTACACAGTTTAGCTCTATTTGACCCATAGATAGGACCGTATCAGGTGCTACCACTCCGGGACAGAGTGAACCTGGGAGTGATGGCAATGAAGGGGTACTCCGCATTCCCCAAAGCATTACTAGAACCTCACCATTAGATTGTTTAGTGTCATATCTTGGACACTCGTTGGGAGGATCTTACTCCTTTGCAGAGAAGCAGTTGGTGTATTCTACTGTCCCGGCCGACAGGGCAATTGATACTTTGTGTAGACACGCTCAGCGTAATAGTTATCACAGTAGGAAAGGGGGCCTCACCTTCCAATAAAATACATGATTAGCAGGACTGAATTTATCGCTAGGCACCGGAAGCACCCGAAAATAGAAATTCTGTGGAGATCAGGCATTTTTTATGATGGTCACGCAAGATTCGCTATTTGAGTATGACCCCCCTCCTCCTCCTCTGTTATGATCCAGTCGGCTAGGGTTATAGAATATACTGACTGCGTCTCCGTAGTGGGGTAAGGCTCCCACAGCTGTTATATGACACTAAACAATGCCTTCAAACTTTGCTTTTATGCTCTGGATAATGAATTTTTTAAATTAACCCATTTTCTTTGCAAAAATGGGGAAATTTGCACATTTTCATTAGATCCCATTTTTGTTTCTTTGTTTACTTGCATGCCAACCTTTGAGGGTTATTTAATGCCCGACTCATCCTTGTAGAAGGACAGTAGTGATGTCATTTAGTCCATAGCTGAAGGAATAGGAGAGTCTATACTTTTCCTAAGGGTATTTGTCTGAAGGTGAACGTAAAAGCACATCTGGAGATCGAACTCAATTACTATGATATTTCAGTCCAGCACGTTAGCCACTGCGCCAGGGGGACTCCCTCTTTATAAGGTATAAATAAAACGTATGAATAAAATTTGCATAAATTAGAATACCGAAGTTTTACAAAAATGTTTCGAAGTGAGTAGTTTTTCGAGATTTGTGACTAATGTTTCACATATCAGTCTTCGAAATAAAGTGAAGGGAGTCCCCGTGGCATAATGGCTAACGAGCTTGAGTGCAGTCACGGAGTAATCGAGTTCAAACCCCACTTGCACTATTACGTTCACTTTCAGACTAATACATTTGAGAAAAGTATGAACCCCCCAGCTGTAGGTTAAATAGTACCACTGCTGTCTTTCTACAAGGATGGCTTTGCAAGAAATAACCCTAGAAAGTTGATATACCATTAAACTAAACCAGACCTAATAAAGTTTTCAATTTTGTTTCTGTTATACCCTTCTAGGTCACTAAAATAAGTTTGAAGTAATATGGCTCTTTTCCAATTACTTTAGCCTTAAGCAGTTGAAAAATAGCAATTTCTGCCCAGAAACAAGAATAAGTCAGTCTTGTTACATAGTGTATGTTTTGTCAAGTTTGAGGATCCTGAAACCTTGTATGGCAAGACAATATCTGTTTCGGTCAGTCTGCAAGACTTAAAATATGTGGCTTCTTCACTACTCATTTCTTATTGTTTGTGTGATTACGTAACATCAAGAAACGTTTACTGTAAGCGCGTAATGACATCAACGGCCGAAAGTAAACACGTTTTTAAAAATCACAAACTGCACTAAAAATGAAGATGAACGTACGTGGTGCCTTCAATAAGTTTCCAGACGTTTTTGTACTGACATTTAAAATTGTCGTAGACTCTTGGAAATTCACTATGTTATTGCTATATATCTTATGAGATGACTGACCAATTTTTATGATTTCAGGTTCAAATAAACAGCTACAGCAGCAATTGGAATACACCCTACTAAAGCCTGAGTGTCACAGCTGGTGAAATTCAAAAAAGCAATCTGGACGTGAGGTCACTTTAGAAGAACGATATGCAATAAAATTGTGTTTTAAACTTGGAAAAAATGCCACAGAAACGTATGGAATGCATCGGACTGCTTTTAGACCATCTTGCATGAATCGAGCATTAGTTTTTGAGTGGCATAAGAGATTCAAGGAAGCCAGGGAGTCTGTGAGGGATGATGAGAGGTGTGGGGGGAGTAAGGAAGTCAATAGACCAGAGTTGATTGGCCAAAGGGTTAGGGTTAGGGTTACTATGTTGAGGTTTTAAGGGAGTTCATGAAGAGATTCCGTCGGAAGAGGCCAAAACTCTTTAAATCGGGTCAGTGGCATTTCCACCTGGACAATGCACTAGTCGACAACTCCATCCTTGTCACAGACTATTTGACCAAGATGGGCATCAAGACAGTTCCTCAGCCTCCCTTTAGTCCAGATCTTGCTCCCTGTGACTTTTGGTTATTCCCTAAGCTCAAGGAAAAAGTTAGAGGGTGTCGTTATGAGACAATTGAGGCTGTGACGAAGGTTATTGACACGCTCACACAAGAGGACTTCCATGGAGCCTTCCAGAAGTTGTTGGAACGTTACAACAAGTTCATTGAGACCAGAGGAGATTACTTCGAAGGGGACTAGAGTTTCATGAGTGTACTATCAATACGAAAAAAGTCTGGAAACTTATTTAATGATCCTCGTACAATGTAATCTCTGCTTTTAGTTGATCATGTTTATATAATTCTTTTAAATACCCTGTCCGTTGGTAAAAGGTACTTGGTAGCGCCAGGAGTGGCAGTATGGCCTTGGGCTACCGAAACTGTGTTATCACACCTGGTTGGCGGCTGATGAGGGCATGGTATCGCACGTGCTTTCACACGTTGTACGATGAAAAAAAATAGGGCCCAGATTGGGATTGGTTACTGTTACATCGTCCACCTCTGCACGCCTCAGGTGGTGTGATGATTGGCACGCTAGACCAGCAAAACTATTACGAATAAAATCAAGTCCCATTGGGTGCCACATTTATACCAAATCGTGCCAACTCCGAGCAAAAAAGCTTAGTAAATTACTACATCTTCCATCTCTTCTTCGAACTCCTGTGGAGAGTTCCTGAGGTGTAGTGGCTGACATGCTGGACTGCAACATTGTAGTAAGCAATTAGTCATGCAATTACGTTCACTTTCGAACTAATATCCTTGAGAAATTTATGAATCCCCCTTTACACCTAGGCTATGGGTTAAATGGTACCCCAACTATTTTTTACGATTATGGCTTTGGCATTAAAATACCCATGAAGGTTGATATACTATTAAACAAAGAAACTGTATTCATATGTGGATCTTACTTGGTCATCATGGGGAATATTATTCCAATTTCTTGGTATTCTCTATATTTTTCTTTCTAAATTTACAGACAGATAAAAAAATTGCATATCTGTCCAAATTCCGGACATTTTCTTCTGGTCTGTGTTTGAAGTTAAAACATTTGCATTGTGGTGTCTTACGTTATCGTTCATGTATCCACATTTTGTGATTGTCTTAATATCATTTAATGTTTTTACCAACTCTTGCTACTGAATGATATCAACATATATATTTAATGTCATTTGGTTGAATTGCAAGCGTTCCAACATTTTATATCTAAGAGAATTATTAGACTTGTTTTCAAATCAGTTCTAGTAGAACTAGTTCTTTAAAAGACATTTCTTTTCGTAAATGTTCAAATTCACAGAATCTGCTAGCGTCTCAAAACCGATGGCGAAAACTAATAGATTTTTCTTATTCTTGTTTTAATGCCATGAATTTTCGTTCGTTCAGCAATGACCAACCTCTTTTGGAGTCTAATATTCTTTAGAATGATCTGTTTGATTTGATTGAATGTCAGTTCTTCGAATTCTCTTGGATAAGGAAATTTTCATAATTGCCTCACAACTGGCTATAGCCAGAAATAAATCAGTGATTTCATTTTCACATCCAGTTTCTTTACTTTGGCATGGGTGGCAAAACATCTTCTCATAGTTTCTACATTAGTCTGGTTCATCAAAATGCAACAAAAATCCTATGGATCCTATCAGCGACGCCATATTGTTATTATGTTGCCAAGTAATTTATTCGGTATCAAGTCTGCAATTTAATGTTCTCTTTTTAGTAGGTATTTATTTGAACATAATACAAAATATAGCACAAGGACTAAAATAGTGTGGGGTATTCACTATTTTATCATCAACTTATTTATCATATTTTATCATTAGGTTCCAATTACCAACCCAAATATACTATAATACTCATTTTTACCATAACGTCACATTCATTTAAACTACAGTAACAAAACACACCAATCGATTTAAGAGCTTCTATATTATTTTCATATGTACGTACAGTGAAGAGCGAGGAAGATTAAATACAGTTTTAGTTACAAAAAGAAATCCCCTATGAAAGAAAAATGTGAGAGAAAAATAACGAACATTTACAAATAAAAGACGATGATCGCCTGCTCCTACCCACATCGTGTGCGAACTTGACAAAAAAACTAGATAGAAAAATGATTCGAAAAGTGTGGGAAAGAAAAATCGAAAACGCATCTCCAGATAACTTGATTCTCTGTCATCTAATGGGGGAAGAAAAGAGGTAATTAAATTAAAAAGCGGAGGGCGGCGCTCAAAAAACTGTCTTCTTTTTAGGATATTTGGATCCCATGAGGCCAAAATGTGCCACAATGTCGGTTTATTGTGGAGTACTTGTGACATTGTGGCTAATGTGCTGGAGTACAATATCGTAGAAAGTGTGTTCGAACTCCAGTTACGGTATTACGTTTACTTTCAGATTAATACCTCTGAGAAAAGTATAAACTCCTCATTCCTTAAATAACCCACGAAGGTTGATATGCCATTAAACCAAAGAAACCGAACCCTCGGGAAGCGAACCTTCAACGGGGTGGTTTAAAAATGCTTGGATTCTGTCGGCATCTCCCTTTCAGAGGCGCCTCAAGAATCGGGAAATAAACTCAGCCCTTTAATCTTTTTAAGCCAGGAGACAACTGTTAAAGCTGTTATTAATTCAATTCACCCAGATCGGAAATTGAAGAATTTTTAATATATTTACAAATTTTTGCTTAGTTGGAGCACAAGGCCGGATGTATGGCGCACACAGTGAGATTAATTCATTAGTAATGGTTTGCTGGTTTCGCATACTAACCATTACACTACGTGAGGCGCCCCAAAATACGTATTTTTTGCATCCGTTTTTTCTTGCAACATGACTATATATCTATCCTATTCATTTACATGCAAATTACAGACAACCATTGTTAATATAACTATTTTTGATTAAGATATTTACGACAAATCTATCTCAGTTCCTTTCAGAACATTGCCTACCGTAATGTCCGAGGATCAAACGAGAAACTACAATACAGACGTGTCCGTTTCTGAAACAGTCGAGCAGCCGACAACCGGTTTAGAGGAAGCATTATTGCGGCGCTGGAAACGCATCGATATAAGAGAAGAACCTGCGAATAACAAGCTTCCCGACACTGTCCGCCTGATGATCAAGAATGCATTAAGCAATCAGCTAAATAACATAAAAGTGGCCGAGAAGGATTCGATTCAGTTACCGTGTAACACAGAGTTCACTCTTTCGATACGGGCCAGGTACCCGTTTACGAAATATATTTGGTCCCACAACGGTCGATGGGTCTATCCAGACGGAGTAAAGTATGCACTTACAAATGGCGATCTTCTGATAAATAACATCACTCAGACAAGCGATCAGGGAGTTTACGTGTGTCAGCTTTTTTCAGGAAAAAAATGGAGAATAACAATGGCCATTTTCGCCTTAACCGTCTCACCAAGCGCCACTGTCTACCGTGTTTTTGCCGGCTCCAACCTAGAAGTGTTCTGTAATAGCCAGACTCTTGGACAATTGTACCACGGCTCAACAAGAACGTGGTCGATCAACGGCTCGGTGGTGGCAAACTTGACGGGTATCGACGCACAATTAGATTCCACTGATCGGGTGTTTAATGTCCAGCAGAATCAGTCTGGTGTCTGGACGTGTTCGGTTACGAGCGCGGACAACCCCAACAAGTATTGGCAGACGAACCAAATCGTGGTTCAGATTTGTCCCACGCCCGCTTGGTGGCGTTCCATGATGCATCAATTTCCACTTCCGATTGTGGCGGAATCCTTCGGCTTCACTTTGTTCCTTTTTTCTCTGTTTCTTTGCGCCGTGGCCACCATGAAGAAAATAAAGCAAGATTCAAATACGTGAAAACGTAAGCTAAATTGTCCTTTCGTTTCGATAACCATGTTTTGATTGAAAATAGCTTGAACGGACGGTTAAAATATGGGGGAAGAGGAAAAAATCAGCGAATAATAAACCACAATAAATACTGTACTGTTTTCGTTTAATTGTATTTATTTATTAATCTTATAAATAGATACTAGGCTTACTGAAGTACGGTACGAGGCCAAAAATTTTGTGACAGAAATAAAATACAGATCTTACTAAGCAGAATATTGTACAGAGCCAGGTCAACTAGGTTGCAAGACAGCAATTTCCCACTAAACCAAAAACGAGGGTTGGATTTGTCTGGTGGCTTCGTTACACTTGCATAAACGATACTTCATATGGACACTTATTCTTGAGGTGAGGGTCATTGTTGGTGATCTTTCAGCAGATTTTCATTTTCTTTTTTTGGAGGAAGCAAACAAAATTTAATATGAAATACCTAGATACTGACTATCCAACGTTAAGTTTAGTAGGGTTAAAGGCTATAAGTTTGGAGCATCCAGTCAGGTGTTTAATTTACTAAGCAAAATACAAATGAAGGGCACCCAAGACGATGATTACAACAACTACAACTATACTTTACATAATTTGCTTTCTGAGAAAAATATTTTTACGATGTTTGGTTTCTGGTTAAGTTGATATTTACAAATAAGGGCAAACATGTTAAAAATTGAGATTCATATTATTTCTAATAAAAATTTGCTCCGAGGGTTTATCCGACCCCTCACCAAGCCAGATTTGACGCAAGGTCATTTTTATATGGGGGATATAAGTTTTTTTCCCCCTAAAGTAATGGTAAGAGTTATGTGTAAATGTTTTCAGCTCTTTCACTCAATCAAGTCTACGGACTGAATACACAGTTGAAAAACTACTTTTTTTTCAGGTTGTTGGGAAGTTAATGTAAGTGACAGCTCCGAATCTCGGAGAGCTTCAAAACAGAAAATAACGAGGTACCCCCAAAATAAAAAAAAAATATGCCTAATACTTTCAGACATTTATTTACATGAAGACCAAACAAAAACATTAAAGCGTATAGTAATGGTACTCACAGTGCTTGTTACAATGTGGAATATTTCTCCACCATCTTAGTGGGTTAGAATTGCTCAACCTCCTTGTTAGATAAAGTTCTTGTGCGGTTCAGGCGTACCAGCAACGCGTCCGACGTCAGCCGCTATTCACTTGCTATTGGCTTTTTGGCCGAAAGCATAAACTGGGTGTCATGTGATCGCCGATAACTTAATCCCATAGGGCAAGGGAACTTTAGGTCCCATTAGGTCCCTACAATGTTCCAGCAATTTCTAACAAGATTAAAAGTTATTTGTAGTTAAAATTGAATAGTTTCCAAGATTTCGATTTGGTAAATATTGTTGTTGGCGACCGTAGTTGAGGGTGACCCAAAGGCTCTCTTTTCAATAGCTACTACATTGAGGTGTAGGAGAGGGTCCTACTCCTTTCCCTAGATTGCTCCACTTTACCCTCGATACATACCTTATATTGCTGAGTGTTAAGTAAGGAGGTATCAAGTACCATTTTTAAAGTCTTTGGTATGATGCGACCTGGGATTGAACCCAGGTCTCCCCGACCATTGGTGAAGTGCATCAACTTTTTCCTACTTAAAATACAAAAGAAAATCTTTGAAGAAGACTCACAATGAACAACGGACTCGACAAATTCAAATATTGGAATTGGTCGTTTGCGTTTCACTTTGCACTTATGCCCCTTGGAAAGGCATGAATCTATCTCTTCCTGTATTCTTAGCTATTGGTTAATAGGACAGATTGAGCTCTTTAGCCTTGATACAGCAACCGGTTTCGGCGAAGGAAAACCTAATTCAAACCAACTCTAATCTACTAAAAAATTGACCTTGTGTCACATCCTTCCCATGGCAGAGGGGTTGGAAATACAAACTGACTGTTTATCTAAATTTTGAAACTAAAACTTAACACCAAATTAATTTTACGTACTTATTACTAATAAATATGAAATTAATACATTTAAGACTAATGAATTTATTTCTGATAGACTTAAGACTAAAATTTTTATTACTAATACATTTAAAACTAATAGATTTATTACTTATAAGTCTAAGATTAATGAATTCGTTACTGATACATTTAATACTAATAAACGTATTAATAATAAATTTATTACTGATAAAGTTAAGACAAATAACAACAAACATAGACTGTTCATGGAACCAAAGTGACTACATTAGATAATGTAATAAATATGATTAGTAATTTTTTCTTTCATGAGGATTAATCTTTTATTGTAATTTGCTGAGCTTAGCCAAAAACAGACAAGGCCAAAATATTGTGCACCCAAGGATAATCAAGCTAGCCAAGTTCGTTTAATAATTCATCACACCAGGTTTGCATTTCACTTTACGTCAATGCCATTGGGAAAGGCATGAATCCATCTATTCCTTCTTTCCCTGCCATAGGTCAATAGGATAAACTAGGCTCTTTTAACTTTTGCTGGGCAATCAATCAAGAAAAGGGAGAATAAATAAATTCAAACTCATTGACTTAGTGTCATATTCTGCCCGATGTGTAAAGTTTGAGTACATACATGCTCTACCCTTGTTTCTATTGAATAAAAGGTTTAATTTGGTTTTAAGTACGATTTCGAATTAGTCCCGTATAGCAGGAAAGATTCTATCGAAAAGAAAAATATTTCTGTGTATTGCTAATTTTGGACATTCATTGGTTGACGATTAAAGAAGAAACTCAACGCTTTTTTCTTAGGAAGATAATCTCTATTATTTTACTCCTTTGAAAGTTTTTCGCAACAGCGGAACCAGATGGCTTTTCAGTGGAGTTTTGAGTGACAACAAATCTCCTCAAGTCTCCAGGACTCTACTCAGTATTCTGGTCGATCTTAATAATACTATAGTCTGGACGGTCTCCACTAGTCCTCTTTTTAGTCCCATTACCAATCCTATAGGGATTGTGCCAAGCGCACCAATTCCAATTGGTATCACCGTTATCATTTATTTATTTATTTATTTATTTCGCGTGACTTATCTTCCGAGTGTGGACTTTTCACGAAAACCCCCAAAGAGCGAAAATGAATACGTCTATTCACCAGGTTCACCGGAAAGGATTTCCTACTTTCGACTCGCCCATGACTCCATCTCTTCCAGACCTTTTTAGCAGTCATTCTAGTGCTTTGGTTATACTTGACGACCTTTTCATCTCCGTACTCCGAACTTGCACTCGATGACTTCGCTTCCTCTGAGCCCAGTTTAGCACAAGTCCCTCCGCTCCGATCACTTCCTTCATATAACAATATGGCTCAAGGTGACTTTTATTTATCTATCAGTCACGCTAACTGGTTTCACTTGAGGGATGAAAAATACCGTTGCTATTGTAACACTGAGCATTATTCGACTGAGAGCACAACTTCTATCACCAACGAAACTTCTCATAAACTAGTAATGAGACTGGGTTACTAATACATTGCAAACAGCTTTATTTTCAGACTAAAAATTGACAGAATTCTCACCAGACAATAATGATAAACAATAAATACACAAACTAGACAAATATTATTTCAGGTTTTCTTCAGTTTACAGTTTTTATTGTATCATTATAAATCTTTGGGTCAAATATTTTTATATTAAATGGTGTCCTCGTGGCGTAATGGTTAAAGCGATGAACTGCGGATTCGTAGTGAGTTCAAACTCCAGTCGCGCTATTACGTTCACTTTCGGACAAATATCCTTGGTAAAGGTATAAACCCCCTTATCCTCCAAGCTATGAGTTAGATAGCATCACTACTATTATTCTAAAAGGATGGCTTTAGCATTAAATAACCCGAAGAGGTTGATATGCCATTAAAACATAGAAACCAAACCTTATATTAAATAATACTTATATTAATAATACTTGAAACCATAAAATTGCGATTAGGAGTCCCTGTGGCATCGTGACTAATGTGCTGGACAGCGACAACGTAGTGAGAGTGTTCGAAATCCAGTCGTACTATTACACTTTCGAACTATTACTCTTGCGAAATGTATGAACAACCTTATCCTCCCAGCTATCGGTAAAATATTGCCATTACAGTTCTTCTATAAGAATGAATTTGGCATTTAATAATAAAGAAATTTTAAGGGATAAAATTTTAATATAAAGGAATTTGGAGGGAATAAAATTCGTTCAAGTGAGTGGCACTAAAGCCAAGTTTAGTATTTAACTGGGTAATGTTTTTAGGGGGCTTTAGTGTGCAATATTAAACGGTAATTCAAACAGAAAGTCCCGCAGCTTTCTAGTTCGGATACTGATTCGAAAAGATAACACAGACAATAAAGATTTTAAAAAGTAATTTTATACAAAGAAACAAGAAAAGAAAAGTATAGAAAAGATAAAGTGTTGCAAATTTTAGTGCAATTAGCGGGAACTTATCTGAGAGAGTGTCAGGAAAACAAAGTTCTTTGAATTTGAGTATTTTTCTTTTCTTTTTTGTCTGTTGAAATGTTTCAGAGTTCTTTAAATTGCGAGTCTTCTTTAAAGTTCTTTTCAGCAGAATTCTCGGTTGAATTTTGTTTCAGTTGTTTAACTTGGTTGAATTTCAGTTGTCGACTTTCGTTTAATTTTACTTTAATTTCTGGGAAGTTCCATTCAAGAAGCGAGAGACGAAACCTTTCTGCTGACTTAAGTTTATCCTGCCTTTACAGTTCGGTCCCCGAAGTCGTACTGAGGGTCTGAATAGTAGTTCTCGACAAAAGAGGGAGGTAGATTTTTGGTGCCGTATTGTCTGGGATTACTTCTCCTTTTTCCTCTCAGGCCAAATCAAGTGCTGCACGTGGTCAGGTTGATTTTTTTCTTAGAAATACATTTTTATAATAACCCACAAAAGCAAAAGTTCCATATCAGCCAATTTAATTTATAGATAAGTCCTCTACTGAATTTATCGCTGATATTTATAAACGTATCCGATCATTTCTGCTATTATGTACCGGTAAATATGTTAAGTTTTACTAATTATCCATAAAATTAGAGGTGGTCCATAGAACCCACCGAACCCGCAACTTGCAGAAGAAGAGAGCAACAGAATTCTGAGAGAGCAATATATCCACCTTCTTTGAGTTGCTTTTTTCGCTCACAAAATGTAGCATCGAAAGTCTTCTGCAATATATGAGTCGCTAATCAAATTTACCAAACTTTTTGTTATTGCTACACACGCTTAGGCATAAATAAATATTGGTCTTTCAATCTACATAAGAAAATACGTTGCTATGGTTACACGAGGCTTACTCAAGTTTAGTTTCTTTTCTAAAAAAAATCAAAATCAAGAATAAAATAATCATTGAGAAATACAAAAATATCCGTGATTTTCTTTTCACGGAAAAACTTGGTAGACATTACTCTGTGTGGTGGTAGTGGGGGAATGCACGCGTGTGTGTGTGTGTGTGTGTGTGTGTGTGTGTGTGTGTGTTCTCTAATTATAACTTTCTATTCTGCGGTTTTCTCCTTTGTCTATATCATTTTGTGATATTTCTCTATACAATTGCACTTTCCTTCCAACCTATTCTCTTCTCTTAAGTGCTTTTTTCTGTTTGAAAGGATGCTTCTGTATTTTACACCCATCAGTATAAATGACAGCACTATCTTGTACCAATAGACAAGCAAATTTGCCGACTCATACGTAAATAAGTAAACTATTTATGATAGGAACTATGCTTGCATTTATACAAGAGTCGGCTGAAAATACATAGACTGAACAAAATACTCACAAAATTTGACTAAAGAAGATTTTTTTTCCCCAATATAATCCCCCTTGTGGCCCACACAATTCTTTTATCGATGTTGCGGAGCTTGGATTCCATTGAACAAAAAAAATTATCAACAGCTGATATGACATCATCATATGAACTTTTCAGTTCAATATCAAATTGATAGAAGTTGGTGTTGTGCATAGCAGAACGAGTCTTCCTGGCCTGGTTTGATTACTGTTTTCAATTTATGAAGAGAAAAAAATTGTAAAAATATCTCAATGTTTCTGATTTAAATTATAAACTTTGTAAAACATGACTGCATGGTTTACGTTTTGTTTTTGTTTTTGTTTGATAACCAAATACACTTGGCTATCACTACATCATCTGAGAACTTCTCTTTTTACACATATATAATGTATACATCTATTTTTCTATTCATCAGTTCCTCTTCATATTTTTGCTTATATTTATCTTTTTACATTAATGTCTACCTTTCTGTTGCTATATTCCTATCTAAATAGATAAAAGTTAATGTGATTTTGATATTTTTATTTATCTATTGTAAGATTCAACTAGATAACACATTGTACTATCACAAGGGGCATGAGTCCTTCGTTATCTGTCTAAGCACAACTCTAAACAAACCCGCCTTTTCTGGCAATACGTTTTAAAATTTAATTAAACTTATTTCATCCTCGCTACTGCAAGAATTTGCAAATATCAATGAATGGAAATCTTTGACAATTATTTTCTAAATCCTATCCTTTATAATATGGGTGATATAAGCAATTAATATAAAAAATGATAATTTCCAGTCACATTCTATATTGGAATTGGAAAGATGATTCAATTATTATCTCATACCAACTATGGCGTGTGGATTTAAAACACTGACATTAGCTAGATCCCGACAATACAAAGTCACATAGAAAACAATGGAAAAACCAATGCTAGGAATAACTCTAAAGCATAAAATACCAGCATGAATCAAAGAACATAACAAGGCAAAAGAGATCATAAAATTCATAAGAGGGTCATTCAATATATAAGGTGAATTCTGTTAAAGGAGTTGGCAATAGGAAGGACTATTTACAGTTGCTTCTTGTTCAAGGAAATAAATAGTTATGAGTTCTTTCATGTTCCAGAAGGCAGTCAACATAACCTTCTTTATTCACCTCGGCGCTCAGAATGTTTTCTTTGCCGGAGTCATTGTGTTTCCATTCTATGAAATTCTTTTTGACTCAGACTAGTAGCGGCAAACCCATGTTTAACCCATTTGTAAACATTTTTAAAAATAAAACATGCTTCTTCATACACAACACACATTCTTCAGTAAATTTAACATGGTTTGTACTTCTCAGCAATCAAAAGTTGGATGACAGACCTCTATTCAACCCTGAAGCACCCTGATTTGCCGTCATTTGGAATAGCCTTAAGTGAGATTAAAATAATTTTTACTATGAATCAAAACCAAGCAATGCAGAGTTTACATTTATGGAAAAATAATTGTGTTTTGTTTTGTTTTTGGTGGGGGTCAAAAATTCCCAAAATATTTATTGAATGACCCTTCTATTAACAACAAACACAGAAGTTGACAGGACATGAAACTGGACAGGAGGATAATAGTTGTTGTATAAATTTCATAGAATGTATGCTTACCCGACCCTTTGCAACGAGTTAGATATGACACAAGGTCAATCTTCATAAGGAGCACTGCTGGCTTGAATTCAGAATTTTTCTTCTCCTAAACTAGTTGCCTAACCAAAGCTAAACAACCCAGTCTACCCAATTAACTCTAATCCATAGCTGGAGATGGGGATAGAACAGATTGATTTGATTTGTGTCTTTTCCAAGGCCATTAGCCTGAAATAAAACATAAACAGTCTCGCTCAAGGTTTGAACTCGGATCTTCGATTCTATTACTCATAACGATAACTATTATGCTAAATGCGCTCCCAGTTTCACAGAATGACCCCTAAAAATAACATGTTACGTAAAAAAAGACATAAGAGAAGATGAAGAGATGTGATGAGGTTTGCTGATGAGGTACAATCAAGTTTGTCGCGGTAAAGAAATTAGAAAAAGCTCTTATTCAGCATTGGACTTAAAATTGCCAATAAGGATGATAATATTTCTACAATAAAATAATTTTTCAATTGATTTTTATTCATGCTTTTAGTATTGGTTGTGTCATTATCATCATATATGTATTCATTGTAATTAATCAACTTTTGCCATCTTTTTATAACATCCTACCCGTGTTAACATCGGTTGCATCAACGGTTTATATGTTTTGTCTGTTATTAAGCGCGTATTTAACGAAACAAAACATGTCGTCATTTACTGGCTCGTTTGGAAAAGTGTTTTTCGTTTACGGGTTAAAAGTCAGTAAAAAGAAGCGTCAATATCCGATGTGAACTATAAACCTCTTAAAATAGGATTGCATTGTTTACGGACAACAGACATCAACACGACTTTGAAATCACCGAGGTATTTTTGCATTTCACACAAGCGTCAGTGGTTAGTGTTCACACTCGAATAAACGAAGAAGTTTAGAATGCTGTTTTTCCTGCAAGTCAGTACCTTGAAACATTGGCCCGACAGAATTTTCCTCAACTTTATCCTTCGCATTTTGTCTTGTATCAGACGATGCTAAACTTATCGATATTATAAGATTTTACAAGGTTATAATTGTATACAAAATCAACAAATTGTGTGATGTACTTTGAGGAGATGCAGCTGCAAATGATGATCATGAAGATGATACCCACTGAAAGATTTTTTTTTCTTTCATAACTCAGCAGTAAAAGGCTAAAACGAAAAAGAAATTCGGTTTACACAAAGACAAAACGCAGATTATTGAAATTAATCAGTTGGCTGGTTGACCCTCGTTGGGTAATTTAAAGTCAAACTTTTTTCAAGCAATTATATGGTTTTAAGTAACTATTCCTATTTATTGTTATTAATAATAATTATAATAATTATAATAATAATATTAATAACACGCTCGATAAAGTCACCAAATGATTGTTACAGGGGCTGGAGGACCCAGAAGAGGACGAGTGGAGACCATCCAAACGATAGCATTATTAAGTTCGGCCAGAATACTGAGAAGAGTCCTGGAGACTTGAGGAGACTTGATGTCACTCAAACTCTAGTGAGAGGCCATTAACTAACGCTGGTGTGAAGACTCTCATGATAATCTGTTTGTTCACGGTTATATGGTTTCAACTATTCTTATCTAACACTAATTATTTCCACACACTTATGTAATTTCAAGTACTTCAAGCAATTATATGGTTCAATCTTCACTGAGTGCACTACAATTTTACCTTTGTTTCAAAGTGTCACGTGATATCCTGCGGAGACGATAGAGGTAAGATTAATACTATCCTCCCGTTGGAATGAACAGTGGAAACCCGTCAAAAAAGTGACCGTTAAGAGAGAATGTGGGTCACAGAGGGGATATCAACAGCTGTTGGTACTTAGTAACCTCAGGTCGCCGGACACCGGAAGGGGAGGGAGAGAGAAGCCAAATGATTGGCTGGGACCCCAAAACGGAAGTGGGGCTCCCCCCCGTCAGCGGAAATAGATAGTAAGAAAGTTAGTTTTTGAGCAGGGCTCGTGGCAGGCAGACCCATAGCCATTTACTCCGGGTTGAAGACAAAAGAATATCTGAGACACGAGGGGCCCCAGGTTCTTCAAGCCAGTGTAAAAGAATAGAATAAAGTCTATTAGCCCGTGAAAGAAGAAAGATTCTCCAATGGAACCCCGTCGAAAAATAAGATAAGTAACTTTGGGGCCATTTCTCCTTTATACCCAAACTTTATATACCACTCTCTCTCTCTCTCAATTTGAAGAAAAACAAAAGTCAAGAAAAGACATTTATATTCGTGGACTGTCCAATTATTATATGTTTTGACACTTTGAAAGTGTATATAACTGTAGTAAAGGATTAATGTATTTTTATGTTACCACGTGGTCGAAGTTGTTCTTTGCCGTATCTTCAATGAATTTGTTACTTCATGCTTCCTTTTCAGCTTCTATTCGCCTTATGTTATCTTGCTTAGAATTGTCCTATTAATTCCTTAAAAATATCACACGGGAAACCGGAGTTGCCGACTACTACAATATAATATTATTACGACTAAAACCTAGAGGTCCCTATCTTCTGTTGTCGAGGGGAGGAAGTTTAGCAGCCTGGTGGGTGTGTGGATAGTGTGAAATTTGGAACCCCTTGCCAGCGGCGGTCAGTCTAGCCCTAAATTAATCCCTCACGTAATATGCCAGTTCTTATATGCCTGAGAAAAAAACTCTGAACGAGGACTTATTCTATAAGGGATCAAGTGCCAACCTGCCCCGTCTTCACACGTGCAAAAATAAAGTCCCGTTTTGGGATTTTAGTCAATTTCGCGTCACAAAAGTAAAACGTTAGTAAAAAGTTTTGGACATTTCCGCGTTGAAGAATGTTAAAAAAGCCAATCTCCCATACTGTTACTGTTGTGTAGCCATGAGGAATGGATGAATGACATTTTCTTTACAAAAATATACGTCTCTTTATTCTATGTTGGAGTAAAAGAATCTGTAGGTATGTGAGTGACAAATGGAAACCAATAGAAACGGAGGGAGATGAATACAGACGGCCATACTGACCTATAACTTCTTTTTGTTTTCTTGTCTATACCCCGTTGTATTATCTTCAAATTCAGCAGTTTTTTCCTCCATTACTCAACCTGCGGCCACAATTCTCTATCTGATGACTAGACTGACCACTGCAAGACTCCTTAAGACTCTCCGTATCTCACTAGGACATCTGCATATATCCTTTCCCAACGCCCTCCATTTCCGCTCAACAACGTGACCGCTTCCACCTATTTACACAGTTACGTTTCGTGCATAGAAATCTGATTGACGGCTCGGTAAAGGGTCAATATGCAACACTACTACTTTAGTGAGTTTGATTCTCACAGGTTACCGAACATTTGTAACTTTGTGCCCGGTTAAGCTTAGTTTAGAACATGTATATCTAAATAGACAAATAACGTATATCTAAATGACCTAGACGTGGAGTAGTAGTTACATGGCAAGTATCAAAAACCAATACTAGCGTGATAATTTCGATACTATTTTTTGTCTTAGTATCATAAGTTGAACTTAGTATTTGTTTGGCGTCTACTATGGCATGATTGTTAGTTAGCTTATCTCTCAGGCCTGTTCGCGAAAGTAACTTGATCGTGTACAACTGGTTAGCTTAGTACGGCACAACTCTACAAATATGAAGCACTCAAGGAAAACTGAACTCACTACAGAAGTCATTTTCGATTAGTTTAGTCTGCTTACTGTTACCCAGCAGTGTAATAGCCACTTGTACTTTCAAATTAGATTTTTATGTAGTAAATTATAGACGTGATGAATGTTCTTAAATGGCCCATAACATTTGTAATATCTGGCTTTATTGAATATTAGTGGAAGGAATATTAATAAATACGAGAAGTCCGTTTTTTGAATTTGAAAATTCTCAGTAGTTATTTTTGAGTAAATGAAAAAAAATACAACAAAAATATGGCGCATGGCCAAAATAACTAATTTTAACATTAACTTAGCTAGTCATTACCACAAACTAAATCTCTTGACATATTATTTGACCTCAATTTCGCATTTATTCTTAATATATATTTCTCGACACACGAGTTGGAGTTTTTGGAACAATCCCAAAGAGCCTGAAAAAATGGGAGAACGGGATATCTGAAGAAAAATTGAGATCGTCCAAATCACAGAACTGCTGAGATCGGCTTAGAGAGTTAGAGTGCTGAAAAGACTTACAGTCACTGACTTCAGAAAGGACCACTAGTTACAACTGTTGTAAAAAAAACTCGTAAAATTTGGAAATTAAAAATCGTCACCATGTTTTTGTAACCTTTGGAGTTAGCGTGAAAAGAATTCTTAGAAATTTAAGCCTTCAAAGAGATTCAGAAAATATTACTTCTCAGTAAGGATCATATTGTGCCAAAAGTGCTGTTCGAGTAAAACATTTTAAAATCTTTCTTTAAATATATGTATCAACCATTTGTCCGCATAATATCGTAACACCATAACTCACATTCTGCCACAAGCATGGACCTGGTTAGTAATATGTAAATACTGAAATTAAAAACAACAACACTTATTATTATTATTATTATTATTATTATTATTATAGTAGTTTATGAGCACGAGCTAATGTTGGTGTGAAGAACTCTCAAGGAATAAAATAATAATGAAAATAAGACTATGGAACGTGAAAGTAACGGTGATACCAATTGTAATTGGTGTGTTTGGTACAGTCACCAAAGGATTGGTAAAGAGAGAGGAGGACTTAGAAAATTAGAGGACGAGTGGAGACCATCCAAACGACAACATTAAGATCAGCCTGAATACTGAGAAGAGTTCTGGAAACTTGAAGAGACTTGCTATTTCTCAAATTCAAGTGGAAGACCATCAGCTGGCGCAGGTGTTAAACACTCTCAAAGAAGAAGAAGAAGAAGAAGAAGAAGAAGAAGAAGAAGAAGAAGAAGAAGAATTGTAGTAGTACTATTCAACCCATAGCTGAGAGGATAACTGTGGTCAAAACTTTCCCAAGAATATTTGTTCGAAAGTTAACGTAATAGCGCAACTGGAAAGAAGAAATTTCCAGTAGAAATCTAATCAAAGGAATAAATACCAAGCCAATTTCCCCAGTAAGATACTCTCAACGCTTCATAAAACAAACTAGGGAGGAACTCATATATATGTACCATAGAGTAAGAAAATAATACACAAAATTTTACCGCAAAGAGATGATAGATAGACTATGTGCCAAGAAAAAGGAGAAAAAGACTCACTAGTGTTGAGGATAGCTCGGATCTAACAATTCAAGTACTGGAAGATTATATAAAAAAAAAAAAAGAATAGAGACAGACTAATAACAGCAGTTAGTAAAAGCAATATCGACATAATATTAAAAAAAGAGCAAAGAAAGACAGATCACAGCAGCAAGTAAAAGTGTTGAATATACGTATGCATACACATGCGGAAACATAATCAACAATAATGACGAACGAACATCCTTCTTTAGAAAAATATACCTCTCACACTTTATTCTCGAAAGGGTTGCGAAAGGGTTGATGTTGGTTATGTGTGAGAGGTGAGTTGGAGACGGAACAGACTGCAACATATTGACCCCAAGTTCCTCTGACTATAGCAGCACTTCTTCCTCATTCTGCTGGGCTGCTCAACCGGGGTCCTGAGGGCCCAAGCCCTCTGTCTGGAGCTGGTTCTCACTGCCTCGAACTCCAACCAACTGACTCCAACTAACTCAAGCTGTCTGTGGCACCTGGTTATATAATTGTTTGACATCCACCTGCTTCCTGTGGGCGTCGCAATTGCACCGAATTCAACCCGTCCACAGGTCAAGGTGATACGCCGATATCTTCGACCGGATTAACCTGTTTCTTGATTGACGGCTAGGTCGAGGGTCATTATGTTACAAAAGCAATATCAGCAGAATATACAAAAAAGAACAAAGAAAGAATGATTATTGCATCCTGTAACAGTAGTATCAATATAATATGCAAAAAAGAGCAAAGAAAAACTGACCATAGTAGCCAGTAACAGCAATATCAGCAGAATATACAAAAAAGAGCAAAGAAATACTGATTATAGCAGCCAGTAACAGCAATGTCGACATAATATACAAAAAAGCAAAGAAAGACTGATCACAGCAGCCAGTAAAAGCAATATCGACATCATATTCAAAAAAGAGCAAAGAAAGATTGATTATAGCAGCCAGTAACAGCAATATCAACAGAATATAGAAAAAAGAACAAAGAAAGACTGATTATAATAGCCAGTGACAGCAATATCGACATAATATACAAAAAAGAGTAAAGAACGACTGATCACAGCTGCCAGTAAGAGCAATATACAAAAAAGAGTAAAGAAAGACTGATCACAACTGCCAGTAAGAGTAATATACAAAAAAGAGAAAAGAAAGACTGATCACAGCTGCCAGTAAGAGCAATATACAAAAAAGAGCAAAGAAAGACTGATCACAGCTGCCAGTAAGAGCAATATACAAAAAAGAGCAAAGAAAGACTGATTTTAGCAGCCAGTTACAGTAATAGCAGAAATAATTTAAAAACAAACAGGAAAACAACCATAAAAAATTTAGAAAACAAATATAGAAAAAAAAACATATGAACTCTTCAAGCAAAAAAACTAAGAAAACTGTACACAAGATAACTAATTCATGATTACAAAGAGAAAACCTCAAAAGAAAAACTGAATCTCCAAATAGCAGTACCAAATATTGCCAAAGAATTATTTAGGTCAAAAATTGATAGTCTGCATAATAGTAAGTGTAGGTTATGTGGTGACAGAGATGAACAGTTAATTCCGTTAGTGAATGCAGCGAATAGCCACAAAATTTGATACTAGAGTAAACATGACTGGGTGGGTAAAAGTCATCCACTGGAAATTGAACAAGATTCTGGAATTTTCCCATACTGACAATTGGAATACGCACAAAGCTAAATCTGTCCATGAAATGACACGTGAAATTCTTTGGAACTTTGAAATACATCATCATCATCATCATGTCGTGCCACCAGCACGGATATCCCTGACCCTCTCTCGTCATTCCTCCCTATCGTTCATCGCTTTTGGCAGGTCCTCACGGCTATATCCCGTATCCTCACAGAGCTGCTGTATGTAGGTTCGAGCTGGTCGCCCTGCTTTAGCGAGGCCATGTGCGGGGATCCATAGGAGAACATACCACCAAACCCAAGACAGAAGACTAGACCACGTGTTAACAAAAGCAAAAACAATAGAACTTGCCATTTTGTGGGTTTTACTTTTCTAGCAGACCACAGAGTAAAAAAAGAGCAAAAAAGACGGACAAATTCCTGGATCTTACCAGGAAACTGAAAAAGCCGTGAAACATGAAAGTGGCAGTGATACTAACTGTAGTTGGCGCGCTTAGAACAGTTGCTGAATGCTTGAAATAGAGACTGGATATTTATCTGTGCCTCCCACCGAGCAGGATTTGACTCAAGGTCTTTTTTATAGTGGGGATAAGGAATTGGGGTTGGGGGTCGGCTGAAACTCGTGCGCTGCAGGTCAATGCTGGTCATAAGTTCATTAGGCCCGAAGGCCAGGCGCCATGTGAACTAGGCAAGTCTTTGCCCCCAAACAACAATTATGTTTAAAAAGAATTAAAAAATGAATTAATAAATAGAGACTGTTGGAAGAGAAAATCAGAGGAACAATAGAAACCATACAGAATACAGCATTGTTAAGGTCGACTAGAATACTAAGAAGAGTCCTGGAGACAACCAGTTAAAACTGGTGTGAAAAACTCGCAAAGAATTTGATAAAAATAATTCGATGGCATTATTCAAATGGTTAACTTATTTTGAAAAAGAAAAATCTGAACAAAAGTTGTTAAGTATATTTAAACAATGAGAACAAGATGTTCTATTCACATACAACAAAAAGAACGGATAGAAAGGTTTACGAAACGTTACAGCCGGTATTTTCAGTTTGAAACAGTTAGGAAGAGATAATGACAAGTTTAGATGCGTATGGATAAGGGATTATCAGTAGCTTATTGATTTTAGTGTTTCGTTCGACAATGTTAAGAGAGTTCTTACGTTTTTGACATTTTTTTTTCTTCTATTGTATCGACATTGTATTTAGTTATGTCTCCTGCATGAGACAGGCGATTTGTATGCCACGGCTGTTGAGTTAGGCTTTGCTAAGGCCTTAACTTTTATCGATACATAGCGCTACTAAAAAAAGAAAATGAAAAAGAGACAGTATTTCGTGCCTCTGGTTTTTATATATCTGAATGCTCTTGATTTCGTTTCCATAGTCACAACGTAGATTGGAAGATCGCTTTGTGGCCTAAAGTTCTAAGTAAATGCAGATAATAGACTATTTTTCTATGTAACAAGACTGTTATTAATGAATTCTATTCTCACTAGATGTCCATATCTCTGGTTTTATGCTCAGTCGATAACTATCAGGTTGGTGAGGAGTATGAGTTGTTATATATAACTAAAAGTAAAATAATGCTCCGTCGGTGTTGCTTAGAATACGGTGGGTTCATCCCCTACTGAGGAGTAAGACACCCACCAAGGGTGGGGTATCTTAGGTATGACACTAAACTACTTCAGATAGTGAGATTTGGAGAGTGGGAAAGACCCCTTTATTACCATTACTCTCAGGTTCACTCTAACCTAGTATGGTAGTACGTGTTAGGGTCTCATCTATGGATGAAATTGATTTGTTTAAAATTATTCTTATTCAAAAGAAACTACACAAAAAATGCGAAAATAAACGTACAATGAATGCAATTCCCTAACCTGTAGACGGATTGACATGCCGGTAACATCAGTTACTCAATCATAAAAGTAAATTAAAATCTCGCTTTACTATAGTTTCATTACAAAAAACTTTCATGTTTAAACAATGAAATAGAAAACTCATTCATCAGATGAAACTTTATTAGGAGGAAATGGACGATGGAATGAATTATAAATGCTAAACATTTCCGGCTTAATACAATGAAATGAATTACTGCATGGCGCAGAAGTGAAAGTAAAAAAAAGATCCTTCCATTTTTCCTGAATACTTTTATTGCATTACAGTCAATGTATGATACTAAAATTAATAAATAATTGGTCCTAGCAAAAGTATAAGAAATAGGATCAACCAACCGTGCTAAATTAAATTGCTGCATCATATGAGAAAAATAGCTGCAAGTATACAATCTTAAAATTCAGTAAAAGGAAAAATTTTCTCATAATACTGAAAGGAATTGTTCTAAATGAAAATAAAACGGTATAATACAGGTTTCAATACAGGAAATAACTTATTGAAAAAAAATCCGTTTTTCCAGGCGATTAGGGACCGTTCCAAAGGTTCTAACTACAATTGGTTTCGATTTCTTTGTTTAATAGCATATCAACCATTGTGGGTTATTTAATGCCAAAGCTTAGCTTGTAAAAAGAACAGAAGTGATACTATTTAACACAGAGCTGAAGAGATAAGGAGCTCCATATCTTTCCCAAGGGTATTAGTCCGAAAGTGAGCATAATAGCGTGACTATAGTTCGAACTCACTTACATCGAGGCCGCTGTTCAGTATTTTAGCCATTGCATCAATTACAAATGGTGTCACTGTTACGCTTTTTCAACTCTCTGACAACGTCAAGGTATTTGTCGGATTTTTTGCTTTCTTTTGTTTTATTCTGTTATCCACTGAAATGATCAAATCCACTAGATAACAAGGTTTTTTTTTTTTTTGGTTTTTTTTATTTCTTGTTGATTAACTCTAGATCTAGTCTTCTGGCTTAAATTGAGTGATTAGTTTGTATCTCAAAATCAAAAAAAAAAAGAATTTTATACGTCTCATTTTCTCGAACAGATTCTGGTTTACGTATGTACTATTTGTCAACATGACCAAATTTTAATATCTTGCACAATTCCCAGGGGACCACCTTTTCCAGTTATTGCTTTTATGTCAGTTTGTTGCATTTGTTTATAGGATTAACGGTTTCATCTATATCATCTCATAACCGTCACTTGCTATTCTTCTGTGTATTATCAATTTTTGTTTTATTATTTCTGAGAATAACAAGAAAATAGCGCGCACATTCATTACCATTGCTCTCAGGTCCTGTTTGAAACGAAGTGGTCTGCCCAGTCGTCTGGGGCTGTAGAATATTCCGATTGTAACTTTGCCAAGAGGTGAACCTCGCCCCAACGAATGACCCAGATATGATACTAAGCCATCTGATGGTGATGCTTTAATCCTGGAGCTTTGGGGGAATGTGGAGTACCCCTTTATTCACTCTGACCCAGAGAGGTACTGTCGAGGAGGATCCCATCTATGGCTCAAATTGAACTGTTTATACTTGAAACCATTTAGCTGTATACAAATAGAACTATAAGTGTTAGATATCAATATAGGAAACCATTTAACTGCGTGCAAGCAATAAATAGCTATAGTTGAAACCGTTTTCGGTTCTTAGAAAAACTAAAAATAGAACAGCTGCAGGGCTTGACGAGATTCCCCCAGAAGTATGGAAGACCAGACAATTCAACAACATACTGCTCCGACACTGCAACGCAGTCTATAATCAAAATCCGATAGACAGATGAATGAAAGGATGCATCATCCCTTCCCTAAAAAGGGTAACCTCGGATTAGCCAAGAACTACCGAGGTATAACACTTACATCCATAGCTGCTAAAATTTACAATGCCCTACTACGAAACCGCATAGAACCCAAAATCGACAACATACTTAGGAAAAATCAAAATTGCTTCCGAAGAAATAGATCCACGACCTCACAAATATTGACCACCCGTAGAATCCTTGAAGGAGTACGGGCAAAAAACCTACAGGCGACATTACTATTTGTCGACTTTACCAAGGCCTTCGATTCCATTCACAGAGGGAAGATGGAACAAATCCTACTAGCATACGGCTTACCAAAAGAAACCGTAGCAGCAATAACGATTCTTTATAGAAACACCAAAGTGAAAGTACGTTCACCGGATGGAGACACAATGCTTCGAAGCAGAAGTACTACAAGGGGACACGCTATCCCCATACCTCTTTATCATCTGTCTAGACTACGTGCTTAGAACATCGATTGATAAAATCAAAGAAAACGGCTTCGAGCTGACAAAGAAAAGAAGCAGAAGGTACCCCGCAAAAACAATTACCGATGCCGACTACGCCGATGACATAGCGATTCTGTCAAATACACCCAACCAAGCCGAAACACTACAGCATAGTTTGGAACTAGCCGCCGCAGGCATTGGCCTCCATGTCAATGCACACAAAACTGAATATATGTGCTTTAATCAAACAGGCGACATTTCCACACTAGAGGGAACCTCTCTGAAACTGGTTGACAAATTCACCTACCTAGGAAGCAGTGTCTCATTAACCGCAAAAGACATCGACACGCAGCTAACGAAGGCATGGACAGCTATCGATAAGGTATCGATTATATGGAAATCAGACCTGACCGATAAAATGAAACGCAGTTTCTTCCAGGCAGCGGTCGTATCGATACTGCTGTATGGATGCACAACTTGGACGCTAACTAAACGGCTGGAGAAGAAGCTAGACGGCAATTATACAAGAATATTGTGAGCAATACTGAACAAATCCTGACGGCAACACCCCACAAGGCACCAACTATACGGCCACCAACCTCCCATCACTAAAACTATCCAAGTTAGACGAACCAGACATGCAGAACACTGCTGGAGAAGCAGGTACGAGCTCATAAGTGATGTACTCCTATGGACCCCCACATATGGTCGAGCAAAAGCAGGACGACCAGCTCGAACATACATACAGCAGCTATGTGAGGATACGGGATGTATCTCTGAAGACCTGCCAGAGGTGATGAACGATAGGGAGAAGTGGCAAGAGAGGGTCAGGGATATCTGTGCTAGCGGCACGACATGATGATGATGATGAAGTGTGTACAAACAAATGAGCTCCGGCTTGTTTAAAAATAATGTTACCAACAGACTATTCGCTTACTAATCGTTATATATATATATATATATAAGATGAAATAACCCACAAGAGTTGATATGCCATAAAACACAACCACATCAAAGTACAAGAACAACAGCAACAAAATAACAAATATCACAACTGCCAAGTCACGCTGAAAACACCAGTTTCCGCCAGATTCCTGAAGTTAAGCAGACTTGAGCCTATTCAGTACTTACATGGGGAAATAACAGGTAATGGAAGTTACCTAGGCCTGTGTGCTAAACTAACTAAAGCTTAGTAAATAACATAGAAGCCAGTTGCAGTTGTGATTGACGATATTCGGCCATACTTTACTTTATTAACCAAATTTACAAACCATTGTAGCAGATGAGATACGTTCTGAAACATCTTTATATGTCAGAAGAGTAAATTGATATTTATCTCTATTCTAGTATTTATTTCTGCATAAAATAATTATTTGGTTTATGGATTGATTTTAATGGCTTGACAACCCGTGTAAAGTTGTTTTCTGCTTAGAGGTTAGGGAATCACGTACATTGCCCGTTTATATTTACATATTTGTGTCGTTTTTTTACAAGTTTTTTTGGCTCATAGTTGTATGATATCAACTATTCCAATCTAATA
Organism: Sepioteuthis lessoniana; assembly: GCA_963585895.1. Taxonomy (NCBI): domain Eukaryota; kingdom Metazoa; phylum Mollusca; class Cephalopoda; order Myopsida; family Loliginidae; genus Sepioteuthis; species Sepioteuthis lessoniana. The sequence goes on from OY757906.1 coordinate 56,850,941, forward strand.
CAAATAGTTTGCACTCAATTGAATTCTAATAATTTTATGGTTTCAAGTAATTATTTCTATTTAATAATAATCATTTATTTGTTCACAGTTCTTTGATTTCAAGCAATGAATAATAATAATAATAATAATAATAATAATAGCAGTAGCTGCTCCAAGAGGCCACTTTATACAAATAATCACCGGCTCATTGGTCTAGTGGGTAGAGTGTTAGCCAATGATCTGGAAGACCTGGGTTCAATTCCAGGTCGTGTCATACCAAAGACTCTAAAAATGGTACTTGATACCGCCTTGCTTAACACTCAGCAATATAAGGTAAGTATCAAGGGTAAAGTGGAGCAATCCAGGGAAAGAAGTAGCGTCCACCCCTACACCTCGGTGCAGTAGCTATTGAAAAGCGAGCCTTCTGGTTACCCTCGGCTGAAGGTCGCTAATTTTACTTACTTATATCGCATCAAGTATTCCTATCAAATACAAACAATTTTTAAACAGATCTATTTGACCCATAGATGGGACAAAAACAAGTACAATGATTCCGAGTCAGAAAGAATCTGAGAGTAGGACAATGAAGAAGTATACTGCACTCGTCCGAGTTCCAGATAAGGATTATTATCATCAGATGCAGTTTAGTATCATACCGAGGACACTCCCTTCTTTATGGGAATATGGTTAGTGTATTTTAAGTCCCGCCGACATAGAGGACCATTTTTTATAGAAAAAAGAAAAATTTAAACAGAAAAATGAGGAAGAAAAAAGAGATAGTTGTTATCACTCTTAAATTTTATGGGAGCTTGTAATATTCACTAACCCAATTACTCACCATTGTTCTTTTCACCATAATATATATTTTTAAATCTTTCTCTCCAAAACCAACAACTGTTTCTGTCGCTATACGAAAATTCCAACTGTAGCCTACATTTGGCACAAAGCCATAGGTGTGAGGTACCTAGTGAGGATCGAAATCACTACTGATAAAAAAAAAACTAGCTTGCTAAATATAACGATGTTTAAGCAACTCCGCACAGTGCTGGAATGTGAGACAAGATCAGATTAACGTGATATGCCATGCCTTCCGAGGAGCAAGAAGAAAAATATATCTCATCAGCATTCTCTTTCAGGGACGTCTAAACAAAATAAACCTGGCTCTTATCCCTTTTAGACGAAGGAGCAGGTGCCGTCTGGGACTAAGAAACCTAGTCCTGAGCTATTTATTTACTTATTTTAAGCGGATTGATTAATTGAGGATGATTAGACCATAAGAAGTAATCCCCCACTAATATGACAGTAGATCATTTCATCTATTCCAAATCGATTGAATGTTACGTGGTGCTTATATTTCAGGCCTCACCGATTCGAATCGGATTCCAGTGCCCAACAGTCAGCAAACGGGACGACTAGTGCTGGTTAGAAAACACCGATCCAAACGACGCGGCGAAACGAAAGAACCTCTTCCCGCCTTTATAAAATCAACTGCCGTCAAATACCTCCGACAAACCTACCACCAGTCAACAATCACGGCACCGACGAGCGTTTCTTTCTGCTGCCATAATAACCTGACCAAATTGATTTACGAAAGGTTCCCGATGGCCGATCTCTTTTGGGAATTTAATAGCCGGCCACTACTCGTTGATTCATCGCGTACTTGGTACAAGCCGTTCGCGAACGAACTGACGATTTTAGTGACGAGACCAGAGGACAGCGGTGTCTATGCATGCAAAATGGCGCAAAACTGGTACTGGGCCCAGACAGTAGATTTCTTCGTGGTCCAAGTACAGTCGTTTAAGCCTACAATCGAATCGAGAGAGCTGGTAGCGATGACGCTAAGCTGCAACAGTGAGACACTCAATGAGCTTTTCCCAAGAGTCAACAGAACGTGGCGTCATAATGGGGAGATTGTTTTTAGAGGGACAGGTACTGAAGGAGAAAAACTGTCGGTGCATCATTCAAAGGTGAGCTGATTATTTGTTGTTACTATTCTTATTTTGTTTTGTTTTATATATACATATATATAGGTATTCTTCAATCCAGTAAATTCGGAGTTGGGAACAATTCGGTTAGGACAATTAAATTATTCAAATTTCGAATATTTAAATATTCCTGGTAAAGTAAATGTAAATGATATCACAGAGCAAATTTTCTTTAAAGAAAAATAAACAAAAATCGGTCACATTAGGATTATGAATTTATTTCCATCCTGCTAAGAGCATTGATACGAATCAATAACTCAAAAAAAAAAAAAAATTCAACTGGACTTCTTCAGAATCCAACATGGAAATAATGAATACAGCCAGAATGGGGATGGCTACTGGAGGGAAAGGGAGAAAGGAGCCTTCTCCCATTAAAGATTACTTCCAGTCTCCTCTCGTTTCCGGTTGAGATAATAACAAAATGATAGGAAACATTGATTTTAATTTAATTTTTACAATAATTTAAACTTTATTTTAAAGTAACTCATTAGGTTTAACAATAAAATAAGGAATTACTACAAAACTAAATTATTCCAAATAAACATGAAAGGCAAAGACAACAATTTAATCAATTACAGTAATACATATGCGTTTGGATAAGGCTGTTTTTTGGAAATTGAAAAATAAGGGTTTAACCCGTGAAATTCAATGAAGTATATTCAAAAGGTCTAATACTCCAAACTGCTTTGATAGTAGATGTAATTTGTGTCTAGAAAAAAGATACAAATTATGTTACACCCTGATCCAGATAAATTATTAAATCAGAGATGTGGTTTAATAGCTAGATGTAGGCATAGAAATAAATTTAAACTATAGCCTAAAATCTAAGATAATAATTAACTAACTGTAAAACATTATTGAATTGGGAAGGATAATGTAAAATAAATAAAATATCTCACCATGTTAGGTGAGGCGTATGTACGTTTCAAAAAGAAAAAAGAAGACGGGGAGTAAATGACGTTAGGAAAGTTGGAGCTTAAGATATGTAAAATAGTGGTTACCCCTAAGTACCAGGGTTGCTTGTTTAAAAGATTATGATTTGTTTTTTCATTTAAAAGTTGACCCTTTTTTATTATTCCTTTTATTCAAGAGCTTTCACTAAAATGAAGTCCTGGCTGCTTCAATTTATATAATAGAAGTTATATTTTTTGATGAGTCACAAATTTTTATTTCGGTTTGTTTAATGGCATATCACCTTTCGTGGGTTATGTAATGCCAAAGCCATCCCTGTAGAAGAAGAGCAGTGATAATATTTAACCTATAGATGAGGAGGGTTCATACCTTTCCCAAGAGTATAAGTCTGAAAGTGAACGCTAAAGAGCGACTGGAGTTCGAACTCGCTTACTATGATGTCACAGTCCAGCACTTTAGCTACTACACCATAGAGACTCCCCAACACGTTCTTCTTTTCTTTTTTTTTTACTTCTGATTTTTTTATTTGCCTTTAAAAGGATGCCGTTTTTTCAAAATGAAAACATTTAGAACTATAAATCAGGTATGTGTAAGATAGCTTGACAGACTAGTTTCTAGCTTGTGTCCAGTACTGCTAACAGCAATGGGATGAGATCACAAACCAGGATTCGGTTGTTCTTAATAGAAATTGAATAGATTGCACAGTTTCTTGTCGCGTTATTTTTCCACATTTACAAACTTGATAGGAGTTTGTTTACAGTTTTGTAGTTTCTGTAGTGTCATCGAATTTAGATGCACTAATTGAAATGTTTTAATGAAACACGTCTTTGTTTATATATTCACAAAACTGTTGCTGAAGATTAGTTTGTAGTAACAGTACATAGTCCGACATACGTTCATGTTATGCTGAAAACACTGATTCCCACCACATCAACAAAGTTAAGCTGCGATGACCCTACTCAGATGGGTAACCACTTCGTATCATCACGTAGAATAATCAACCTATTCCATAGTGATTACTTTTACGCTAATTTAACACTCGTTGGGTTATTAGTGCTGAATAAAGTTATTATTTAAGCAAGCATATGGTTTCCAGTCATTTTTAAGCATTAACATGGTTATGAGTTATTTTTTCAAGCAATTATATGGTTTCAAGTCATTAATGATTTGAATAGTTAGTAAACAATTATCGTCTCAAGTAGCAATTGGGAATACAATAATTTATACGCCATTATATGGTTTCAAGTAACTATTTTTATTTAATAATCATTTATTTGTATAGATTTATATAGTTTCAAGTATCTCTATCTCTGTCTAATTTTTTTTTAAATAATAATTTACACATTAACATATGATTTCAAGTACATATTCCTATTTAATAATCATCGTTTTTTGAACACGTTATTATGGTTTCAAGTATTCCTATCTTCAATGTCAGATCGCGTCATACCAAAGACTTAAAAAGTGGTACTTGATGCCGCCTAGCTTAATAGTCAGTATTATAAGGTAAGGATCAAGGGTAAAGTGGAGCAATCCAGGGGAAGGAGTAGCACCCTCCCCTACACCTTGGTGTAGTAGCTATTGAAAAGGGAGCCTTCGGGTCACCCTCGGCTACGGTCGCTAACCTTATTTAACCCATAGATGGGACGTTAATAGAGAATACCAGTCCGAGTCCGCAAAGAACAGAGTGATATGGAACGAAGGAGTTGTCCCATTTTCCAAAGCTCCAGAACTGTCGCCACATCACTGGATGCGGTCTAGTGTTAAACCCAATATACCTCTTTTTTAGGGTGAGGTCTTACCTCTCTACAAGGCATGTACTTGGCATATTCTCAACCTCTCTAACTGGCTACCTAAGCGAGACTAAGTAAAACGCAGTAGATAAGAACAGCTCATAAAGTTTCCAATTCGGAATTTTAAAAACTAAACCAAGTAAACTCCTGAGATAATATCCCTCTTTAATGAAAAAGAAACTGAAAAGAAATTCTTTTAAAAGGATTGTTTATTGATAAGAACGAAATAATTAATACGCTTCGTTATAACGTCACTGTTACATCATTGAGTGTGCCTTGATAACGAGTCTACTTATATATATATATATAGTCTACTAATATATATATATATATATATATATATATATATATATTGTTAGACGAACCAGACATGCAGGACACTGCTGGAGAAGCAGAGACGAACTCATAAGTGATGTACTCTTTTGAACCCCCACACATGGCCGTGCAAAAGCAGGACGACCAGCGCGAACATACATTCAGCAACTATGTGAGGATACGGGATGCTGTCCAGAAGACAGTGGCGAGAGAGGGTCAGGGATATCCGTGCTACCAGCACGACATGATGATGATAATGATGATGATATATATATATATATATATATATATATATATATATAAACCCCTCTGCAAGAGTATCATGCTGCACAAGGTCAATTTTTAAGCGTATTTCAATAGGCTTGATTTCAGAATTTTCCTTCTCTTAGACCGGTTGCCAATCTGCCCTACTATTTGCCTATTGCAGGAAGGAGAATAATTGGGTGCGTACCTTTTCCCAAAGCATTATTAGTGATATGTGAAATGCAGACAGGATTTGAACTCAGATCGCCGTGGCCTACAATGGTAACCATTATGCCATGATGTATCAACCAAAGGGATAAAACAAATAGGAATGTTTTTTTATGTTGCTTTTTTTCTTTTATTGTTCTCAACGAGTTTCGACCTTACTTCATAGTCATGAGAAAAAGTTGTTTTTTGTTAATAAGAAGTTTTTAAAACATTCTGTTAAAAAAGCGACGTAAAATATACTGGTGGCAGAACATATCTATCTGCTGAATGAAATATTCTCTCACTCAAATGTCTTTAATTGTTCTTATATATATATATATATATATATATATATATATATGTGTGTGTGTGTGTGTGTTGGCACCTGGCTAATTTGTTTTCTGTAGGTGTGATTGGAGCGTATTTGAAATTTATCCTTTGGTTTGTTTATATATACGTAAACAAATACACTTTTATTATAATGAAAGAATAAAAACCACCAGAAGATTTCTAAAAGTTGCTCAGACTACTAAACCAATTCTTTCAATTATTTTTGTCATTCATTAAGCTTTGCTTACTCTGAAATACAAGACTTTATTGTTTACAATATCTGGTGTATGTACGTAACCTATATATTTACCAACCTGAGCAGGAAGTAATATAAGGTCAACTTTTTTAGCGGAGTTTAGCAGGCTTAAATTCAGAGTTTTCCTTCTCCTAAACTGGTTGCTATACCAAGGTTAAAGAGCACCGTTTGCTTACTATTTTCCATAGCTGGAGATAGAATAGATGGATGCATATCTTTCCGAAGAGTATTAGGGATATGTGAAATACAAACAGCTTCGTCTAAGGTTTGAACTCGTGTCACCTGGTCCATTTTCAACGACAATAACCATTACACCACGAGCATCTTTGAATCTGGTGTAAGATTGGTTCCAAAATTTTTATAACGGAGTCGAAACACTTAAAGATGAAGAGGGTCACGAACGTCATACTGCGATTGTTAACAGCTATTTTTGAAGTGGACCCACGCTCAATAACTCCAAACTCAGCTCCTGAAGTGAAGTATCAAAACATACACCCCTAACTAAAGCTACATCAAAAAATGTTATGGTTACTGTTTGGTGGTTGGCAAGAAGAGTCATACAACCACTTTATTCCCAGCGAAACCATGAAATTGACAAAATGCATAAAGAATTGCAACGTTTACGTCCTATATGGGTCAACTGAAAAAGACAATTCATCTCCATGACAACGACAGACGGCATGTCCTGAGAGTGACTGGGCAGAAATTGAACGAAATGGTTTACGAAATTTACTCACCGGACCTCTTTCTGACCGTTACTATTTTTTCAAGTATCTCAACTTCTGGAAAAATATTTTTTTTACTCCAACGGCATAACAACCCGGCTCGGTCAACTTTATACACACAGGTTAGAGAATTGTGTACTTTGTATATCTATATTTACATTTTTGTATAGTTTCAAAATATTTTTTTCTTTACTCACAATTTTATGGCATCAAATACTTCAATCTATTACAAATAATTCGCAAACAGATTTATCTGATCCTTAGACGGGACCTTAACAGGGTTCTACTACTCTGAGAGTGGAACTGAGAGAAATGGCAATAAAGGAGTACTCCCCACTCCCCAAGACCTCTAGAACTGGAGCTTCACCATCGGATGCAGTTTACTGTCTGTTCTAGGAAGCCTCGAATAGAAGATCTGCAACAACCAAGCTGTAAATCAAAACACATTCTAAAAATTCATTGGCTCTCGGACACCAGAATTCTTTGCTACCATAATAAATAGACTTGTTTATTGTTAACAACAATGTATACATTCTAATAGTTTTTATTTTGATTAATACATTTCATCCTAAGCCGCGATATACTGCTTTAAATTTAAAGTTGAGGGTTAAAAGCTGCAATTATTTTTGCAATATATAAGAGAGACATAGACAGAGAATGAGATTTCGTGTGATAAATTAATGTCAAATCAGTTTGTTTATTGCGCATTTCTGATGATTCTAAATTTGGCTTTAAACTTGAACGTCTCCTAAAATTGTACATTACTACCGAAATCCTCTCTAAGTAAGAAATAGAATTAAACAAATTACTCAGATTCAAAATTGTTTCTTAAATGGAAAATAATCGGACCCAAATTTTGTTCGATGTCTGATGAATTGCTAACACGATTTGATTCGACATTTTAATTTTCTTTTTCCTCTTAACCACATCTAAAATAGTAATCGCCTTCTCATTATATATATATTTATATATATATATATATATATATATATATATATATAGGAACGTAAGTTTGAGTAAGTATTGATAAGTGTGTGTATATTGGTAGGTCAGTGTGTGTACTTGCGTTTCGGTAAATTTTTGCCATTTGAAAATCGATAGTTTGTCTACTAATAGACAACCTTCTGCTTACAAACGACTTTTTTTTTTAAAAAAAAGGAAGATTTTGCAAGCTAAATACAAAAGTAGCGACATTTTGAAGAAACTGTTTAATACAGAAATGTTAAGAAAAATAAATACAAGATTTTTCATCGTTACAGATAGACGAAGTCAGAGTTGATAACAGAGATAAGATACAAATGTTCTAAAAAGTTATATCGTGTTAGTATAAAACCGAAGAAGGCTGGTACTTAAAAGCATAATAAAATACGCAAATAAATACACTAAATACATACATACATACACTTATATATATATATAAGTATATATAACATCTAGTATATAGCGTGTATTTATTCGCGTAGGACAAAATTAATTAAAGAAAAGTTATTTCTCTATCAAAAAAAATGATAAAGCAGTCATGAACAGAATCAGACATTCAGTAGATACAATATATGCAAGCATGTTGTTTTGTGGGGAAATATGAAGTGTAGTTAAAAAAAGTATCGAGACTGAAGAGTAACATTCTTTTATTTAAAAGTTAAATGAAATCATGTGCATAGTTGTGAAAATTATATAACAAAATGACGATATCTGGATGATTCAATGCTAATTCTCGATATTTTTTCGTCGGCAATCTTGGTAATTTTCACTAAATGATTAAGTGAAATACAGGATTGTGCAATTGCAACATCCTCTATACCCTCCCGACTTAGCTCCGTGAGGCTTTTCTGGTGTTTCTAAACTAGAAATTTATCATTTGTCTATATTTCTGAGATGAACCTTGATAATTTTTATCTCTTTATAATTTTTATCTTTTGATAATTTTTATCATTTACTGTATTTGGATTGTTGTCTTCATCTTTATAGTTATATTCGTAACATTTCGGTCGATGCGTCCTTCAGCCCTCGTCAGGTGTTTCTCGTCAAATTCGGGAGCCTAGACGGAACTTCAAATCGAACCCTTAATTTAATCCATGAAGGTAGATTGTTCTAATTCCGTTAACCATAACGAAGTACTAGGGTAAAATTATAGTGAGTATTCCTTGTTATTTACTTGTAGTCAGGATTGAACCTGCAACCTTCAGATAAGAAAGATAAGATCTGAAAACGTGGAACCACATTAAAAAGAAGTACGACAGCGTAGCTTCCCACGTTATCAAAAGAAGTTTAAGAGGTGCTTCGACAATAGAAAACTTGTATTTACCCAATCCCTACGTTACGACAAGGATGCGACACAAAGTCAACTTTTAAACGAAGTACAACTAGTTTCAAAGATTTCCTTCTCTTACACTGGTGGCCTTACCAAGGCTAAGGAGGAGGCCAATCAGCCCTACTATTTACCCATAGCTTCAAAGGGGAGGAATGATTAACAAATCTGTCTTAAAAAGCATTCGATCTTTGCCAAGTGCGCAATACTTGTAACCCCGGGCCAGACTTATCAAATTCCACTCAAAGACTATTAATTCTATCATAACATGTCATCCACGCGTTTAGTGTAACGGTGATCATCCTGGGAGATGGAATCGGTGACCTGAATTCAAATCCTAGACGAAACTGTGTTTCGCCTCGCCTTTGAGAAAAGCATGAATTCGTTCTTCTTCCAATTATGAGTAAATAGTAAGACAGACTGGGCTTTTTAGCTTTGGTAAGGCAACCAATCTTGGAGAAGGAAAATTTCGATTTCAAACAAGCTTTATTTCGTTTATAAACTGATCTCGTGTCCCATCCTGCTTGTGATGGAGGGGTTGCAATCGTCAACATAAAATTTTGTACCAGAGTCAACTAAGCTTGGTGGTATCATGGACAAGAACTTTACCTCATAAAAAAACCCACCCAATTTCATAAGAAAAAAAGAGAAAAACAACAGATTGCTGACTCCATCTCCTCCATAACACCTTATCCCCGGTAGAACTGGTTAGAAGAAACAAATATTCATTTTGTTGTAAAAAGCAATTCGTTCAACTCTCCATACTTAAAAGAGACGGAATTTTATCAAGAATGTTTTTTGTTGCTGTTAAGTTAATATCTGAACTTCTTTTTGACTCCCAAATATTAAATATCACCGCCTTTTTGTGACGAAATGAGAAAACTAGTAAATTTAGAATACATGAAAGTGTGTGGCAATTTATTCACTCATAGGATGAAAAACACGGAATTAGCAGATTGTTTTTCCCACAAGTTTTTACTGTCTTGTCATGAAATCCGAATTAATTTCTGCGTGGGTTTTATTCGACGATGCCACAATTGTCTGCGGTGGTAAAAGACGGAAAAATCGCATTCACTTAATTTTTTCCCAGTTGACTTCCTAAATAGATATACGGATGGGGTATATATATATATATATATATATATATATATATATATATATATATATATGTATGTAGAGTGTTTTAAAAAATCTAAATCATTTGAGAGCTTTATCAGAAAAAAAATTCGTATTACGAATTTTAACAGTAAATGCAGAAATAACACAAAATTCTATGTTTAATGTTCAAACGACTTTTCTTTTCAGTAAATGATATTTTTATAGCTGGGAAAAATCGAGTTGTTTCTACAAATGCTGTTAAAATATAAGGATTGGTCATCTGATGAGATTACTAAATGATATCAATTTTTCTTAAACACCTCGTATACTGCTCATGACAAAAATTATGTAATTTGTACTTTTAGAGGATGTACACTTAGGTTCTTTTTATGTAGCAGTGAGTAAACTAATGATAGATACGTGGCAAAACATTTTTGTTAATCGTTGAATATTCTGGCCTCATAAAATATTCCCTAAAAAATAGATTAAATTGTTTATCTAAATTATATATTTTTCCAAGACATGCTGACAGAGAGAGAGAGAGAGAGAGAGAGAGAGAGAGATGAGCTGTCTCAAGTCCTGCATCAATTCCATATTCAGACTGCATCCGACGTTTCCACGAAAAGTTGGGCCATTTTGAGCCACCTGATAACATTATTGACCAAACTGTGATCTTCTCTATTCTCGCTAGCAAGTGAAAGTCGGCTAATATTACTGCTACGTGGTATAAAAAATATTGTGTAGTGAAAATCGAATAAAAAAAAACAGTTGTTTATAAGAAAATTTCTATTTCGCCCATCGGTGGATTTCTGTAGTTTAATCAGTAAGTTACACTCCATATCAAAGGGTCTCCTAAGGATATAGAATAAGACTTCAGATCTTGGCAGAAGCTACATTTTTACTTCCGATTCATAGTGCTCGCTTACTGGTCAAAGAATGTAAAAATGACCTGAGCGTTGCAATAAAAAGAAATAAAAAAAACTAATTGAAAATTAATAAAGAACCCGAACATTTCTTGTACACTACAAAAGAAGATTGCGAAGTTAAAACTTTTGAATCCCACGTCACTAATTTATCATTTATGCTTGACTTTTTTAGCGTAAAATTGCTGATTTGGTATGATGAATTTTTAAATAGACGCTGTTGTTTCATTTATCAGCCTACAGATGGCGGTGTATGGGAGTGTGTGGTCGAAAACTCTGGAAGAAAATGGTTGACATCTCAATTGAATGTATCTGTTGTACCGTTACTTTCCCTCTGGGAACTGGTCCTGTCGCAGCCGAAGATCATGGTAGGAGCAATCGGTTTACTCTGTTCTGTGTGCACATTGTTCTTTTCCATTTGTTTTGGTCTGGCGTACTGGAGCGACAGACAAGATCAGAAAGAAAGACTTTACTTTGCAGAACAGTTGAAACTTCAGAGAAAAAACAAAGGAATGTGAACGCCATTTTAAAAATAAAGGATTTTTTCTGTTCTCTTTTTTATCGTTCTTTAAAAGAGTAATACCTTTTCAGACATGGTTACGACTTCTCTGAACAATTCAATAACAAATGAATATAAAATAAAATTTTTCGTGAAGGCGCTCGTGGTGTAATAGTTATCGACGTAGGAAATGGACAGTGTGACCCGTGTTCAAATCCTGTCTGCATCTTACATAGCGCAAATCCCCTTTGGAAAAGAATGAATCCATCTATTCCCCTTCCAGCTATGGATAAATAGATGATCATATTGGGCTCTTTAACTTTGGTATAGCAACAAGTCTAGGTGTGACACTATGTGGGTGGTCCGCTAGACAGACGATCCCTTTGTTTCTTTTGGCGCGAAACCAAACGAAGGCACGAGCTCGAGATCTCGACGCGACCGGAAATAGGCAAGGGAACGCCAGAGAGAAGAGTTGGAAGAAGGAACCCACAGAAGGCAGTTGGTGAAGAGTGACGGAGAAGAGCACTTGACAAGAGACAGCAGCAGAGACCAGTCAGCATGAAATAGGGTCCAGGAGCAGTGAGGGAAGACCAGTCAAGATGAGTCAACATTCCTCGTGGCTTGTGGAAATTTCGCAAAAAAAAACCCACACATCAGCGATAGTCTACAGATGCACAAGGAATGCAGAGTGTCACAACTTAACCTTCTTGCACTTGAGTTAACCCAAGACCATATTGTTCGTTTGTTCTTTTTCTGTCACTCTCTTGATTGTATTTCTTGTGGCCATAAAGAAATGTGTGATACCCCTATCGGAACCACTAGATGATTCACCGGCCAAGATTGAAATGGTTTAAAGAAGTTGATGTATTCTGGGGGCTGAGGGGGTATTGTCACATAGGAAAAGGAAAACTCGAAATTCAAACCTGTTAGGATTCGCTTAAAGATTGACCTGGTGTCACATCCTGCTCATGCGGAGTGATTAGTACATATATAACAAAATTTTGAAGGAAAAAAATGAACAAAATTTCTGGGCTAATTTCATCGGTAAAATAAAATCATGTATTAGTGTCTTTCTTAAATTTACTGTATATATTCGTACATGAGTCGACTGTGTGCATAGACGACTCTTGATTTTAAATCTCCCTGCGGGCAGGGCTTAGAATACGCTGTATCCCCTGAAGAAGGAATAAGATCCCCTCAAAAAGGGATGTCCTGACACTAAAATACATTTGAGGGTGAGCTTACACTTCTTGATATCAAGGGAGGAAGGTGTACGCCTTCATTGCTATTATTTCCTGGTCCATTCTGACATTGAGTGGTAATACCTGTTTGTGTCCTATTTATGGATCAAATAAATCTGTTTAAAAATTATTTGCATTCAGAACTGTGTGCAACAAACCCCAAGAAACAACTACTCAAAAAACGTAAACACCCACGTACAATGAACGCGATTCCTTAACCCCTTGGTATAAACTAGTCCTATATGAGCTGAAATGCCATTAAATCAATCAATCATTCCATTTTTATGGTTTCGAAATTATCAATTTATGGAAATATTTTTGAAGCCATAAGTTTTTACAAGATTTTCGCATATTTGAAATTCGACCAGACAAAATTCTTTACAGGTTGACGCCATTTCATTTGTCTGACAATTAGGGCTTCAGAATACGATCTTATTCTTGGGTATATCCAGCATATAAAAAAATCAACCTATTTCTTTATTACAAAAGCCAAGATCATTATATATTCTTGTTTTGGCGTTTCACCGCTTCCTTGCATTGAAGTCAATCGTAGATACAATTTTAAAGAGTCGGATATAAGACTTGGAAAATTAAAATGTCTGCAATCAGGATTATTATTAGAAAACAAAGGAAATCATGATTAAAAGTATAAATGAGATAATCAAACTCATATATAAAACAGAACATCAGCATTATTCATAGTATGGGTTTAATCTATCAACAACGACTGACAATCCTCTTTTCCTGATTTTAATTCATTTCTGTGATAAAATTGTTTTCTATAGCAAAAGAGTTTACAATGTATTTCTATTGTAAAATCATTTAAAACGTTCTATACAACAGCTCTATTTCATCAGTATCACTGCCAATAATTGCTAAACACTGACAATCACTTTGTTTCGGATTTATATTTCAAAACAATTATGAACTATATCTTATTAAAATACATATTAAATTATTAGTTTTCAATAAGAAAATTTTAAATCATAATTCCGTACAAATTGTGTGTATCGGCTAGGAATAATTACTCAAAGCTATAAAGGCTTGTAAATTATTAGTATTAGAGAGGACTAATATATTGAAGATATATAATTAGGAAATTATCAAATAGGAATTTACTTGAAAGTATAACTGAAAATTATTAGTAATGATGCTAAGTTGAAGTTATACTTCTTAGAAAATTATTATTTAGCAGGAATAGTTACTTAAAGCCATATAATTTCCAGCAAAAGATTGACTTATGTATTCAATGAACCAACAAGGGTTGATATGCCGTAAAACTAGCCAACTAATCAACTACATTTGGTCCAAATACTGTCAAATTTGAATTTGTATACGAAGCTTTTTTCACTTCTGAGTAATGAAATCATGCCTTGTTATGACAACATATTTTTTGTGACATCGAGTAACATCTTGTGTTACCATTTCTTGTTATTTACAAAGATTTGTTTTGTCTGGTAGATAGGGTTTAGATTGCTTACAGTACCCGATTTTATGAAGTGGTCACCTGATTAAGTAATGAACAGGCTCATCGATACTTAACTTTGACGATCTGGCGGAAATTGGTGTTTTTTAGCATGTTACCATTTCTCATTACTTTGTACTGACAAATAGCATGATTGACATTGTGATTTTTATATAAGATGTGAGGGAGCTATATAAATATTGAGGATATGGGGAGACATAGTTTAATGAAGGAAGTAGGAAACAGCCTACAAAACAGATTGAAGTAATTCCAAGAAATCGTAATTATAAAATGTATCGAATACTTCTTTTTCTTTTTTCATCGCAGGTTATGGATTTGACGTCATCCGAGATTCATTCCAATATAAAAAAATAAAAATCCAGTATGCATCATTTTTTAAATACGGAATAATGATAATAACAACAATAATAATTCATGAAGAAATTAGAACTATGAAGAACTGGAAAAGAAAAAGAGACGTTATAGATCACAGCGTCAAGCCAACAAAAATAGTTACACAACGATTGGGTGATTCAAGCGATCTTATGTAGTGATTTTATGTAACGTGAGTCATCAAACATGGCTGCCATTTCTTTATCAACAATAATGAACACACAACAATAAAGATTTTAATAAGGAGATTATTAATAGTAATAAGGAAAATAATACCAGGACCTTGCACAAGAACTGACAAAATTATTGAAAATCAAGCGCTAGGTCTTGTCCATATCAGTTGGCAAAAATACACAAAAGTCGAAACAAGATTATCCACAAAATTGAGGGAGAACTGGAACTATTGTACAGGAATAGTTCTCTGTGATCTGATAGAAGGATTAATTTATTTATTTGGCAATCTCCGGTCATCCATCTTTAAAAGCTTATTTTTCTTTAAAAAGGTACGAAGATGATCACATTTACATGAATAAGAGGTAAAACGAATATAATATTCTTTAATTTTGTTTTGCAGTTGTTCAGTTGAATCACCAGCACCTTCTTCATTACTATACTTCAACAACTCTATTCCGCGAATATGTATAACGAAGTATCAGGGCGATAATACTAAACTGTATCTGATAAACAGGCTCAGTTTTTGGAGATTCAGATATTTCATTGCCATAACCCCAGGTCTCCTCAGGCCCGGAGTGGAAGTCCCATTTATGGTTCGAATAGATCTGTTTTGAAATTATTTGTATTCGATAAGAATACTTGAAACCATTAATCAGTAAATTGTTAGTCTTAAGAAGAGTTTCTTGAAGCTATTATTGTTTACTAAGGATTATTACTAAACAATCGAAACCATATGTGTGTGCAATTAAAAGAAATATCAAATTGAAATAGTTGCTTGAAACAATATAATTATTAGTAATAGATGAAAATACTTGTATCAATACAACTGTGAGCATATTATTTGTATTTGATAGAAATAATTGATATCGTGACTGTGTGCAAAATACTTTCAAGAAATAATTATATAAAAAATGTAAATATAAACGTACGCTGACCACGATTCCCTAACCTCTGTGTACAAAATATCCCTAGAATTTTTAACCTCTTGGCCAAAAGTAATCCCAGAATGGTTGGCATGCGGTAAAAAAAATCAATCGATTACAAAATTATAATTTTAGTCATTTATAGATATGAATCCATTTCCATATTTTATATGATTAAATTGCAAAAAATAGGAATTTATTATATCTAACCAATGTCTGGTTTCTTCCAAGTGATCATAAAAGCATTCGCGACTCCTTAGCAGACGAACCTGGAAATTTCGACAAGTCTTGTTCATAAATTGGTGAGAAATAGTCCAAACGAACAGGTGTATTTCTGATCGAATATGTGAACATATAGGGCTTCACTGTTCAAAAAGCCTGCAAGCCACTCATAGGTATTTCGTTATATTAATACGAAAGAGATGGAGAAAAGTTTAACGAGAAAGGTAGCGTTAGCAAATGACTTTAGTGTATTTATCTATATAAAAAAAGATGTCTAGAGAGATCAAAAGACCGAAGAGTATAGGCGAGTCGAGAGAGACATAGAATGCAGCTCAGATCTGTGTAAAGGAAAGTGGAGAGTTATATATCAGTGAATATTAATACAAATATCACACAGAAGATGATCAGGTATTACTAACGGTGTATCTGGTTGCTGTGTGATGTCTAGGTCGGAAACAGCATGAATTCAGAAAAGTAGTTGAATTTCAAAATTTCTGAAAGTTGCAACGAAGATATTTAGTTAAGAGAATAGATGAAAAAGAAAAAAAGCACTTGGAACTGGCTATTCTGATTCAAAGATAACGGCGTGCCAAATCATACGGAGATGACCGGAATATTAAAAGAATTTCCAAAAACCGGAATTAATTCTTGGTGGATACCGTGAGACACTCTAATACCTCGAATTAAAAACGTCCCGTCGGTGAGGCATAGAATACACTGACAGTATCCCATGCAGATGGTTACGAGCCTCCATTCCCTAATAAAATGGGTGCCTTGTTTATATTTTTATATCTCATGGTGAGGCTCCAGAACATAGGTTTGTGGAGTACCCCTGTATCACCATTACTTCCAGGGTCTCTCTGACCCGGAGCGGTAGTACTTGTTAGGGTCGTATTTATGAGCTAAATATATGTTTCGAACGTTATTTGTATTAGATAGGAATACTTGATGTGATATAACTAAATTATTTGCATTTAGAATGGTTACTTGAAGCTATAATAGTTTATTAAAGATTATAATTAGATACTTAAAACCATTTAAGTGTGTGGAAACAAATGACAATTAACAAATAGAATTGATTATTTGAAATCATATAATTACTTATGTTAGATATGAATACTTGAAACCATATAACTGTGTGCAAAATTATTTCTATTAGATGGGAATATCTATTATAACTGTGTGCAAAAAAAATTAAGGAAATGACGACACCAAAATAAATATGAACAAAGAATGCAATTCCACAATTTCGAGGCATAAAATAATCTTAGACGTTAAAATAAATCAATCAACAGAATTAAAAATTAAGTATCCTAAAGAAGTAAAATTTCGTATTTTCACATTCTTCAGCTTAGTACTAAGCTTATTATTCCATTGTTAGTGAATTTAGTTTTCTCTGGGTTCTTCATATTGCTGACCTTGTTCCAAGTTTAATAGATGACAAATTATTAATTTACAAGCGGCTAACTATTTAAAAGTTTAATGTTGAAAAATAAATCCATCAGATAAACATTATTCTAAGAAGGATCAAATTCGTGGATGGGTGGTTATGTTTTATGGTATATCAACCCTTGTAGGTTATTTATTGTCAAATCCTGTCAATACGTATATATCAAATATGTATGCTATGTAAATGAATAATAACATTTTTAAACGAATCAGAACTCATTTGTTTGCAAAGTTAAACGGTTTCAAGCATTGCTATTCAACGCTAACAATTCTATTCAATATTATTCATTTATTTGCGTATCGTTTAACGGTTTCAATCACTGATACGTAATACTGATAATTCATTTTAACATTTATCATTTGTTTACTCATAGTTAAATGGTTTCAAGTATAATAAATGATTAAATAGTTCTATTTGATCCATAGATCGGACCCTAACAAGTACAACCACTCTGTGTCCTGGGAGTAATGGCAACGAAGGGATACTCCACAAGTTGCACTATTAGATGATTTAGTGTCATATGCAGGACACTCTTTGGGGAGGGAGGTCGTACTCCTCTGCAGAGATGCCATCGGCGTATTTAACATCTCCAGCCAACTTGGTTTGTCTTTTATATTGACAGCATCCTATATTCAAGAATTAACAGTTATGAGAAGACGACTAAAAAGAAAATTTTTTTCTGCTTGGCTACTAAAAAACTAAATGAAACTTGGCCAAGTTACGAGGCGCATACGATAAGTTTCCAGACTTTTTTCGTTTTGGCATTTAAAACTGTCGTAGACTCTTGAAAATTCAGTACGTTATTGTTATATATCTTATGAGATGACTGACCAATTTTTATGATTTCAGGTTCAAATTAACAGCTACAGTAGCAATTGGAATGCACATTACTAAAGCCTGATTGTCACAGATGGTGAATTTCAAAAATGCAATCTGGACGTGAGGACACTTTAGAAGAACGATATGCAATAAAATGATGTTTTAAACTTGGAGAAAATGCCACAGAAACATATAGAATACTTCACTCTGCTTTTCGACCATCTTGCATGAATCGAGCATCAGTTTTTGAGTGGCATAAGAGATTCAAGGAAGGCAGGAAGTCTGTGAGGGATGATGAGATCTGTGGAAGGAGTAAGGAAGTCAATACACAAGAGTTGATTACCCAAAGGGTTAGGATTAGAGTTACTATGTTGAGGTTTTAAGGGAGTTCAGGAAGAGATTCATAGGGAAGAGGCCAGCACTCTTCAAATCGGGTCAGAGGCATTTCCAGCTGGACAATGCACCAGTCCACAACTCCATCCTTGTCACAGACTATCTGACCAAGATGGGCGTCAAGACAGTTCCTCAGCCTACCTATAGTCCAGACCTTGCTCCCTGTGACTTTTGCTTATTCCCTAAGCTCGGGGGCTGTCGTTATGAGACAATTGAGGAGATGAAAGAGGCTGTGATGAAGGTCATTGACACGCTCACACAAGAGGACTTCCATGGGGCCTTCCAGAAGTTTTTGGAAGAGTACAACAAGTGCATTTCAACCGAAGGAGATTACTTCAAAGGGGACTAGAGTTTCATGTGTGTACTATCAATAAAAGTGCCCATAGGAAAAAAGTCTGGAAACTTATCGTATGCACCTCGAATATTAGATCTTCAAAATGTGTAAATCTCATTGTTCTAGACTTTGTGATAAATCTATAACTTTTTGTTTTAGTTGCTTTTTTTTACACAGTAAAATTTGATTATTAGAGTCCCAAAATCTTCTCATAGATTTAAAGAAATTCAAATTAATATGAATAAGATTTTTCAAAAATGCCAGAAACTTTGCATGTGCCTAATTCATAAGAAAGTAAAAGATTGTACCATGTGTATTGATATTTTTGAACCAATAAAAAGTTAATAACACCCAACTAATCATCTCATAACCTATTGAATTCCAATTTCTTTTCAATAAAAAGTAAATTAGACGATGTGAAATTTAATCTCACGCAAAAAATAATGTAGACTAAGTAGATTTTAATAAGATCGACTGACCAGTCCGAACAAAAGCAGTTCTTAAATTTCCATCACAGAAACAAAGGCGGCGCAATGTCGTTCTTTATTTAACCCCCAAATCAGCTTGCAAAAGACATCATGCTAAACTGATAATTTTGTTTCGTTCTTTAATTTTTTTCGCTATCACTATCTATTGCAGTCTATTCCTATGTATCAGTCTATTGCAGTCTGTTTATAACTATATCATCTATCTATAACAGTCCGTTCATTTTTTATCTATGTGTTTGATAAGCCTATATCTATCTACATGCCCGTGTCTATGGATGTAGTTGAAATATAAATTCATGTTATGTTAATTTTGATAAATAAGAAGTTATAATTATTCAATTTTCTATTAGGCGGAGAGAATTTTTTGCTATCTAAGAAACCAACTTACGAGCATACACACACATACTAGTAGAAGTATACGATTCATAACTAGAATAGAAGGTTTTTAGAAACGCCAGCGAATGAGATAGAAAGAGAGAAGTGACGAGTAAGCTAAGAATTAAAAAGGTATCTTTATTTGTTCTTGAAAGTTTCACCTATTAATTCAAATAAAAAGTATTATTTTATGAATTGTTTTTTTTTTTATTCTTTTTTTATTTACAATTAAAATAATATATAAAAATATGTAACCCGATGATAATGTATGGTTTAAAACATTTCCATTATTTTTTTTTGTCTCTTATAATTTTTTATTTTTTACAATTAGCGCTGAGTAACAAAACAATTTTTTAGTAAATAATTTTCGAAAAGCAGCATAGTATTATTTCCAATTATTTATCTTCTTAAAATTTAACGAAAAAATAATCTAAGAATTCACATATTACAATATATTCTTTAATTTTAGGATTTTTTTATATCTAAGATATAATTTTAAAAATGTAACCCTAAACTCCTGAGTGGTTTGAAACAACAATTTTATTTTTCTATAGACTTTTTTAGAAATTTCAGTTCTAATCTTAGTTGACAGTTTAGTTACTGTGATAAAAATGTATTCGTTTCATTTATTTTCTTTTTTAAAAAGTGTGTGTGTGTGTGTGTGTGTGTGTGTGTGTGTGTGTGTGTGTGTGTGTGTGTGTGTGTGTGTGTGTGTGTGTGTGTGTCCAATCCCTCCGTTATATGCAGGATGTTGTACAAGGTAAATTTTTAAGTTGTGTAGTAGAGCTACTTTGGATTTAGAATCTTTCATTCTCAGAGACCGGCTGCCATTATCAGAACTAAAAAGATTAGTCTACCCAATTATTTTACCTTGCTTATGAGTAGGAAAGATATGGATTCATGCCTTTCCCAAGTGAAATGCAAAGTCTTCAACTTTGCTCGCGGAAATCTTTTTCTAAGACAATAACCGTAACGCCAAGAGCATGTATATAAGAAACAAATGCCTCACTTCTATATGTTGGTTTCATGATTAAGTTTCTTATATAAAGAAAACACTCATCAAGATTAAATCAAGAGCAAAAGGACGAAGATTGTTTTCTTGCTGAATTTTTTTAGAAAATTTCATTAATGCTGCCATTCTTCTGTCATAGTGTAGCAATTAAGCCGAGATCATTTTTTAAAATTAATTTTCGTTGCTAACTTTGGAAAAAAACGGATGTTTTTTCTTCCTCCTCAATCCTACTTTGGCTCTTATGCCACACAGTCTCTTCATTGCATTTTGCAAGAAATATACAGTATTTAATAATTCTTTTCTTCATCCATTTATTCTTAAGTTTCATCTGATGATCGCATATATAATACACAAAACTTCAGTCACAATTTCTTTTTGTATTTATCCTGCTCTGCTGGCCAGCATTTGAGCACTTAAGAAAAATGTTTTAAACGATTTGTTTGTTCATCCCTCTCTCTCTCTCTCTCTCTCTATATATATATATATATATATATATATAGAGAGAGAGAGAGAGAGAGAGAGACTGGGACACAGACAGACAGACGTGTTTGTAGTCTAATGGTTATCGTCGTAGGAAAGGGAAACGGTGACCCGAATTCACAACCCGGATGAAGCTGTTTGCATTTTACATAACACTAATATTTTTGGGGAAGTTATGAATCCAACTATTCTCCCTTCAGCAAAAGTTAAAAAGTGGTGCAGGTTGGGCTCTGTAACCATGGTATAGCAACCAGTCTTAGAGAAGGAAAACTCCTTATAAAAACCTGTTAAACTCTGTTTAAAAATTGACCTTGGGTCAAATCCTGCTCGTGCAGAGGATTTAGTTAAATATCTAAATCACACTTCTCATCATGCCTCACACAAAGGTATATAAAAAGATACCCATCACGTGGTTACCATTTGGTCTGATGATCGCAAAGACGAGAAGCCGAGAGTCACGAAGCGCTGTTGACTTGGTTCTCTCTCTCTCTCTCTCTCTCTCTCTCACACACACACACACACACACACAATTGTTCTTTGCACTGAACAATTCAATATATTGAATTCAAATAAAGAATCTCGTTTCTGAACGTAACTTCACAGCTATCTTTGCCGTTCCATTTATTAATCTTCTTCAAGACCAGTAGACAGAAATGCAAACAATAGTCTGTTTTTTAACGAACAATTCAGTAGTCATTTGTCATCATCTGTCCACACGGAAAATATCTCCGGCCCGGTCTGTCGCCCATTGGCCGGATAAAAATGTTTCCCGCCAATAGAAGGCTGTCGAATCATTTAAAAATGACCAGTGAATCGGAAGCGCCATTAAGGCGACTCTCGTTCAACAATCTATATGGAACCGATTCAAAATTGTCCATAACTTGTGAAACCTCATCGGATTTTCTGGGTGATCTCCTTTACTCTCTATTTCCGCGCTGTAATCATTAAGCCTACAGTGTTATCCAAAAAGTTCATTACATTGCGTCTTGGTCTGGCACTGATTTTTGCTTCTTTTTTTTATTGATTGTTTCAGAGACACTTTCTAATTATTTATGGCTATTCTATTGACACTCAGTGTTAACGATCTTTTAGTTAGAGAAAGATCAGCCTTGGCAAAAGAAGTTATTTCCCCGTGGGAAA
The DNA here is from genome assembly GCA_963585895.1 of Sepioteuthis lessoniana. Classification (NCBI taxonomy): domain Eukaryota; kingdom Metazoa; phylum Mollusca; class Cephalopoda; order Myopsida; family Loliginidae; genus Sepioteuthis; species Sepioteuthis lessoniana. Next base: position 56,873,423 of record OY757906.1, read on the forward strand.
AAGAACGTTAGTCAATGATATCAGTGTCACACATACACACACGGCATTTTTCAACTTGCTGAAGACTAAAAACTTGCGAGTCAAAAAGGTGTATTCATATTCATCAAGACTTATTCTATACTTACAACTTTATATATATATATATATATATATATATATATATATATATATATATATATATATATATATATATATATATATATAAAGAGCGTTTATTTAAGTAGCAAGTTATTATTCAAGCAAGTTTTGTTAAAGACGATAGAACAGTGTTTATTATTTATAATTTTATTTTTTCAAAACAAATTGTCATTTTTCTAGTATCGGTATCTAAATGATAAAGCAATTGTCCCATATCTTCTGCCCAAGCACTTTCGACCATACTTTTGGTCGTCATGAAGGGTAGTGTAGTTTTGAGTTGACTGTTGAGTTTTTACTGTTTTTATAATTTGTAGCGTTTTGTTTTGAAGTTATCAGTCGGAACCTTTTGGTCGAAATCGTTTGGGCAGAAGATATGGGACAATTCCTTTACCATCAAGATCCCGATACTAGAAAAATAACAAGGAATCTTGAAAAAATAAAATTAAAAATAGTAAACACTGTTCCATCGTCTTTGACAAAACGTGCTTGAATATATATATATATATAAATATATATATATATATATTGTCATCCACAGACAGATTTTTTCGTTGTATCACAACTCTTCAGTGTGGCTAGACACGTAGAACGCTTGAAGCTGGGATCAAACCCGCCCGCCAACAAGCCAATAAGCGAACCACGTCAGCTCGGGAATTATAAGGCATTAAGTAACAGCTTTCGATTGTTTACATTCATACCTTACCGGATACAAGCGTGCTCAATTCGTTCGAGGAACTTTCCTTTATGTGAGTGACAACCGTCGGGTTTCGATCCTAGCTTCAAGCGTCCTACGTGTCTAGCAACACTGAAGAGTTGTGATGCAATGAAACAGTCTGTGGATGACAAAATATATACGCTCCTCCATAGGAGTTAAGCACTCTGGCGAAGGAATTTACGGCTGCCACTCACATATTATATATATATATATATATATATATATAGCATTCTTTTTCTTTTTGGACATTCTGTTCTTTTCTCTTTCTGCCGAGTAGCAGACATATTTTTGATACAGTTGTCTTTTTCAACAAAATAATTGCGTATATTTTCTCTTTCTTATATATATATATATATATATATATATATATATATATATATATATATATATATATTATATCAGTGTTGGTTGTCACTAAATCATTTTGTGGGTTTGTGTCGAACCAAGTGCAAGATAGCACTTCATTTTCGTAACTGCCTGATGATTGTTGTTTTGCAAAAAACTCCATGAAACCCAGGGGTCGCAGTCTAAATTCCATGAATTATATATATATATATATATATATATATATATCTGTATTTTACAAGTAAGTTTAATCCCATGGGAAGCAGATTTTAATGAATGTCATGTTCGCTTTCGCATGCAATATGAATACAGACAATCGAAAATATTTCTGCTGTGGGCCCAGGTGCAGTGACTGTGCAAAAACACAAGTAATGACTTAGCAATTTTAAAAAATGGGACGATGATAAGCTTAGCTCTACGAAACCAATGACGTTAGATAATGATCATTTCAAAGAATATGTTGAAGTGAAGTAGAGTCAAAAACCTTTAGATTTTTAAAAAATCACGATCCCTCATTTTCATTTGTAATACGAAGAACTTAAGCGTAAAATCTGTTACTAAAATTCTCTCTCTCTCTCTCTCTGTCTCTTACTAAAATTCTCATTAGAGCTCTATAACTAAAATTCTTATCTTACATATATAACTGTAAGCAATCAAAAGAATGCCTCATAGCAGCAAGCCTTTATTAAAGCAATACACCTAAAAATTCTCTAAATCAGAGAAAGAAACAATTTCTAATCAAAGTTGAAACTAACATTTTTTTGTTGGTTTGCAATCGTTCTGAACGTCTTTTTAAATCAATTTTTTTTTATGTAACAGAAATAGCTATAAAAGGAATCCATAGTTTTTTCCTAAAAAGACGCATCAGTATTACGGTTGGTTGGTTGTGTTTCGTGGCATATCAAACCTTGTAGGTTGTATAACTCCAAACTCTGTTTATAGATTCATTAAATATATATAATTTCTGAACAAATACTCTGGCGGTAACATATTTAAACCCCATATATTTGCATGCAGTTAAGTGGTTTAAAATATTGCTATTTAACACAAATAATTCTATTGAACATTATTAATTTGTTCGCAAACAGCAAAATGGTTTCAAGCATAACAATCTCATACTAATATTTCAATTTATCATTGATCCATTGTTCACACACAGGAAAAAGGTTTCAAGAATAAGAATTGATTAAACAGTTCTATTTGACCCATTGATGGGATGACTCTGCCTTATGGCATATCAAAACTTGTATGTTATTTAATACCAAATCCTGTTCATATACATATACATATACATAAATATACACAAATATATACATATATATATATATATAATTACATACACATATGTACATGTATATACATATATATGCATATACATACATATAGATACATACATATATACATATATATACATGCATATATATATATATATATGTGTGTGTTTGTGTGTGTTTGTGTGTGTGTGTGTGTGTGTGTGTATTAAAGTAGGTAGGTCCATAAAGAGATTTATACTTTTTAGAATTTATCAATTTATTTTCTTTATTTATTTTCTTTATTTATTATTGAGGTCATCCTCTCTTTTCCTTAGAGTGTTTTATTTTCCTTAGTCTGCTTTACCCCTCATTAAAAATATATCAAATATCAATGAGCTGTTTTGGCCAAGATCATATATATACATATATATGCATACATAAAGACACTAAGAAAAAGAGAGGATAACCTTTACATAAACCCATAACCAACTGAAAATTATTCAAATTGCAAAAACAAGTTAGGTCAAGTCTCATTGAGTATCCAATTAACAAGGCCTTATGCCATGTATGTTCTCTGACGAAAGCAACAAGCTTGAAACATACACATATGTAAGAACAAAATAGATAAATTAATAAGTGCAAAAATACAAATCTCTTCGTGGATATTCCTATTTTAAAATATTTTACTTCTCTCTTTGGACCAACAACAAAAAATCTTATATATATATATATATATATATATATATATATATTTATAAAGAATGTATATATAGTCCAAATCAATCCAGATAAGACGTTTGGTGAAACCTACCTAGACTCACTGTTGGCCATTTAGTACTTATTTTCATTGTATTAGATCTATCGCATGTATTGAGCGTTTTATTTCGCCTTGGCTTCGGTAATTATGTCAGTGGGGTTTTTTTTTGTGTGGATACGCACACGTGCAGCTTGATTATTTTCAGGTTGTACGTGTGTTTGTGGTCTTTTCTATTTTCACAATTTTTTCCACCAATATGAGTTTGTAGAATTCACAAATTGTATAATAGAGTTTTTTTCACGCCAACAGAATTATGGATTAGATATAAAGATTAAAATATACATATATATAAACACTCATATATATATATATATATATATATATACATGTATATATACATATACATAAAAAATATATATACATATATATATATACCTACATAAATATATATATACATATATAGGGATAAGTATATATATACATAAATATATATATACATATATATACATATACATATATATATACATATATCTATACACACATACATAAATATATGTATACATATATATATACATTCGTATATATATATACATTTATATATGTATATATACATACATATACATAAATACATATATATACATATACGTACATATATATACATATATATACATGTATAAACACATACATATACATATATATACATACATATATACACATATATATATATACGCATACATTTACACAGATATATATACACACATATATATACATATATACAAATATCCATATATATACATATATACACATATATATACATATATTCGTATATATATACTAATATATATATAAACCCATGGGAAAGTTATGAAACCTCTAATCCTCCCAGCTATGAGTTAAATATTACCACTACTCTTCTTCTAGAAGGATAGATTTGGCATTACGTAACCTACAAAGGTTAATATACCATTAAACAAAGAAACCAAACCAAATCAAACACAGATATATATACACGTATATATATATATATATATATATATATATATATATATATATATATACATATATATTTATACACATGTACATATATGCATATACATAGATACATATACATGTACATATATACATATACATACATACATATATACATATGTATACGAGGAGCATACCATATGTTTCCAAACTTTTTTCGTATGGGCATTTAACATTGTCGTAGACTCTTGAAAATTCAGTATGTTATTGCTACACATCTTGTGAGACGACTGACCAATTTGTATGATTTCAGGTTCAAATTAACAGCTACAGCAGCAATTGGAATACACACTACTAAAGCCTGATTGTCACAGCTGGTGAATTTTAAAAATGCAATCTGGACGTGAGGACACTTTAGAAGAACGATATGCAATAAAATTGTGTTTTAAACTTGGAGAAAATGCCACAGAAACGTATGGATTGCTTCAGACTGCTTTTTGAGCATCTTGCATGAATCGAGCATTGAGAGGTACGGGAGGAGTAAGAAAGTCAATACACCAGAGTTGATTGGCCAAAGGGTTAGGGTTAGGGTTACTATGTTGAGGTTTTAAGGGAGTTGAGGAAGAGATTCATTGGGAAGAGGCTAGCACTCTTCAAACCAGGACAATGCACCAGTCCACAACACCATCCTTGTCACTGACTATTTGACCAAGATGGGCATCAACACAGTTCCTCAGCCTCCCTATAGTCCAGACCTTGCTCCCGGTGACTTTTGGTTATTCCCTAAGCTCGGAGGCTGTCGTTATGAGACAATTGAGGCGATGAAAGAGACTGTGACGAAGGTCATTGACACGCTCACACAAGACGACTTCCATGGGGCCATCCAGAAGTTGTTAGAACGGTACAACAAGTGCATTGCAGCCGGAGGAGATTACTTCGAAGGGGACTAGAGTTTCATGTGTGTACTATCAATAAAAGTGCCCATACGAAAAAAGTCTGGCAACTTATTTAATGATCCTCGTGTATACATATATAAACATATATAAATATATATATTTAATTGAACAGAATAGAAATTTTTTGTCTATATATTTTTTGTTAATCCTTTCGAATTGCCGTATTGATCTGATGATATTCGGCAGGAATTAATGAAGAAATGCTGCCAAAATATACATATATATAAATATATATATACATACATATATACATATATATATATATACTTATACATAAATATATATACATACATATACACATATATATACATACATATACACATATATATATACATACATATACACATACATATACATACATACATATATGTATATATATATATATATATATATATATATATATATATATATATATATATATATATATATATATGCATATTTTGGCAGCATTTCTTCATTGATACATATTTCAGTGAACATAATAGACATTTTTTGTCTACATATTTTTAGTTAATCCTTTCGAATTTTCGAGACACTACATATTCGTTACATACAACCCAAAATTGATAAAATTAATTTTGAAACCAGCGTTAATATACTTAGAAACAAATTCGAAAACTAAACGTTACACAATATAACAGTTCAAACGCTCATTCTTACAACGAAGTAATATACATATAAAAGTTACATCCATTTTGTAATACACCCTCCCTTGATGATGGTCCAAAGTTGGGCTGAAAGTACTTGGGGAAAAAACTAATTCTGGAAGATTTATCAACCAATTCCCGCCGAATATCATAAGATCAATAGAGCAATTCGAAAGGATTAACAAAAAAATATGTAGACAAAAATGTCTATAATGTTCAATAAAATATATACATATATATACATATATATGCATATATATATTTATATAAATATACATATATATGCATATACATATATATATATGTATGCATATACATATATATAAATATACATATATATATGCATATATATATACACACACACACACATATATATATATACACACAAGGCTTATTATATAAGTTTCAAGACTTTTTTTGTATGGGCATTTTTATTGATAGTACACACATGAAACTCTAGTCCCCTTCGAAGTAATCTCCTATGGCTGCAATGAACTTATTGTACCGTTCCAACAACTTCAGGAAGGCCCCATGGAAGTCTTCTTGTGTGATCGTGTCAATGACCTTCGTCACAGCCTCTTTCAACTCCTCAATTGTCTCATAACGAAAACCTCTAAGTTTTCCCTTGAGCTTAGGGAATAACCAAAAGTCACAGGAAGCAAGGTCTGGACTGTAGGGAGGCTGAGGAACTTGTCACATATTGACCTCGGCCAAATTGTCAAAAGAAGAAATGCACTGGTGTAAATAACAGGTGCATCCGGTCGAAGATATCAGGGGATACCTTGACTGTCGAAGGGTTGAATTGAGTGCGAATTGTGACACTGGATGTCAAATTATTATATAACCCCGGCGACAGGAAGTTCAGATCAGTTGGAGTAAAGATGCTGGAATGAGAACCAGCTTTCAGCAGAGAGGCTGGGCCCCCAGACCCCGGTTGAGCAGCCCAGGAGAACGAAAAAACGCACTGCTATGGCCGGAGGAGTTGGGGGCGGTCAATATGTTGCAATCTTTGTTCAGTCTCCAACTCACCTCTCACACACAACTCTTTCAATAAAGTGAGAGGTATATTTTTCTAAAGTACTGTGTCCGCTTGTCTTTATTGTGTTGAATATGTTTCTGCATGCATATGTGTAGTATTCCTTGTTGACTGTCTGTCCAGTGGGAACCCAGTGCATGTAGATCATGCCAGTGCTGTCAAAAAAATTAATCAAAAGTTTGTGGCTGGATTTGCTCTGTCTGGCATTCTTAGGTCTGGGAGAGCTAGCATGCTCCCATTGGGAACTCTGTCTTTTGGTCTCTGGGTCATAGCAGTAGATCCAGCTTTCATCGCAGGTCACCAGAGCATCAAGAACTGCGGGATCTGAAGTGATCAGCTCGACCATCTCCCTGCTGTCATGACAACGTCTTTCTTTCTGATCTTCTCTGAGCACCCCTTGGTACAAACTTCGTACAAATCTTCCGCATCTTCAGTTCCTCGCTAATAATTGTGTGTACAGTTCCCACACTGACATCAAACTGTGCATTTATTGTCTCTATAGACACACGACGATCCTCATCCATGGAATTATTTATTTGGCCAATCAACTCTGGTGTTCTGACTTCCTTACTCCTCCCACATATCTCATCATCCCTCACCGACTCCCTGCCTTTCTTGAATCTCTTATGCCACTCAAAAACTGATGCTCGATTCATGCAAGATGCTCCAAAAGCAGTCTGAAGCATTCCATACGTTTCTGTGTCATTTTTTCCAAGTTTAAAACACAATTTTATTGCATATCGTTCTTCTAAAGTGTCTTACGTCCAGATAGCAATTTGAAATTCACCAGCTGGGAAAATCAGACTTTAGTAGTGTGTATTCCAATTGCTTCTGTAGCTGTTAATTTGAACCTGAAATCATAAAAATTGGTCTGTCATCTCATACGATATATAGCAATAACATACTGAATTTTCAAGAGTCAACGATAATTTTAAATACCTGAACAAAAAAACCCTGGAAACTTATTGAAGGCACCTCATATATATATATATATATATATATATGCATATACATATATATACATACATATATACACATATATATACATATAGATATATGTAAATATATGTATATGTATATATACATATATATATACATATACCTATATATACATATATCTATATACCTATGTACGTATATATACATATATTTGTAAATGAATAGTTTATAAGTAACATTATTTTTTAATTTCTTTGCGCACAGTTAAATTGTTTCAAATATAAGAAATGATTAAACATTTCTATCTGACCCATAGATGGTACTACCACTCCGAAATAAAGTGTACCTTGGAGTACTGGCAATGAAGGAGCACTCCCCATTTTTTGAAGCTCGAGGACTGGAGCCTTTCTATCCGATACTGTTTAGTGACATATCTACGATACTCGCTGGGTTGGGGTTTTATCCCTCTACAGAGATGCAGGTGGCGTACTCTACAGCCAAAGCCGACCGGGCTCATCAGTATCATCTTAGACAACTGTTACAAAGAGAAAATGTTACAAAGAGAACCCTAATTAGTTGAAAATAAATCTCCAGAGAGAACTATTTCTTTATAAACTCTCACAGTTGACCTTTAATCGATGGGGTTTAGAATGCGATGACGTATTAAAAAGTGACACTGCCACTCTTCTCAGTTTCATTTAAACCGCGTTTGGAAACCTAGCAACTCAATTCATGACATAATAACAGTGATTATCTTCTCGAAACTTGTTGATTTATCATACTAAAGTTAAATTATAATTCTTTTAAATTAAGAGTCGAATGGCAAATCAAACTTAACCAGAAGCCAGCTCATTTTTTAAAACTTGTACGCTAACTTCCTCGTGTCGAATTACAGTCAACCAATCTGTAAAATAATCAAGATGGTGTCGGATTTCATCAGAGTTACATCAGAATCTGTGAATCATGTGAGAATCTTAAGTACATTTTTCTGATTCCAAAAAAGTGATTAAAATTTACATAGCATTTTTTCGTGTGAAAATTTCTATGTTAAAGAATATAATATTGAATTTCACGTGTCCATATTACACATACATGCATATTCAAGACAACACGCTCAATTTTACATTCGCATACACGCATATACTTAAAACACACACAGATGTATCCTCATGCATACACTGTCAAAAACATACGTGGTGCATGCAATATGTTTCCAGCCTTTTTTTTTTATACAGGCATTTAAAATTGTCGTAGACTCTTGAAAATTCAGTATGTTATTGCTACACATCTTATAAGATGACTGACCAATGCTTATGATTTTAGGTTTAAATAAACAGCTACAGCAGCAATTGGAATACACCCTACTAAAACCTGATTGTCACAGCTGGTGAATTTTAAAAATGCAATCTGGACGTGAGGACACTTTAGAAGAACGATATGCAATAAAATTGTGTTTTAAACGTGGAAAAAATGACACAGAAACATGAATGGAATGCTTCAGACTGCTTTTGGAGCATCTTGCATGAAACATCTTTAATGATCCTCGTACAACCATGCATACAAAGACTCCTAACATGCATAACCATACAGCTTAATGTATACACATACACACTGATAAATAGATTTGGTTGGTTTATTCTACAATATATCAAGGCTTTTATGAGTTATTTTATGCCAAAATTGAAACTTAATTAATACACATATGGTTTTAAGTACTCCTATCAGTTAATAATAAAGTTATGTCTCAAGCAACTATTCCTATCTAATAATAATCCTTTGTTTGTACAGTTATGTGGTTTCAACTATTCCTATATAATAATTATAATTTCAAATACATCTGTATAATCCATACTAAGTCCTATTACTCAGGGTCAGAGTGGACTAAAGAAAAATTACAACAAAGACGTACTTCACACTTTTCAGAGCTCCGGAACTGAGAATCACAAATGAATCCAGTGAAGCAATATAACCAGAACACCAATTTTGGAGGGCAGGTTGGTGGTCATACCTCTCTGCAGGAAATACTGTCGACGTATTCTAAGCCCTAATAAACAACATGTTTACTTATATATATATATATATATATATATATATATATATATATATATATATATATATATATAAGGTAAAAATGAATTGATACGTAATTTAATAAATAAACTATTTAAAATCGACCAAAATAAATGTTAAAATAAATCATAAAACCTTTCAACCGACATTTTTTAAAGGAAAATAGTAGTCGATACCTGAGAAATTTATGATTAAAACAATAACGACACGAACTCAAGGGAGAAGAGATGAAAAAAATCTTGTAAGTCCAAATAATAGATTCTTCAATAGATCCTGCTGATAGGTAAATTCTCTCTGCTTACAAAAGGTCGGGCGTTGTGTATAAACTGCAATTGCTTCTAAGAAGTTCAGAAAATATTTTGTCCAGGTCTTATGGAAAACAGAGAAACACTTGTCTGAATAATGTTCACATTTATGCTTATTAAATAGTCGCATGTCACGGATTAATGAACCTGTGAGTGCTCAGATGAGCGTACTCATGTGTATCCACGTATTGAGCCGGGAACGGGCTGGGCGATTCTCACCTTGGAGTGATTGAACTTGCATAGTCAGCTTCGTGCTGATATTTAAATCAGTAAACGACAAAACTTTGCTGAAAGGTATAGATAAGATCCTTATGAAAAGAAGAGGAACGCATTCCATGTACCGAAAATCGCACGCATAATGGAGGAATAAAAGCAAGGGGTTATAGCCAATAAGATTATATCGGCAAGATCCAGTCCGAGGAATTTTTATATAGACCAGGCATTCGAGAATTCTAAATGTTTTATCAGTATTAGGTTTTAAAATGTTGACTTTAATTCTACTAATAACCCAACCCATTGGCCTGGAACCCCGGGTCGAGTCATACCAAAGACTCAAGAAATGGTACTTGATGGCGCCTTGCTTAACACTCAGCATTATAAGATTCGGATCAAGGGTAAAGTGGAGCAATCCAGGGAAAGGTATAGCACTCTCCCCTATACCTCGGTATAGTAGCTAATTAAAAGGGAGCCTTCGTGTCGCTCTCGACTTCGGTCGCTAACTTTACTTACTATTCATGGTGACCATTAAAAAGAAAAATATCAGCCATGTTCTTGAATTCCATTTCCAATTTGCACTTAAAAAATCATGAGTGCTCGATCGATAAGGGTTTTAATGAGATTGATTTTCCTACTTTTGGGAGCGAAAGAACCCCCAGATATAACTCTGTGAAAGTGGTTTCCCGTAAATGCTTGTGACAAAAGATTTAGTTGACCTTTCGACTCAAACGTCTAAGAAAAGTAAAGTGTTATTTTCCCCTCTATCGTAAATTTTAAAGATGGGCAGAGGTAATTCAATTGTTGGAGATAATTTTATCGCCTCTTTATGGGATGAAAAGAAGCAAAAGTGTCCTCGACATAACTTACAAAGCAATACGGTGTAGGGAACTAAGAGAATAATTTTCCCTCGAAATCTACGAAAATATTCAACAAAATAGGACCCAAAAGGCAATCCATCAAGACTATTTCGTCATTGAAACTAAAGCAAACTGACTGAGTAGCAAGCCCCATCAACAAAAATATTTCCAGGAAAAGATAGAGGTTTTATGTGGCTATGATAGAGTATATCCACACAAATACCAATGGTTTCATTCAAAGTTACATTGATGAATCGACTAAAATCAAACAAACACAAATATTCTGTACCAGCAGAACATTTTGATTTGCGTATAAGAGAAGCAAATTAAAAAGAATCTGTAATACAATAGCCTGTATAGATTCTTAAGATTGGATCAAGAATTTTTTCGACTCATCATTTCGCCAATTCATGTTGGGAAGAGCCCATCATAGACGAAAGGGGTCTTAGAGGAATATTGGATTTCAAATAATCCATTCATCCTTGGACGTTGGGATTCAACAGGATGAATTCTATCATAAACCAACTTCGAAAATTTTTCTTCTTTATACCCAATCAATTCACCATTCCTTTTTAACTAAGTATTGGAGTTGTACCACCAAGATATATATATATATATATATATATATATATATATATATATATATATATATATATATATATATATGAGAGAGAAAGAGAAAGAAAGAGGCAGACTATTTATCTGTGTAGCCAACACAGAAATATACCGTCTTATTTAATTAATACATTAAAAATATCAATGATTTTAATTTTAGCTGTTGTACAGTGGGTGTCTCAAAGAAAATTGAGGAAGCGAAAAGAAGACGATATGATTATTAATTGAGCTTTGTTTAGATATGGCTCAAAGACTTTAGGCTGCTTAAAGTAGCAATTGTTACTTAAGTGGTTACCCATCTAAGCCCTGAACGGGTTCGTTGTTGCTTAAATTCCGTAATCTAGCGAGGAAACGGTACTCTCTGTGTTACTTGACCATAACTTTAAAACCCTATGAATCTGTTAAAATAGTTTATATATAAATACATACACATATACATGCAAATACAAACACACACACACACATGTATACATACAAGCACGCACACACACACACATAAATATGTAATATATACATACACTCACACGTATATACATAAATACTCTTATACATATATATACATACTCTCATACTCAGATACATACATATACTTACACACACTTATATGTAAATATAAACATATGTAAAAACATACACACATATATGCATACACACATATAAATATATACAAACACACATACATATATCAACACTCATATATATATACATATGCATACATATATACATATACACACACATATATATACATATACACACGCATATATATATGCATATAAGCACGCACATAAATACATACTCACACGCACATATATACATACTCACACATATATACATACTCACATACACATATAATCATATTCACACATATATATACACACACACGCACAAATATGTATATACGTATAAATATATATATATATATATATATATATATATATCATCATCATCATCATATCGCGCTGGTAGCACGGATATCCCTGACCCTCTCTCGCCACTCCTCCCTATCGTTCATCGCCCTAGGTAGGTCTTCAGGACAACAGCCTGTATCCTCACATATATATATATATACACGCCCATATATATAAATATATATATATATACATGCACACACATATATACATGCACACACACACATATATATGCATATACACATAGACACACAGCACGCCCATATATATAAATATATATATATATATATACATGCACACACATATATACATGCACACACACACATATATATGCATATACACATAGACACACAGACATACATGTAAAGATATTTTGATCAAACAAACAGTTTTTTTTTCAATTGCCTCTGCTTCGAAACCGAAACAAAGCCGGAATAAACGAAAATTTCCTGCAGATCCTTTTTGATTTTTTAAACTTAAAGTTTCATAGTTATATCGAAATTTTATGTATATTCTCAGCAGAAGGAACATATTCTACAGCTGGATCGTCTATTCATTATCCTCCCCATAGAAGTAGTGCAACACGTGATCAGTTGTAATATTTTTTACTTTTTCTTCTTTCTAGTCCTATTAATCAATTTCTCGTAAATGGAAATTACCTTCTTTTGTTTTATCTTAAGCCATTGCTTTTATGATCCGGGTAATCATACTTTCAAATTTACCCATTCTTCTAGAATATTCTGGATAGATTCACAGCTGAGGTCCTGATAAAGATTTTTCAAGAAACTACCAAACATAATTTTTGTTGCACTTCACAATATTGATACACGTAAATTTGATTCAAATGTTTAGATTTTATGGAAATGAAAATCTGCAATTCTGCTCATTTTTGCATTAAAAATAGGTTAATTACTAAATTTCATTATTCAAGGAGTAGAAACAAAGTTTGTAAAGAGTAATGGTGATTTTCTATACTTTACAACATAAGCAATTAAGAAATAACATACCATCCAGAGACAAACTTTTTATGAAATAGTTTGAGATAGCAAGCTTGACTAGCTGGCTGTTAGAGTTCAATTCTCAATGGATTCCCTGCGATGACTACTCTGAATAGTTTATTTTCAACGATATTTCTTCAAAATCTTTTCCTGGGACATTGTTGTTGTTTTTTATAATTGCCCATTGAAATATATGTAATATAATCAAGGATGACAATTGATTATATTAGGCAATTATTTTATTTGTATAGTTAAATCAAAAGTTAGCTAGTACCTTTGAATAGCAGAATAAGTCGCATGCGAAGGTCATATGGTGCACTTATCGCATGGGTGACAAAATATCAAGCTGACAGGTTGTTCTGGAAATCATTTTGGACGACATATTGGAGATTTGTCATGAAATTGTTGTTATAGGCCAGATATTAAAAGTAAACATTTTATTGCCTGACTTAGGATAATATTAATTTAAATTGAATTGGTTGGGTGAGAAAAGCGCAGTCGGAATTTTCTTTCGTGTACCCCCTATGTATCTGATATCTTTTCTATGTAAAAACTAATACTTTTCACTCTGTCTCTCTTGTGTTTGGATGACTACGGATGTATAAAATGTTACGGTCAGAAATAAACTTTTGGTAGTAGAGGCAACGAGTCTGTCTTGTATCTGAGAAGTGTAACACCTATTGATGTTCGAGATTGTGCCGGGTTGGTGAGGCAACTTTACACACGTCTCATTTAATACCGTACCATTACATACATAGGCCCTTTAACTGTCACGCACACATATATAATATTTCTACGTTTATTTTTATTAATATTTTTGTTTATTCTATTATCTATATTCATATAACTATTAGATCCATTGTTTCCCCTATTTTTGTGACCACTGTTTCCTCTATTAATTCCCATATTTTTGTGATGTCTATTGGCTTCTAAATGTTTAAGTTAATTTTTATAAGCGCTATTATGTAAAGCTTCATTGTAAAATTCCTTATGATTATTAGATATGTTTTTAGAAGATGAAAATCTATTTATTATAATATTAATCATATTAGGAATTTGTTTAACTATGGATGCAGGATTGTTAGAACCAACATTAAGGTATGTTGGTATCGCATTAGACTTACTAAATGCTTTATAAGAATGTTCACTTAAATTGAGAGTTACATAAAAAAAGTAACTATTTTCAAATTAGAATTAATCTCTATCATTAACCCTATATATTTAAATGTCCTAATGACTTTCTTTTGTATTTTTGATGTTAGGGGTCCACTGCCATTAGGGATTAGAATTAATCCATCATCTCTATAAATTCCCACGTTATTAAAATTTAAAAATCTACCTAGGGTGTCTAAAATTTATATGCCTAGTAATTTTGCGATTTGGGCGGAGTCAAATGACGCCAATGTAACGTCAAATTTATCAGTTGTCTTTTCTCAAGTAATGTTATTGTAATATAGTACAGATTTCCGGCATGGTAATATAATAACCAATTCCTCCAGACTTATATCCGTATAATTTCTAGCTAAATTAATGCTTAATAATAACAGTTCTTTTGTTATGGAGGGGTAAAATCTATGATGTCAAATTGTATAAAGGTAGTTTTATTCTTAAACCATTCAATTCTATCAAATGAGTTCTTCCACGGAATATATCTCGATTTATTCAAGATTCTAGTAACAATTCTTTGTATAATATTTTTTATATTAAACCTGGCTCCGTTTTTGATATTAAACCTAGTTTTCCATCTGAGAGCCAATTTATTTTATCTTCAACGGATACCCAGGAATGGAAAATAAAGAAAAAAAAATTAATTTAAGGCAGTGAAGATCCAACCTGGCAACAAAATGTTGGACAAATTTGAAGAAGACATATTTAAACTGGTTAAGAAAAATCAAATTTAGATCTATTGATGATGAATTAAAAAAAAACTTTTAAAATTAGTAGTTAGCATTATCAATTCGAATAAGATGTGGACCAAAGCTGTCAAATCCAGAAACCTATATAAAATTGATCCGCCACAATTTAAGAAAATAGTACATGATAAGATAACAGAGAAATATAAATTAGACATTGTTAAAATAATATAGATACATATAATTTCACGAATAAACTCAATATTAAAAATAAATTAGGTAAACTAAATAGAAAAAATGCATATATTATTCTCAAGGATCATTAACAGAACTTTGAAAATAATAAACAGGCTAGATTGATTAACCCAATAAAAACGAAGCTAGGTTTAATATAAAATATATAGTACAAAGAATTCTTCATGCTAAGAATATAAAACAAGTGGTTGTTGTTTTGTTGATTTGCTTTTTCTACCACAGATAATACTTTGTTTGCTTCCTTCATTGAAAATAAAAAAGACCTTCTGAAAGACCACCAACAATGACATCCACCTGGAGAATAAGTGTCCCCATGATGCCGTTGCTACCCATCGATTATCTAACAGTGTAATAAAGCCACAAGACAAATCTGACTCATTTTTGTTGTAATGGGGATGTACTATTTCAGAACTGAAACCCTTTTAAAATAGTTTTATTTACTTATTTATTTATTTGTTCGTTTTTGGCAAGAGGTGTTTTTCCAAGTCCAACCACAAAGGACTAGATGAGAAAGCAAACAGATATTGTACTCTAATACTAGCTGGATAGTCATGGATCAATAATCTGACCCTGTATATAATTATGCCCGTACCATTTGGGATCTTTTTAAAGAATGGGCCCATGCGTGCGTGCGTTGGCAAGACAAAATATTTCCGAGACAATCGCTACCACAATCACGCAGATATCGGACTACGTCGATTCTCTTCTTTAGTGAAAAGAAAGAGATGTTGTCGTTGGGTCGGAATCCCCAGTACCCAGATCGCTTTTTTCTTTGCTGCCACTCGCCCAAAGACGAGAACATCGTTCAGGTTGAAGAACAGATACTACACTAATCCCCTTCAGAAGGCCGGGAGCAAAACACTGATTCAAAGCAGAAATATTGATCTCTACATAAATAATCCCTTCGTTATGACGGGAACTATGTGGGTTTCAAAA
Organism: Sepioteuthis lessoniana; assembly: GCA_963585895.1. NCBI lineage: Eukaryota > Metazoa > Mollusca > Cephalopoda > Myopsida > Loliginidae > Sepioteuthis > Sepioteuthis lessoniana. The sequence goes on from OY757906.1 coordinate 56,890,191, forward strand.
TAAACCAGCTTGTTAATGATCACAGAAAATGATCTCCTATGATTCTTAGCAGCAAGAGACATAATAATAGTTTAATGAACCGTCTACTTAACTGGTTGTCCAGATGGAAACAGTAGTCAGCGTTCCAAAGATCTAGCTCAACCAGACCATTTAATATCCATTTTGTAAGCATCTTTCATTGGCGATGCGCCAAAATGACAACGACTGTCTTCCAGCCGCCAAAGTAATTGTCTTATAACCGAAGCTAGACAATGCAGCTGATGTAGAATGGTGGCTTAAAAGCTAGTCTAGTCGACCATACACCGAAGAACGGAGTTCGATCCTCGTTGGTTATTCGACTATTATGACCCTAAGATAACTTCAGAAACTTCTCCACTTGCTGGGGGGAAATGAATAACCAACTTAGCTTCTTAAGAAGATATAAATAGGAACATACAATGACGCGATTCCCTAAACATTAAGCATAAAATAAGCCTGGACACGTAAGTTCAATCTAAACTAACGTAATCTATCAACTCAAAGCTGAGTTTGCTGAAAGGTATCGAACCATGCCTAAATGTAAACTAAATAATTATGATTTATCATCGACTTTGAACGCTCTGTGATTTTTAAAATATTGTTGCTCCAAAGAGTACCTCAAAATTGCACTGAAAGTATCAGCAATACACTTAGGCACACTTAGTGTTACGTTTATCACCATAGGAAATGAAATCGACGACCCGAGTTCAAATCCTGAACGAAGCTGCTTGTGTTTACTTCAGGCTGGCCTAGCGGTTAGAGTGTTCGCCAATCGCCCGGGAGACCTGGGTTCAATCCCAGGTCGAGTCATACCAAAGACTCAAAAAATGGTACTTGATGCCTCCTTGCTTAACACTCAGCATTATAAGGTACGGATCAAGGGTAAAGTGGAGCAATCCAGGGAAAGGAGTAGCGCCCTCCCCTACACCTTGGTGTAGTAAGCTATCGAAAAGGGAGCCTTCGGGTCACCTTCGACTATGGTCGCCTACTTTACTTTTTTTTACTTATACTCTTGGAAACGGCATGAATCTATTTGTTTTCCTTTCACCTCTGCATAAATCGTAGAGAAGACTGGATTCTACTAGCCGTACTCAACTCAAGAATTGATGTTGTGTCACATCTTGTACACAGCGGATGGGTTGGGTAAATACATCTGGTTCCTAAGTCAATTGGTTTGCGTTATTACTTAATTATTGATTATTGATCTGTAATACAATTTTGTGACATTTGGTTTCTCACTTAAATTCTATAAAACCTTAGCAAATACTTGTATAAAAATATATCAAAGTAATGTAGTATTTAGTAATGTTATGGGCATTATCAACATTAAGTATTATTGTTACAAAATTAATTTATAATATTGTTCCGGCTTGCGCGATATGAAATAAGAAGAACCAGATTCGTAGAAATTAAGGGTGAAGAAACGAGATTACATCAAAGAACTAAATACAGAGTTTATTTTACATATAATACAATATAGTTTAAAACGGTTGGGATAAGGTTTAAAACAATACAAGTTAAGAAAATGCCAACGAGTTAATACAAGTGTGTGAGAGCTCAGAAAGTAGTTTTGTTGTCGTGTTATTAGAAAAGGAGGGGGAGAGGAAATCCACTGTAGTTAAGATTAAGGCGACGGATGGGAATTTGTTGCTAGTACAAGAATTATATTTTCTTCTTAAAGATAGTTTGATTAATTCATACAGATAAAATAATTGAGTTTTGGTCAATAATATAAAAAAGGGGTGAAGTATTTACTGATAATCTTTTCTCTTCGGGGACTGTAAGAATTTAGATTCTTTCGGTCGAAACTTTGTTCTTGAATCAAGTATGTCCGGAGTTAAATTCAATTTCAGTGGATTCGGGAGACAACGGTATTTGTTGACCGCCTCACCAAACGGGCAAGTGTGGCACAATGCCTTTTTAAGGTGGGCCCAGGCGCAGGGCCGTAGCCCAGACGCGCCCGGCATTCCCAAAAATGCCTCGACTCCCGTCAGCATTCCCCTAAAAAGGGGCGCCTCAGGCGTCAGGCGATAAACTAAGAAGGGTTAAAGCCCGGGGGGACGGCCCCCTAAGGCTCAAGGTATGTCCAGAGACGAGGAATACCCGACCATATGCGTGCCGTTGATACCACGGCCGGCCGAAGTGTGACCCATCTACTGGATCTAGTTGATTAAAATCACCCCGGGCGACAACTGACTTGTTATTACGGACTCCTGTTTATATATATGTTTTTGGACCCTGTAGAACAATGTAGAAGTTTCTTGAGACTTGTAGAAAGTTCTGCTCTATATTTACGAAATATAAAGGGTTTTTGTACGGTTAAAAAAGGATCAAGTAGTTACGGATTTAAGTCAGCATTTAAGTTAGATTTTATATTTAATAGTATAAGGCGTAAAGAAGTAGGAGAAAAAGGGGCCCGTAACAATATATTATTAATAAATACAACTACTTTATCGTAACTTGTTGAAAAACTTCCAAACAGGTGGGATTTAAGTGAATATATTTTTATAGAGACTTTTTTAAGTCTTGATCTTCCAGTGCCATTAAAAATTTCATGGAGAAAAAGATGAGAAAAATGATTATAACTTTGGTTTCTGATAAGGAAAATTTCTACAAGGTGTCTACATGGTTAAATAAAAAGATAAAGATTCAGTTTAGTTAATCTAATAGGTTGTCTCACATCCTACTTCTGGTAGTGAGATTGGATAAATACATACAGTGAGGATTTTTTGCTTAAAATCTGTGTAAATAAGACATGAGTATAATTTTTAAAACACCTTGCCGCTGATTTCATGGGCAGAAAATCCCTACAAAAACTAACTAATTTCAAATGCACAACATACAGATGAAGTTTTGGTTTGGTTTTATGGTATATCAACTATTGTAAGCTATTTAAAGCCAAATCCTCTTTATACATATATATTAAATGTATATATAATTTGTAAACACATTTTGTTGATAAGATTTTTAAACGATCCTGTATTGGTTAAAGTATTGTGTGTCTTTGACAGACGTAATTTCATCCATACTAGCATTTATGAGGTCAAAAAAAATTTTTTTACCTCAACAAAGTCTATATCCTACTTAGTTTGGTTTGCTTGTTTTTTTTTGGGGGGGGGGGGTTATGGCATATCAACCTTTGTCGGTTATTTAATCCCAAATCCATTTTTATACAAATAAACAGTTCTATTTCAAACAATTCAATTAAGCATAAATACACAGTTTATTGTCAAAAACATTTCTATTTCAAACAATTCGGTTTAGTCAAACAGTTCTAATTCAATCAATTCAGTTTAGTTAGTTTGGTTTGGTTTGATTTTTATGGCATATCAACCTTTGTAAGTTATTTAATGCCAAATCCATTTTATACAAATACTTCTATTTCAAACAGTTCACTTCAGCATAGGTACACGGTTTAATTGTAAAAACCTTTCTATTTCAAGCTATACAGTTTAATCAAACGGTTCTAATTCAAACAATTTAGTTTAGTATAAGTATAATTTTTGTTTACCCACAATTAAATGTCAAAACTGTTCAATTTCAAACAATTCAGTTCAGCATAAGTACGCAGTTTAAATGTCAATAACAGTTCTATTACAAGCAATTCAGTTTCGCATAAGGACACATTTTAGTTCGACTTGACCCATAAATAGAACCCTATCGGGAGCTACCACTCCTGACCAGAGGGGACCTGGGAGTGATGGCAGTGAAAGGGTACTCCACATTCCCCAAAGCTTACTAAAACCTCACCCTCGGTAGAAAAGCAGTCGGTATATTCTATAGCCGACTGACCAAATTCAGTTTGACCAGAAATCGAATATTTTGCCATCTGATGACTTCCATTGTCATCAGATAACTTCGGTGCTCAATTCCACACAGTATATGTTGGACCTTTATCCAGGGGAAGAAGTAGCGCCCTCCCCAACACCTTGATGAAGTAGCTATCGAATAGGGAGCCTTCAGGTCACCTTTGACTACAGCCGCCAACTTTACTTATGTTGGACCTTGATCTCGAGTCAATATTTATGCTAGTGATGGGACTGCGACCTCGTAGTTAGCGAGTTCGAACATTGGTTGCGTTATTACGTTCATTCATCCCTTATAACTATGGGTTAAACAGTACCACTACTGTTCTTCTACAAGGACGGCTTTGGCATTAAATAATCCAGGAAGGTTGATATGCCATCAAACAAAGAAACCAAACCAAAGTAATATTCACCCCCAGGAAAACAAAACGAAAAAAGGACCCTGGAACTTGATTCTAGGATAAAAACACGCACAGAAAAATACAAACTTAGTATGTAGGGGACGCTCCGAAAGTAATAACTGATATATCCAAGAAAACTACAACACAAATAGAACCCAATAATGTCGTCTTTAATAGTGATTTCTTGCTGAAGACTTGCTCTATTTCAAGGCGTTACTGTATTCTTTGTATCTCTTGTAGTTTCAGTGGAAATAAGTCAGAGGCATTACTTTCGAAGCGCCTCTTGTCGATTTAGTCTGGAAAGGGTATTTTCTTTTTTATTTTATTATTAACGCCTTCTAAGCGGATCAATAACTAATTTTTTGCCAATATATTCCTGCCATCACTTTAGAAGCTTCTAACTCTTATGTTAACTCTTCTCACGAGATTTAAATTCTCGCTGTATTGTTGACTATATTGATAGAACAATTAGTTTTAAACTGTGAATAAGCAGTCAATTTTCTTTTGTTTTGGTGAGGAGTGTCTTTTTTTTTCTTTTTCTTTTTTTTAGTAGTTATTCTAACCTTTTGGCAACACTTACAATCACTTGAACTCGTAAGTTATGTGATTGCTTTGCAATCCTTGTGGATTACAATCGTTGGGGGTCTGTATTGTTGGTTTAGGGTAGTCAGATCAACACCAGATCTATACATAACCACTTAAGAATAGGCGGTGCCAAAGTATTTAATCAACGCCCATACCCAACCACGGTGTTTATATGTGACACAAGTTGAGTTTAAAGAGGAAAGAGTAGGAGGTGCGAAAGCCAGTTCCATTGGAGTGAAATCTGTCTTAATACCCTTTCCACTTTCGACCGCATTACTTGATTAAGGAATTAGAACCTTGCACGATAGAAAAAAAGTTCATTTGTTCGGTCTCTATTTTTTTTAAGGTGTGGTGGCTATCATCAAAACAAGGAAACAATATTGGCAGTAAAGTAAGTTGTTTAAAAATATTGGATAGCAAAAGGAAGATGTGTCAAAAACTATTCCATAAGATCAGGGTTTAAAAATATAAATAAAAAAATACAGCCAAGCCACCTTAAAAAGCAACCATATAAAAACTTCTAGTACACTTACAAAAACGTTTTACACCTTATCAGTTAACAAGTTCACACAAGCAAACCTACACGAGTGAGTTCGAATCTCATTGGGTACCCCTTTCATATGGCTTTGTGCCACATCTAAACAGCTCAGTAAATTACTTTAGATAATGTAAAACTTCGGTATTTAATCTTCTTAGTACTATCGAGTCTGTTATAAAAGGAGCCAGAATAATATGAAGTGAGATAGAGAGATACATAAACATGAGCACACACACACATATATATATATATATATATATATATATATATATATATATATATATATATATATATATATATATATATTGATAGATAATGAACAGATTAAGATCCATGGCTTGGTTTCTTTGTTTAATGGTATATCGACCTTGGTAGATTACTGAATGCCAAAACCATCATTGTGGAAAGACAGTAGGGATGCTATTTAACCTGTAATTCGAGGAATAAGGGCGTTCATACCGTCCCTAAGGTTACTAGTTCGAAAATGAACGTAATAGCGCGATTAGAGTTCGAACTCACTCACTACGATGTCGTAGTTGAGTATGTTAGTCACGACGCCACGGGGACTCCCTCTTCCACAATGAAAGGTGATGAACAGAATCAGGCAGATATATAAGGAATTGACCGAGATAGATAGAGATAATGATTCAAACATGTTTACATAATTCCTTTTCCTCTTTGGGAGATCGTTATTTTTCAGTTTCAGTTTTGTTATTGTTTTTTACCTTTCTAGATTGACAAAAATGGAATGAAATTTGTAAGCATACTTTTTTGCGTTGTTTTAGTAACAATATAACGTTTGGTTATTACTAAGACTTATTAAAGCCTAAGTTTGGTCGTCATTAAGCTCGATGTCGAGAACGAATCCTGTTAGCAATATTTATACTATATGAACGTAATATAGTATACAATATTTATACTATATAGAAGAAGAAGAAGTAGTAGTAGTAGTACAAAAACAACAACAACGAAATAAATAAATAATGAAAAACTACGGAACATGAAAGTGACAATTATATCAATTGTGATAGGTGCTTTTGGTACAATAACTAAAGGAGGATTAAAGGGACCGGAGGACTTGGAGGTTGGTGGACGAGCGGAGACCATCCAAACTACAGCATTGTTGAGAACGGCCGGAATACTGAGAACAGTCCTGGAGACTTTAAGAGATTTGCTGCCACTCAAACTCCAGTGAAAAACCCTCAGTTAATGCTGATGGGAACAACTCTAATGAGTTAATAAATAAATAAATAAATAAATAAATAAATAATAATAATAATAATAATAATAATGAGAAGTACCCTATAATTATCATTTAATAACAATCTTCCCCGAAAAAATATAATGATGCTGTGAGCGCGAAAACTGACCCTGAATTTTTGTGTAGTAAACTAGATTGAAAATTGCCTTGTTCCCTAAAGCATTTTAACGTTTTTATTATCTAGACGAGTCAGTGTTAATTTTTAAAAAATGAAGTCTGTTTCGATACTTTTTGAACGGGGTGTTTTCGTTGAAATATAAGATTGAGCTAGTGCAGCACGCCCCATACCAGACCTTTTTCGTGCGACTTTCTTTTAATTGAAAATTCATCTCAAGAGTAAAATTTGCGGACATGGAGGGCATTAAAAGAAATATGACTGAATAGTTTCACATTATATCAAAAGAAGACTTTCAGAGATGCTTCCACGAATACACCTTGTATTTGTATGAATTTACCCAACCCCTGTCCCATGGGCGGGATGTGACACAAGGCGAATGTTTAAGTGGAATACAGCTGGTTTTCCTTCTCCTAGACTGGTTGCATAACCAAGGCTAAAGGATGCAGTTGGCTCAATAATTTACCCATAACGGGGGGCGGGGGAAGGTTAAGAAACGATGGCTTCAGGCTTTTCTAAGGAGCATCAGCATGAACTGAAATGCAAACAACCCCGTCCAGGAATTGAACTCTGGTCACCGATTCCATTTCCTACAACGATAATATTGTATTTGTACGCGTTTTATATCACCAAGCTAACACATGAGTAAACAGGTTTTGTTTGTGGGGGGGAGAGGGCGGTAAAACAAATTCATTATTTATCTTTATATCTGTCTATCAATCGATCGTCGACTGTTATTGCAAAACTAATCGAATGGAACCAACCTCAAATACTGGAGTCGAAAAAAAAACATCTGCGTAATTTGAATGATGCACATAATATTTTTGACGGCTTATCTTTTGTGGGAAAAGTCGAACTTTTCACTGGATTCTTTTATCTTATCTCAAGGAAGGCAGGAGTGGACCTTCCGATTACTGGTCTCTTTTCAGCAATAACAACCCATGTTTGGTTTTTGCCGAATGTCATTGATAAAACCAGAAAACCTCCAAAGCAGCAGATGAAAATTAGTGAAAATAAAATGCATGGATGGAAATAGATTGCAGCACGTCTGAGGGAAAGAAAAAATGGAATTTAGAAATATGACGGCAACACTAATGTAAAAAGGTTTTTATGACACTTGTAATAAGGTAATTAGAACTCTCTAATGCTGGGTTATCCCCCTTTTACTAATCCAAGGACCTACCACTTTTTTTACTTGTCACTTCCGTCTTAGCCTTGTAATAAATCACTTATACATACCGTTCGTCTTCGAGTCATTACTGTATATACACAGTAGATATAACATTACAATACTCACTAATACTATCACTGTGTGAACGCATATGAGTGAGCATAAACGTTGATCTTTTTTTTTAAAAACAAATATCGACCTTCAATTATCGTTAAAGAACATTTCATAATAAAAATTAAATGTGTGTGTATGTATGTGAGTGTGTAAACTTTAGGTGATTTTTTTTTAATTTATAAATCTCGACTGGTTTTGATTTTCGAGAATTATTAAAGAATATTTATTTCAAGGCTGAAATGCTTATGAATGACAAAGAATTAGTGTTCCGTGCAACTTGAACTTTTAGATTAACGACTGTTCGATCTAAATTTGAAATAATTTCAAAGGCGGAAGCATAAGCATATAAATATTGAATTAGCATGACAAGAAAATCCGGCAAGCACTCTGTGTGACATACGGAACACTGGGCAGCTGTTTCGCCCTTATTAGGTCTCATCAGCAGCATATACCGTGATCTCCACTACTGGAGATCGAACCAGCGACCACAGAATGCAGAGCCGAAACTCTACCACTGAACCATCAATCCACATCTCATACAACTGATGCCAAATTAACTAGTCATAGTAAATGCCCGAGCACCTAACCTAATGTGCCTTATAATCACTTGCCCAAGCCGTATATATATATATATATATATACGGTTTGGGCAAGTGATTACTCAAAACTTGATAGAAATTTTTAAGTGTTTGAATCTCTGATTAAGCAGAGCTAATTTAACATCTAAAATATTAGAATGGTCACAATGTCAAATGCTGCCCTGAACAGTTCTATTTCAATCAATTCAGTTTAGCATAAATACACAGTTTAGTTTTATTTGACCCAGAGATAGGGCCCTATCAGGTGCTACCACTCAGGGCCAGACTGGACCTGGGAGCGATGGCAATGAAGGGGTATTCCGCATTCCCCAAAGCTCCAGCATGACTAGAACTTCACCATTAAATTGTTTAGTGTCATATGCAGGACATTCGTTGTTGGGGGTTTTACCTTTCTGCAGAGAAGCAATCAGTGTATTCTACAGCTCCACTTGACTGGAAAACTGAGCCTTGCTTGGGAGTTGATAAAAACAATGGAACATGAAAGTGACGATAATACTAACAGTAATCGCTGTGATCGGTACAGTCACCAAAGAATTGGTAAAAGGATCGGAGGAATTACAGCATTACTATGATCGGACAGAATACTGAAAAGAGTCCTGAAGACTTGAGGAGACTTGCTGTCACTCAAACTCCTTTGAGAAACCATCAGCTAATGCTGGTATGAAAAACTCTTAAAGGAGTATGAAACCATCAATCACATTTTTTTCCATCATACAACGTGTGAAAGCACGTGCGATACCATGTCCTCATCAGCCGCCATCCAGGGGTGATAACACAGTTTCGGTAGCTCAAGGCGGTACTGCCACCCCTGGCGCTACCAAGCAGCTTTTGCCACCGGACAGGGTATTAAGAGAATCATATATATATATATATATATATATATATATATATACGCCAGATCAATTAAATGCAGAGACTATATTGGACGTTAATCTTCATTTTCTGAGTGCAGTTTGTGATTTAAAAAATCATAATAAGCATAGAGACGAAACCATCAATCACATGATAAGCGAATGCAGCAAATTAGCACAGAAGGAGAATAAGACATAACACTACTAGTGATCCACTTGGAGATGTGCAAGAAATTTATATTTGACCATACGAACAAATGGTATATGCACAACCCAGCATCTGTTTCAGAGAGTGACACATATAAACTCCTATAGGACTTTGATATACAAATGGGTCACCTAATCTCGGCCAGAAAACCAGACCTTATAATAATCAACAAAAAAAAAAAAAAAAGAAAACTTACAAAATTGTGAACTTTGCTGTCCCGGCTGACCACAAAATAAAACTAAAAGAAAGTGAAAAGAAGGATAAGTACTTCGAACTTGTTAGGAAATTGAAAAAACTATGGAACATGCAGGTGACAATTATACCAATCGTGATTGGTGCTTTTGGTACAGTCACCAAAGGATTATTAAATGGACTGGGGGATTTGGAGGTTGGAGGACGAATGGAGACCATCTAAACAACAGCATTATTGAGAACGGCCAGAATACTGAGAAGAGTCCTGGAGACTTGAGGAGAATTGCTATCACCTAAACTCCAGTAAAAAACCATCAGCTAAAGCGGACGTGAAAAACTCTCAAGGAGAAAATAATAATGATAATAAGGATAATGATAATAAAGCTGATCACTGAGGGAAAAAGAACGCAGACGAAAATCTTGACAAGACAAAGAATTTTTAGAGAACAGAAAAAGTTGTGGAACATAAAGACGCAAATATCAATCACACTTGGAGCCATTGGAACAGTCTCCAAAAACCTGGCAGAGAGATTGGAGTAATAATTGAGACTATCCATACCACAGTACTGTTAAAATCAGCTGGAATACTTTGAATACTTCTGGAGACCATTGGCGAATTGCTGTTGCTCAAACTTCAGTTAAAACTACGCAAGAAGTAAGATGAAATAAAAGATATACTGGTTTAAAAATACGAGTATACTGTGTTTGTTGTCACTTGATCTTTTATTATGTATCCACCTAGAATTTCATAAAGAAGGAAAAGATAAATGAAGAGATAGAACAATTGACATTATCATCCTTTCTGTCAACACGTCCATTCACGAAGTCCTCATAAAAATAATAGAAATGCGAACGATCAACATTGACGAGACTAAAAAAGTACTGAAACAGAGACAAAAATAATACCAGCCAAGCCTACATTACCATTATTAAAATCATCATCATTATCATCATCACCATTTCCATTCGTTTGATGGATTTGTTTATAATTCATCAGATGGCAAAGACAATTTTGAGTTGACTGTTCGATTATCCAAGTTTTTTCCTCTTTTCATTCAATTGTCATTACAAAGTATATCCAAAGATATACATCTTTTATTGACATCAGTAATTCACAATCAACTTCGTATTTAGACCAAACGAGTGGAATATATATATATATATTATCCAACACCAAGTCAGCTGATGGTGGGAGCGATTCTATTTAAGGATTTTCTTTCTTTAATATCCATATAATCTAAAATCCAAAAGAGAGCTCAATGTAAAATAATAATGAATTAAAATACAGAGCAAATAGTTCAACATAAAAGAAAAACCTTTAAAAAATCACTCATATTTTTGTAATATATATATATATCACTTGATATTTTTTAAAAATTGATTTTCTTCCAAACAAGGGATACCAGGATTTTATTATTTCTGTAACAGACAATCAGAACTGCGATTATTGGGTATCATTTATTGCCAAACTCTACAGCAATGAAAGTGTAGAGGAAACGATGACTAATAAATGCTCACCAACAAGCACATATGTATATATACTCACACACACGACATAAATGTGTAGATATCCCAAAATCTTTTGAGAAAGAGTTCATTTTCCTCTAAAGCAACAAGAGAACTCTGCATAATAGAAACCGATAATATTAAGTATTATTTATAACCTGTCAACCTCTAACACATCAAAGCCCTGTCGCAAAATTCCAATAAAAATAATTCAAATTTTTTTTTAAAAGTATATATATATATATATATATCCTTTTCAGTAATTACATAACCTATTTTCCTAATAATCGGAGGGTACTTTGATCATATTCAAGTCTTGTGTAGAGCACAGTGTCTTTTTCTTAAGTTCAACAATTAATACATTAAAACTAAAAGCATCTTTATCGAAAACTAAGCTTAACTTTATATACAGAGTGGAAAGTTTTGTCACGTATTAAAAGACTTTGTTTATCAATTAGTTTTAGTTATTTTCTTTCCCTGAGAAAGTACGTTTATTTACAAGAAATAAATCTTAACCGTCCAGTCGACTGAGGCTGTGACATTGACCAACCACATCTCTACACAGGGGCAAGAAGGCAAAGCAACATCCATATACAATGTATGAATATATATATATATATATATATATATATATATATATATATAAGCATACGTAAATATACATATGAAAACGTATATATATATATATATATACATCCACCAAGACACATGTGTATATATATATACATTATATACATACGTGTATATATATATATATATATATATATATACATATATATACATGTGTATATATATATACATATATATATACACACGTACATGCACTCGTGTGAGTGTATATATATATATGTATATTGTGTATATACTATATATGCCTCCATACATATATATATATATACATGCATACGTATACATATACACATGAGTACATATATAAATATATATACACACATGCATACGTGTATATATATATATATATAGAGAGAGAGAGAGAGAGATTCATACGTATATATACATGCATGTGCATATAGTTATACACATATATACATTCATATATTCTCCCTTCTGATCACTTCGTTTACCGTCTGCCATGTTATCCTAAATTGTTTATCTTCGAAAGAGTCTCTAATCTTATTGATTTGATTTTGTATGTATTCTGTTTGTTCTTTTAGGTATACGTTAATAAATTAATTTTGTGTCTTCTTAAGTTTCTGAGTATTGATATTGGTTGGGTTCCTCCTATAGCATATGGAAGCGATTTTTACGTCTGCACGCTTTTTTCTAACCGCTAATATCTCCCATGGGACTCTAGGTTTAGTTCTTTGTTAAGTTGGTATGCATTCTGCTGACGCTTCTAAGTGGGCATTGACGAAGTTTTCATATTCGTCATTCGGAGTAGGTGTTTCTGATATCTCCTGAAGTGCATTGAGTTTGTTTCTTTGTGTTAATGTATATTTATCTCTAATATCCCTTTTTTTAAGCTAGGACCAGTCATAGTGTACGGTTGTGGTTGTTCAGGTTGCATTCCTTCGTAGGCTCAGTAGTATCTTTGCCGTGACAATTCGGTGATCGGAGGACACAGCCTTGAAAGAGGAATATGCCTCGCACTTCAATGCGTTATTATTCTATTTCTTATTTATGAGGATGTAGTTTATCGGTGTTTTAGCATTATTTGCGTAAGTGTAGGTCCATAGTTTTCCCTTTCTTTTCGGAAATTTAGTATTAAGGCACGTTAATCTATTTATTGGTGAGAAATTTGTTAGACGTTCCCCATTTCTGTTTGACGAGTTGTGTAAGCTGAATTTGTTTACGTTTTTAACTATTTTGGCATTCATGTCTCCATCGATGATGAGAACGTTGTGTTTCGGGATGCTACGAACAAGGGAGGATAGCTCATTATAGAATGCGATGAGGTCCGTTTCTTCACTAACATTAGTAGGGCTGTTGCAGGAGATGATTGTTGGTCTGGAATTGTCATTAAACGTAGCTACTATCATCCTCGGTTGAATTTCTCGATGCTATTTCGTGATTTTTGGGTCTGTGGCCTATAAGCATACCTATACCTCCAATCGCGGCACTGACAGACTTTTTCCATGCAGATGGCGAGACACACGTCCATCCATTGCAGGTGTCGTGGTATTTTATAACTTCGCTATGAAGGTATTTGTGTTCTTGTATGCATATTATGTCTATGTTATAATCTATCGGAGAAGCTGTCAGCTCCGGTAGTTGGCCTATTCTATTTAAAGTTCTAACTTTGAATGGCGCTATTTGTATTGTGCTTTTGCATTTTAGTAACTTTTGTTTTAATTTGAGTTCTGTAGCTGATTTTTCGAACACTGGGAACAGGGTTTCAACATTGTAGTAGGTGTGCAGCAAGGAGACATATTAGCCCCCATACTTGTTTATTATCTGCCTTGACTAAGTGCTTAGAACTTCAATAGATTTAATGAAAGAAAACGGCTTCAAGCTGGCAAAGGAAAGAGTTGAAGATACCCCGCACAAACTATTACGGGCGCGGACTACGTCGATGACATAGCGCTTCTAGCAAATTCACCCACCTAAGCTGAAACCCAGCTACATAGTTTGGAACGAGCAGCAGGTGGCACAGGTCTCCATGTCAGTACAGACAGGGCACAATACATGTGCTTTAATCAAAGAGGCGACATCTCCAGACTAAAGGGTGGTCCTTTGAAATTAGTAGACAAGTCCACCTACCTCGGAAGTAATGTCTCATCAATAGAGAATAACATCAACACGTGACTAGCAAAGGCATGGACAGATATTGATAGGCTATCGGTCAAATGGAAGTCAGACCTGACCGATAACATAAAACGCAGTTTATTCCGAGCAGCGGTCGTGTCAATTCTGCTATATGGATACACCACATGGACGCTAACTAAACGTATGGAGAAAAGGCTTGACGGCAATTACACAAGAATGCTGGATGCTGTATTGAACAAATCCCCACAAAACAGAAGCTATACGGCCACCTACCACCCGTCACGAAAAAAAAAAATCGAAGTTAAACGAATCCGACATGCGGGACACTTCTGGAGAAGTAAGGACGAACTCATAAAATATGTACTCCTGTGAACCCTTTGTATGGATGAGCAAAGGTGGGAAAACCAGCTAAAACGTATATACAACTTATATTCTCATAAACCTACATCCTGTGCCAATACAGGTTATGGCCTGGAAGACATCCCTGAAGCGATCGACGATAAAGACAGGTGGCGGGCGAGGATTAGGGAGATCCCTGGTAGCTGCGCAACATGATGATGATGATATATGTATGCATACGTATTTATATACGTATACATACATGCATACGTACATATATATACACACACTTATACATGCATACGTATATATATATATATATACACACACACATATACATGCATACGTATACATATACATATATGCATGCATACGAATATATATATATACATATAATACGTATATACATACATATACAAAAATAAGTGTATATATACATATATATATATATATGCATACGTACATTCATACATACATACATACATGCAGACGTATATATATATATATATATATACATACATACATGCATGCACGCTTATATATATAGTGACGAGGAAATATGACACCCTAATACATTTTCCGGGTTATGAGAAGTGGGGGCTGCGACTCTGGCCGTCAGTGGACTAGAGTAGTAAGCAAGGATTACAAAATAGTGGAAGTGGAAAAGGCCCGCTCTCTTTTACCCATCTCTATCATTAAAACGTGAGATATGGGCATGGGAGTACCTCACTCTCTATTAACCCTGTATGCGTCAGCAGAGAAGCAAATCTGCGACTATGATTGGTACCAAGGAAGAAAGCGCCAAAAGTCAACACGTGGTGAATTTTCAAACTTCGGAAACTAGTTAGTTGTCATGTGGTCGTCAGAGGATGAGGACACATAATGTGCTTCCGTTTATTCCTCAAAGGATGAAGACGCATAAGGAGTTGTGTTTGTTCGTTGAAAAACCAAGAACATAATTTGGGATATGGAAGAAAACCAAATTCCAAAATAATGCTGCGCAGAGTACACAAAGAAAAGAAAAAGCTTATCCTTTGAATGAACTCAAACTTCGAGGTATGGTGGCCTCGTTAAACGAATACACAAAGAAAAAACTTGTCCACGAGGAAAGAGAAAATTATTAATCTTGATCTTATCTGAAATAAGACGTGTATCATTCTACCAACGTGTTATGGAAACCCAATAACGAGAGGAAAAAGAGAAGAGAATAAACTCCACAGAATCTCAAGTGAGTGAACATACAATTTAAGTATATTCAAATTTACCTTGTTGCATTCATGCTGACGTGAATGAAAGACAAATTACGGGAGGAAGTAATGGCTCTGATAAAATTGAGGAGAAAGAAGGGGGAATATTTCCCCAATGATAAACTTGAGATTTAGAGCACGAGCTCTACTATTAAACCCTGAAGCCTGAAGGAATGTGGAACGTGCATATCACTGACGAACTACATTCTCACCTTCCGCCATTAACAGATATGTTATGGCTGGCTCGTTCGGGAATAAAGATATTGGGGTGGGGGCTTAGTCCGGGATTCGGATATTTTATGGAGGCTTCTCTGATATACAGAAAGACATTCTCGCTACTGACTATTACTTGAAATGTTTTGTTTTCTTTGTTTCTTTCTTGTGTGCAATTAAAAAATATTGTTATTAATATTGTTAACCAAAACATGGCAGCTCAGAGTCCCCTTTTTTGTTACGGAAGAATTGTATTTGTCGAAGACTTTGTATTTGAGGGGGAAAGCTTTAACTGTGTTGACTTCTAAAAATTCGCCTATATCTCACCAAGTGGCTTAAACATGTGGTACTATTTACCAACCCCTCCGCTCGGGCAGGATATGACACAAGGTCAATTTTTAAGCGGAGTTTAACAGGTTTGAATTCAAAGTTTTTCCTTCTCCTAGACTAGTTGCCTAACCAAGGCTGAAGAACCTAGTCTGTCCTACTATTTACCCATAGCTGTAGGGAGAATAATTGGATTCATACCTTTCCCAAGGGTATTAGTGTAATGTGAAATGCAATCAGTCTCGTCCAGGATTTGAACTCGTATCGCCGTGTTCATTTCCTACGGCGATAACGACTACACCACGGGCACCTCCACGGCTTAAAAATGTGGTACTGCTCGGGAGTTGGTGATATCTGTAACACTAAATTGCGCTCGGCAAACCACAGTCTACTTCTGTGCCCTGTATTAGCTAGTGGACTTGGTGGGAACGAATTGCACCCTTCAAGCCCGCTGGGCACATGGCGGCGTAACAATATATACATATATATATATATATATACACACACACACATACGTATATATATATATATATACGTATATAAATACATAAATATGTACGTATATATACATACATATATACATACATATATATACATACAGATATACATACGTATATATATATATATATACGTATATATGAGATGCCTTCAATAAGTCTCCATACTTTTTTGTACAAGCATTTAAAATTGTCGTAGACGCTTGAAAATTCAGTATGTTATTGCTATACATCTTATATGATGACTGACCAATTTTTATGATTTCAGCTTCAAATTAACAGCTACAGCAGCAATTGGAATACACCCTACTAAAGCTTGATTGTCCCAGCTGGTGAACTTAAAAAATATAATCTGGACGTGAGGACACTTTAGAAGAACGATATGCAATAAAATTCTGTTTTAAACTTTGAAAAAATGCTACAGAAACGTATGGAATGCTTCGGACTGCCTTTGAAGCATCTTGCATGAATCGAGCATCAGTTGTTGAGTGGCATAAGAGATTCAAGGAAGGCAGGGAGTCTGTGAGGGATGTTGAGAGGTGTGGGAGGAGTAAGGAAGTCAGAACACCAGAGTTGATTGGCCAGATAAAGAATTCCATGGATAAGGACCGCGGTGTGTCTATAGAGACAATAAATGCACAGTTTGATGTCAGTGTGGGAACTGTACACACAATTATTCGTGAGGAACTGAAGATGCAGAAGATTTGTACGAAGTTTGTCCCAAGGGTGCTCAGAGAAGATCAGAAAGAAAGACGTTGTCATGACAGCAGGGAGATGGTCGAGCTGATCACTTCAGATCCCGCATTTCTTGATGCTCTGGTGACCTGTGATAAAAGCTGGATCTACTGCTATGACCAAGAGACCAAGAGACAGAGTTCCCAGTGGAAGCGTGCTGGCTCTCCTAGACCCAAGAATACCAGACAGAGCAAATCCACCCACAAACTTTTAATGATCCTTTTTTTTTTGACAGCACTGGCATTATCTAAATGCACTGGGTTCCCACTGGAGTACTTATGCTAAACTGAATTGTTTAAAATAGAATTGTCTATTTGTATAAAAATGGATTTTGCATTAAAATAACCAACAAAGTTTGATATGCCATAAGACCCCCAAAAGGCTTAATTAACCAAGCCGCTATATTGTGGTTTGATTGGGTGACCAATCAAAATCTGATACGTGGAAGGAATACTCTTCTCACAGACCTAGATCCGCACATTTGATTAGCTGACCAGTCAAAAAGTAGTAAAAGTATACAAAATGATCTGTGATTGGTTAGCTAATCGGGAACGTTTGTTCCCGGGGGAATCTTCTATAAAAAATGATGTTTTATGGTTAGATGAGAGAAGAGATCCGATGTCCATAACAAAAACAAGAGAATAAGAAAAGAAATCTTTCCAAGAACTAAAGCCTCTCAAGCAAAAGCCTCACTCTCCGAAAAATTGAATAAGATAGAAAAACTGCACCAGCCAAATACCTCAATTTTTTGCCTCTCAATTCACAACAAAAGCGACAATTTCTTTCTCTCTCTTTCTCTCTCTCTCTCTCTCTCTCTCTCTATATATATATATATATATATATATATATATATATATATATTATTGTTACACCACCGTGTTTCAATAAATAATTGTGAATTGTTAACAGAGATTTTTTTTTGTCTTTGACTTGCCAATACCAAGGCAACGAATCCCCCGACCGTCAGAAGTTCCTAATAGTGTCATTCCTCAACTGTGGATCTTTTAAACACAACGTGGGCACAGAGTAGATTGATAAACAAACTACATGGAAACGTATGTGATAGTCACTGAACCAAGGTCTTAATAAAGTATCGTGACAAGCATCGTACCACATAGTGAAGCTATTATTATAGTTATTAGTTTCATTCAGAGCATCAAAAAAGAAAGTTTATTGTTTTTGCTTACTTCGTGGGTAGAATTAAGAACTGAATTTTTTGCATACGTATATATATGTCTTGTAGTATACATATATGTATATTTATATGCTTAAGTATACATATATATATATATACGTATGCACACACACACACACACATATATATATGTGTGTGTGTGTGTGTGTGTGTACATGCGTATATATATACACACACAAACATATACATGCATATATAGACATATATACGCATATACAGATAAGTATATATGCATACCTATATATGTGTATCGCTAAACATATTTTGAATTTTATCTTACTATGTGTGAAATCACGTGTGATAACCTGTCCTCATCTGACAGCAACCAAGGGTGATGATACAGTTTCAGTCGATTAGGTAGAACTGTCACACCTGACTCCACCAGCAGCTTTTGCCACCATATATATATATATATATATATATGTGTGTGTGTAGGTATATATATATATATATATGTTTATACATATATACATATGCATACGCATATACATATAAATTCATATACATTTGTATACGCATGCATATTTTCACATACGTTTACATACTTACGAATATATATAGACAAATACTTATATCTGTATAGCTATATGTAATTTCTTTTTATCCAAAGAGAGAAAAAAAGTATATATTTCAAAATGAAAAGGTCCACTGAGAGGTTTGTATTTTTAAAGAATTATTAAATTTGTTCTTACATTCGTGTATGTTGCTTTCGTCAGAGGACATATGTAGTACAAGGCCATATTAATGGGGCACCCAATGAGACTCGAACTCACACGTGTAGGTTTACTCACGAACGTATTCATACATTTATATACTTATGCATATATATATATTGTGGCGTAACGACCTACTGAGCCACGCCCCTCACCAAACTGCGTTATGGGTAACCCCTTTCTCCCGTCACCCAACTGGTGTGTCAACAGATTGTTGCCACAACTACAATAGCGTCAAATCGACGACCAGCAAAACGGACATTCAAAACTATAGAGGATTGCTGATTGGATTACAACAGTTAATCAGATGACCGTATTATCATGCCAGAAAGGAACCAAATAAAAACTATAGAAGATTGCTGATTGGAATAAAGACAGCCAATCAGATATCCGTATTGCGGAGCAGGAAAGAAAACGGATAACCTAGCGCGAGAACCAACTTCAGAAAGTCGACCAGTTTAGACACAGCTGGTATGTTATGTAAGACAGACTTGGTGGAAGGAATTTCAGATTAGCACGAAATATGCTACGAACGCCGACACATCTCCGTTATTATTTCCGCGTGGTACTGCGTCAGCTCAACTTTGGAAATGAAGAGGAAGAGCTCGAAATGGAAGTGAAAAGATTCCAGGGCTATTTGAAAGAAAGCAGAAGCACTGCTACATGAACGAAGACGTCGCCATGGAAAGAAATGGAAGAAACAAAAGAAAAGCAAAAGAAGTTCAATGAACTGACGAGGCAATTCTGGACCGAATTATAGAAGAGATGAAAAGATAGAACTGTCAATCAAGATAAGTTTTCAACTCCATTCCCCTATTCTATTTTGCATTCACCCACATAGTCAAAAAAGTATTACCTGCACATATCATTACCTACATAAATAGGAATGTCTCAAACTGTTTAGGATTATACTTTCTCATTTTATAATTTGTAAATTTGACCATTATTCTTTTTGTTCTCTCAATCCTTGTTTCCCACAGTCACCTTTCCTTTTCTTGTTAATTAAACGTGGTTAAACAAATACTCATCTTGCCTTCTTTGCGTTAATCGCTCTGTTGCGTTTTTTTTTTATGTTTTTTTTTTTTTTCATCTTTCCGTAATATCCCGAACCCCGGAAGTAAAATTTCTTCTACACTCTCCTTAGTCCTTTCCATGGAACATTATATTTTTTTAAGTCTTACTGTGTCACACCTCGAAGGAGACTGAGTCTAAGGACAATAATCCTGACCAGCTTCCCAATCGTGGTTCATGACAATACACACACACACACACATATATATACTTTTGCATATTCATACTTACACATGCTTATATATATATATATACACACACATACTCATGCACATACATATATATATATATATACATTCTCATGCATATATATGTATACACTCACTTGTACATATGTAAATGCACACACATATATATATATACATCCTTATACACACATATATATATTTATATATACACATGTGTATATATGTATGCATACACACGTCATTATATGTGTGTGTGTATATATATATATATATACAGAGAGAGAGATGCAAACATGAATATATATATTTATACACACATGGATATATATATACATATATACATGCACATATGCATATCTATATATACACATATGCATATGAATATATACCCATACCCAAGCACGTCTTCATGCATATGCATATATATACACATATGCATATGTCTTCATAACTTTACGTATATTTATGCATACTTATGCATATATATCTTAGTTAACATTGCTTAAATGCAATGAAGGAGGTTGTCAGTGATTTTGTACCGGCTTCATTGCAGATTTCGGGTTTCCCAACATCATATCCGCTGCACTGGTAACCCCGATCTGTTTCCAGGCCGCCTCCTCACATGATTCACTCCGAATAATATTAGGTGTTCAGGAGTCCTTATATAGTAGACCTGAGATCCACAAAGGCCAGAGACGATCTTATATGCATAAATAGTTGTTTCTCTTTGCGCGCGCTTTCGTATTACTATTACCGCACGTTCGTCCGTACTTATGTTCGTTGCTTTCTTTTCATAAAGAATGTAGTCTGTCAAAACAAACCAATTCATCCGAAAAACTACTCCAATTCACCACCACCTCTCCACTACGGACAAAGAACCTCTAGCGCACCCTGCCACGCTCTTCTATGCACAATTCCGACGTACATTTGCACGCTAAACCATGCCCAGCAAAACACAACATACCCAGCTATTGTCTCCACACCGGAGTGGGTGGAGGACTCAGAGCAGTTAAGAAAACGTATGTCATCATTGATTACAAAATATGAATAATGTATACTTATACACAAACACTACGGTATTTTCATTTTTCTGCTTTCCCGTTTCCCAATCTTATACCCACCTACGAATTTTTAAAAAATTATCATATTTAACCAACCCCTCCGCTCGGGCAGGATATGACACAAGGTCAATTTTTAAGCGGAGTTTAACAGATTTGAATTCAGAGTTTTCCTTCTCCTAGACTAGTTGCCTCACCAAGGCTGAAGAACCTAGTCTGCCCTACTATTTACCCATAGCTGGGGGGAGAATAATTGGATTCATACCTTTCCCAAGGGTATTAGTGCTATGTGAAATGCAATCAGTCCAAGATTTGAACTCGTGTCGCCGTGTCCAATTCCTGCGACGATAACCATTACACCATAATATATAAATGGGGTGCTGTGGAGAGAGAAAAAATAGAAATAAAATGAAAATAAAAATTTGGGATACTTTGGCTTGTCTAAATTTCCTTTTTATGCCTTACTTCACTGATCATTCCTTTTTATCTATATCCACCGGGATACCCGTTCTGTTGCCTCAGAACATTCTTTGCAGTTCCCACGATTCCAGTTTTCGCAAGCGCTCTGCTTAAAGAATGTCCGACTAAGCCCCCACACCCCACTTCAATTGCATTGTCGTAGGTTTTCTAACCGTTTTGCTAACATTCTTCGACCAATTCCTGATATTTCTTGCGCTTTCTTTCATTTGCGAGTATGTCTTCCCAAGAAACTGACAATTCTCAAATTATTATTTTCTTGGTGTTATTTGAAAATATTATTAGGTCCAGTCTAAGCGTTGTCTGTGCTATATGAACTCGAAATATGTTGTCTTCGCAGATCCGTGAATAATTTCCAATCTGCTGCTGTTGAAAGCATATTTGGGGTATTCTTCCCTGCTTTTGTTCCCTTTTCTCTAACCTTTATAGAACATTTTAATTTTTCTTTGCACTCTGCTCTAAATTTACATGTTCAGATTGCTTTCATGACTGCGTCTTCTATTGCTACAAGGACCTGGTCGTGTCGCCACCGATACCGTCCACATCCCAAAGTCTTGGAATAGTTACTTAAAATATGTTGCAAGGTTGCTCTTTCACCACACTGTGCAGTTGGGCGTGTCACTTTTCCACCATGTGTATAGATTTGCCGGACTTGGGAAAACGTCGTCGACAGATTTTATCAAGAATTGTATACTGCTGAAGTTAGCGCTTCAGCAAAAGGACCAATCTATTTTACGCTATACAATTCCTTCCCATTTCGTCCACGCTCCTTGCTGACACAGGCCAACCATTTTCCAGTCACAATCTTCCTTGACCCCTGCTCGAACTTCGTTTTGCAATAACTGGCGTCCTTCTTTTTCATGGGCTATATCATATTGCATGCTAGGGAATAAGCCCAGCCCTGTCCTGCCTTTTGCCGTGACTCCTACAAGGAATTTTTGCCTGAGCCTTTCTTCCACCACTGCTAGTTCTTTGCTGGCACTCCATTTTCTCCCTGTCCGCACCTCCATCTGTGCTCCTCTCACTTTCGGGTCTTTTGACTGTGTATAGTAGGACCTTCTTAGTCCGGCTAACCAGGAATTCCTCCTTGATGCCGCTAAACGGTAATTTTAGCGCGTTTGTTTTTCCATCAAGTGCAGCGCTGGTTAAACTTCGTGGTAACGCAGGCTATCTTGTCAGTTACGCCATGATTGATCTCTCCAAAGACCTCACAGCAGAAAATGTGTATTCGCAAATAAGAAGCGGCCATAGCACTCCTAGTAGCAGTGAGTGCTGGTATATCAAAGCCTTAAACATCCAGGGAGTCCTGATTTGTCAATCTTTGCCAACGATCATCGATCGTCTGACGTATAAGGATGCCGGACTCCTGACTCTGATTGAGGTCCCCGACACTCCCTCTCAGCGGCTTTTACCAGCATATTCATGGCTAAGGAGAAGAGTACTGAAGATACTGTACAGCCAGTTATGATGCTTTTTTCAAGCCTGCGCCATCCGGACGTGGTCATTCTTGATGTAACTCTAATCTGGAAATCGTTGTAATAATCCCTGATCAGGTTACTAATGATGTTTAGAATATGGTGCCTTCTTAATGCTTCTTCCACTAGCTTGTGAGGAATAGATCCATTGGCATTTGGAATGTCCAACCATAATACAGCTAAGTCGATATTTGTCTCTACTTCCCACCAGATAGGACTAGACACAAGGTCAATGACTCGAAGGTCGATTATAGTGGGGATTAGAGGAGAGGAAGGTCGGGCAAGAGCCGAAGCTCGAGCCCTGCTGTACTATGCTGGTCATCGGCCCACTTAATGCAATGTGGGACTGATGAGCCTAAGCAGACATGGACCTAAATCTGCGCCCAGACACGAATTCCTGATCATAGCTTAAACTGGACAGCAAGGTAGTGCTATACAATGTCAATGATGCAGCTCGCCCACTCGAAGCTTGACTAAACGTAGCCGGAGGCCTTTCGGTCTCAAGTCTACCTTTGCTGGACAATGCCCGATGGGGGGGGGTCAAAGCCAACAGCAAATTAATGCCGTCAGCCTTAACGCTAAGTCACATTTGTTCTCTCTGATTTCTCTTAGTAGTTGCGTCAGTACTCCTATATGTCTCAGGCAACCTGGCAAACACGCAATCCCTCCTTTCTGAACTGATGTGTCTATATATCCATTACTAACACTGAAGTGAGAGAAACGCCGTGCTAATATTCCGAAGAAGATCTTGATTTCGGTGTTAAGTAGCGAAATCATTTGGGACTAGTCAATCTCTTTCGACGCTTCTTCCTTAGAGATCCAGATTCCGTTGGTTCACCTCCATTGATCAGGAATTTTGCCCGTCCTCCAAATTGCTCTGAATAATTTCCACAGAAATTTAAGAATTCCACTATAACGCTTGTATACAATATAAGGGGCTCCACTAGGTCCAGGCGATGATACTATTCTTTACGCTCTGACTACTGTAGTTCTTTCCAGGTCGGCGTCCTTGTATTGAACTCTTGATTCAGAGGTTCAATCTGCATTTCATTTGGTACCAATTCTTGATCTTTTGTCGGATCACGAAAGGTATTTCGCAGATGGATGTTAATTTCTTTCTCTGGCGTCTCCAGATTATCACTCCTCTTATCACCTAGGAGAGATCTTGCGAAACCGAAAGGATTTAATAAGAAAGCGGCTCGCTTCCTCGCCCCTTCTTTCCTCCTCCTCTATGCCATTCTACTCTGCGATTATTCTTCAATTTTCCTCTCAAAAAATCCCGCAACACCGATAGAGGTTGTTTTTCTTCAGTACTGGCCTCTTTAAACCGTTTTATGAGTGATTTGATTTCTCTCCTGACTTCTCTAATCTTGTTTTCTCTCCGGTTCAAATTATGAGTCTTTTTATGGTGTTGAGATTCAATAAGGCCAAATATTTCTGTAGCCATATTAACAATTATCGTTGTCATAAATTTTGATCGCATGTCCAATTCTCCTTTTGCAGCCACTTGAAAAATCTCGACAATGTCACTGTGGAAATCCAGCCAATTCCTCTGTATTTAGCTGGAAGCCATTTAATCCTCCTTCGGGAAGATATACCTGAAGATTGAGCAACGTTTGCTTGGAGATTCAGGACTCTGTAGTTTGCTTCCTGGCCTCTCTCCTCCGTTGTACCAGGTTTATAACCTGTAGGTTGTATTTGCTGCTCCCTCTCCTAGCTCTTCATCCATCCTTGGTGTATTTTGAGGCCTCGTGTATTCTTACTTATTTTACCACATGAACACTTATTCATAATCCACATATCATTGCCGGTCGGTGGCGTCGAATTAGTCCTGGTGGGGGTCGTATCCTCACCCCTTCTCGAGATGCCCTGTGGTATATTCTTCTGTTATTAGTCGAAGCTGTTATTGGGATGCACGTAAAGCATACAAGCAGGGTAGCTAACCCTGTTCGCCCTGTTTGCCGTCTTTCCGAGCTGTCAATTGTCTTTCCAGTTGTCCACCGGTCTATTCCTGGTTGTCAACTGATTTCTTCTCATTGGTCACTATATTTCTCTAATTCCCACTTTGGTCCTTACCGAGGAACATTTTTTTTAGTCTCACTATGTTACACCTCGACGGAGGCACAGTCTAAAAGCAATAATCCTGACTCGTATCCCAATCGGGATTCATGACAATATACGCACACGCACACACACACACACACATACACATATATATATATATATATATATATATATATATATACTTACAGATGTTTATATATATATATATATATATACTCATGCACATAAGTATATATACATTCTCGTGCATATATATGTATATACACATTTGTACATACGTAAATATTTATATATGCACATATATATACACACGCATGCACATATATATATACACAGATATGGATAACCAGCTCATTGGCCTAGTGGGCAGAGTTTTCGCTTGTGATCCGGGAGACCTGGGTTCAATCCCAGGTCTCGTCATACCAAAGACTTGAAAAACGGTATTTGATACCTCCTTGCTTAACACTCAGTATTTTAAGGTGCGGATCAATGATAAAGGGGCGAAATCCTGGGAAAGGAGTAATGCCTACACCTCGTTGTTGTAGCTATTGAAAAGGGAGCCTTCGGGTCACCCTCGACTACGGTCGCCAACTTTATTAACTTATATAAAGATATGAATATGTATATATCCACCTATCGATATGTGTGTATATATATATATATATAAACACACACACACAAACATGCAGATATATATATCTATACACACAGGGATATATATATACACAGAGATGCATATATATATATATATATATATACTAATGCGCGTATACCTGCATATGCATATATATGACTTCATATTTCTACGAATATATATATGCATACTTCTGCATATATATATATATATATATATATATATATAATTATCTTCTTATTCATGTATATATATGCCTACATATGCGTATATATATATATATATATATATATATATACCTACATTTTTATATCTAATCTATAATTCTGTTGGTGTAAAAAACAGATTATACAAATCGCAAATTCTAAACTGATATCTGAAAAAAAATTTGTACGAAAAAAGTCGAAAAACACCCGTGCTACTTGAAAATAATCAAACAGTACGTATGTCTAGTTAAAAGAAAAAACACTGACAGAATTACCTAAGTTAAAACGTAATAAAGTGCTCAATATAGAACTAATATGAAAATAATTCCTACCTGGCCAAGAGCGAGTCCATCTAGGTTTCACCAAACGGCTCTTCAGGATTGCTCCAGCGAAGTGAGTTACGATAAAAAAACGTTTTATTGGTTAAAAAGACCCATCACCTAGACAAAAAATAGCATATTATATCGATATATATATATTCTTGGCATATGTACGCCTACATAGGAACAAATACATGCTTATATTTGCATGTTAATGCATATGCACACGTATATATATGAATATATAGTTATTCACATATATATATATATATATGAATGAATTCATAAGTACATATATACATATATACATATTGTTACGGCCACCGGCCACGGTAGAATTATAATGCAAGGACTACTATGAGAATCGGAAGTGGAGCAGGCGATTGGCGAGTCTTCGAGCCCTAGCAACAATGGAAGAAGCAGCCGAGAAGGGGCAAAGGTCTTAACCCGGATAAGGAGAAGACATGCCATTGGTCGAGGCAGGGAGGGCGCTTTACCGCCAAAAAGAAACGAAACCCAAAAAGTCAGTTTCGAGCTTCGCCAAGGAAGAGAAAGGTCGCCTTTTCACGGGGTCCGGTGAAAGGGGAAATCCTAGTCCCAAAATGGCATATAGAAGTCAGCTCCGTTGGGTAAGAACCTGAGGCTCAACGTAAAAGAAAGGGAAACAAAAACTGGTGCCTGGCAACTCCTTAATAGGAGATTAACGAATATAAGAAAAAAAGAAAAAAATTAACAAAAGAAAGGAAAGACAAAAAAAAAAGGTTAGTCAAAATTTTTATCAAGAATAATATACGTAACCTAAATAAAGGTCCGTATCAAGACTGTTCCAAAGAAACATTTTTGAGGCTGTTCATCAGCAGCTAGTTTCGGCGGAAAACCTATTTGGTTAAAATTTGTATATCCATAAAGACGAAGAGGAGGGACTCTTGTTCTTCGGTGAAAGAAGAAAAAAATGCAAAGAAAAAAAAAATACTTTGTCTTATTGGAAGGACCTAGTCAGATACTATTGGGAGCGACTTGTCCTCCACATTTCTGTATATTTTTTTGTTGTATTCCGTTTTGCTCTTTGTTTGTCTGTTGTCATAGTTGTGCTTTCTTTTAAACAAAAAAATGTAAGAATGATACATATATAAAAAAAAAAAAGGAGAAAACCAACTACGCGTTATATTGTTTGTCCGGTTCAGAATTCCCCACGTATTCATTCATATCACGTTGACCTCTTTAACCTTCAAACCCTCATTCGTCCGTGGTCTTAGTAACCCACACATAGGACTCCGTCCATATCTCGAAAAAAATTAAAAATACGGGTGGAAACCCGTTACATGGGGGCTCGTCCGGGATATTTTTAATTTAAAAAAAAAAATTTTTTTTTTTAAATTAATTAAAAAGGACTAAAAATACGTGTAAGAATCCTACGGGCTTCTAGACAACGAACAAATCACACAGATGGGGCTCGTTAGCCACAAAAAAAAATCCATAAAATTAAACGAGAATGGACGGAATAGAGGACTTTCTGAGAGAACCGGCGTTGGGGAAATTAGAAGCAATGAGAAAGAGTTCACTGCTAGAAATAGGTGAAAAACTTGAACTGGAAACCAGAAAAGAAAGATAAGTCAGAATCATCTCAGAGCACATGGTGGACGAACAAATATTTGAAGCGGAGATATTGGACAGGTTACCAGCCGAATCGACCAACCTCACAGCAGAACAAATTGAACTTGAAAAATATAAGCTTCAAACCAGACTAGAACTGGAAAAAGCGAAAATGGAGCAAGAAATTTGGTTACGGGAAATTAGGCTAACAGAGATAAGGCAAGAACCAGACCGCAAAGGATTTGACTTGGCGAAACAAGTCAGGCTAGTGCCAAAATTTGTTGAGGCTAATATAAACGAATATTTTCCTCACTTCGAGATAACGGCAACGAACATGAACTGGCCACGAGAAAGTTGGGCTATGCTCTTACAGACAGCCCTCACAGGAAAGGCACAAAAAGCATATACCACATTGTCAGCAGAAGACTGTAAAAACTACGATACAGTCAAAAAGACAATATTACAAAGCTGCGAAATGGTGCCGGAGGCATATCGACAGAAGTTCCGAAACCAAAGAAAAAGCGAGAACCAGTCGTTCATGGAATTTGTCAAAGAAAAAGAACGACTAATGAACAAGTGGTATGCTGCAAAAATGATAGGAGAAGATGTGGAAAAGTTGAAGCAACTCATCTTAATTGAGGAAATATCAAATTGGGTGCCAGAGGAAATGAGAATCTACCTAAATGAAAGGAAGATAAACTCAGGCAGCGAACTAGCTATGCTAGCAGACCAATACGTGATAACACGTAAAAGGAACAAAAGCAAGCCTAACATGGAAAGTCGGGTGAGCAGACCACCAGAACCTATCATAAGGAAAGATAGCATGGTGAATACTCAGGTGACACCCCCAAAGAAGGGGAACCAGATCACATGTTTCAGATGTGGCCAGGCGGGTCACATAGCAATAAAATGCAAACTGGGATGCGGACCCGAAACGAATAAAGCTGGAGAGTCTAAGCCACAGGGAATGGTTTCAACGACCCTAGCTAATGAGATATATCGACCCTTCACAAGAAAGGGAAATATTAAAGACGGGAAAGGAAATAATATCCCTGTAACTATATTGAGAGACACTGGTTCGACCCAATCCTTAATACTAGTGAGAAAATTACCGGGAGGTCAACCGCTAGGATTTACAACAATTAAAGGAATAGGAGGAAAGGCTCTGAAAGTACCCCTGAGGAAAGTGAAATTGACGACAGGGAAAATTAGCAGAGAAATAATAGTGGGGGTAGTGAAGACTCTACCTATGAAAAAAATAGACCTCCTACTCGGAAATGAAGCGAAAATCGAATTCGCACAACAAGGCAAAAATTGTAAAAGCGAGGAGAAAGGCCAGAAGGCAAATCCATATAACCTACGCAGAAAAAAACGGAACGAAACGGGAGAAAATATTCCGATGATAAATAAGACTTGTGAAGAACTGAAGCGAGCTCAAAAAAATGATGAGAGCTTAAGAAAGTTATATAAGCAAGTGGACAAACCCATAACCATCAAAGAGAGACCGTTCGAGCGAGTAATAATGGACTGTATAGGCCCTTTACCGAAAACGAAGTCGGGAAATCGGTATTTATTGACAATAATGTGCGCAAGTTCTAGGTTCCCAGAGGCCATCCCTCTGTGAGCCATGTCAACGAAAAAAGTGGTCGAATCAATGACAATTTTTTTTCGTAAAAGTAGGACTCCCTAAGGTTATCCAAACTGACAGAAGAACAAACTTCATGTCTAACTTGTTTAAGAGAGTAATTGGACAGCTAGGAGCGAAGCATGTCATATCAAGCTCCTATCACCCGCAGTCACAGAGTGCCTTAGAACGAGTTCATGCAACTTTAAAAAGCATGCTAAGAGCTCACTGTACTGAGAGACAGAATGACTGGGATAAAGAATTGCCGTTTATACTCTTCGCTATCAGGGACTCTGTTCAAGAAGCGTTGGGTTATAGCCCATTCGAATTAGTCTACGGGTATAAGTTGAGAAATCCCCTGAAAATAGCAAAGGAACAGTGGGAAGACCCTAGAACAGAAACTGTGGCAAATTATGTCGGAAATCTACAGAAGAGATTGGAATCTGCTAGAAAAACAGTAGAAAACCATATGGGTAAATCTCAAGAGAAAATGCGAAGGAATTATGACCAGAGGTCTAAGGGCAGACAATTTTGCAAGGGCAAGAAAGTTATTACCCTTTTACCAACAAGGAAATCTCCCTTCGACACGAAACAAGAATAGGAGGTGGTAAAACTGATATCTTATAGCCGATACTCTTTCAAGATGTCAAGCGAGGCTCAAGCCTATATTTGTAACGCTCAGCAAGTGCTGGTTTACTCAGGGAAATAAAAATGGATCCCTCCTGAAATCTAGAGGCTATATTTAAAAGAAAAGTGGACCCATTTTTCTTTTCTTTGATGGAAGGGGGTGTTACGGCCACCGGTCACGGTAGGATTATAATGCAAGGACTACTATGAGAATCGGAAGTGGGGCAGGCGATTGGCGAGTCTTCGAGCCCTAGCAACAGTGGAAGAAGCAGCCGAGAAGGGGCAAAGGTCTTAACCCGGATAAGGAGAAGACATGCCATTGGTCGAGGCAGGGAGGGTGCTTTACCGCCAAAAAGAAACGAAACCCAAAAAGTCAGTTTCGAGCTTCGCCAAGGAAGAGAAAGGTCGCCTTTTCACGGGGTCCGGTGAAAGGGGAAATCCTAGTCCCAAAATGGCATATAGAAGTCAGCTCCGTTGGGTAAGAACCTGAGGCTCAACGTAAAAGAAAGGGAAACAAAAACTGGTGCCTTGCAACTCCTTAATAGGAGATTAACGAATATAAGAAAAAAAGAAAAAAAATAACAAAAGAAAGGAAAGACAAAAAAAAAAAAAGGTTAGTTAAAATTTTTATCAAGAATAATATACGTAACCTAAATAAAGGTCCGTATCAAGACTGTTCCAAAGAAACATTTTTGAGGCTGTTCATCAGCAGCTAGTTTCGGCGGAAAACCTATTTGGTTAAAATTTGTATATCCATAAAGACGAAGAGGAGAGACTCTTGTTCTTCGGTGAAAGAAGAAAAAAATACAAAGAAAAAAAAATACTTTGTCTTATTGGAAGGACCTAGTCAGATACTATTGGGAGCGACTTGTCCTCCACATTTCTGTATATTTTTTTGTTGTATTCCGTTTTGCTCTTTGTTTGTCTGTTGTCATAGTTGTGCTTTCTTTTAAATAAAAAAATGTAAGAATGATACATATATAAAAAAAGGAGAAAACCAACTACACGTTATATTGTTTGTCCGGTTCAGAAATCCCCACGTATTCATTCATATCACGTTGACCTCTTTAACCTTCAAACCCTCATTCGTCCGTGGTCTTAGTAACCCACACATAGGACTCCGTCCATATCTCGAAAAAAATTAAAAATACGGGTGGAAACCCGTTACTATATATACACATATCTGTACACACAAATACACATATATATACATATACATAAACTTATACATATATACTCATACATTTACACATTTACAAAAACCATTTATACTTATTATATATACATCTATACCCATATATGTGCGTACAGTCACACACATGCACACACATATATATATATGTACACTCATATAAACACCTACATATACACATGCATCCTTATGCATGCACATACATTACCAATATACCTGTATATACAATATATACATATATATATATATATGTGTGTGTGTGTGTGTGTGTGTGTGTGTGTGTGTGTGTGTGTGTGTGTGTGTATTAATAACATGTTTATTAGACATCTGATATCATTCAAATAACAGCTTGAATGAGTTATTGCGCTAAAATATCACTCTTTTTAAGTTTTTTTTAATATAACCTTGATATAATATACATATAATATGAATATAACCTTAACAAGAGGAACGAATAAGTAATTCCTAATTGATAGCCAAACCTCTGTAAACTCAGCGTAGATGTCTATAAGAATCTTTGAAGATTCCAAATTTAATTTAATGGAAAATATACGATAATAGATGAACGAATCGCTCTGAACCTTTATTTAATTTTAAATATTTTTCTCTTTCAATCACATCTAAACATAGATATTATTTATTAACCGTTGTTTAGTCTGGCATACAGCTGCTTTTTGTATCAGGTGTTACTAAGTAGTCAACCAGTTCCGTATATATTTACCCAACCACTCTGTAACGATTTGAGTTCGGAATTTGTATTCTTTCAGACTGATTGCCCAAACAAAACTAACATTTTTAGACAAACCTGAGCTCTCTTTTTTTTTGCATACAGTTAAAAATGGTTTCAAGTATTGCTATTTAATTGGAACAATTTAACATCAATCATTTGTTTACACACTTTTTAATCGATATGATTTGTAAACGAGTTAGAACTAATTTGCTTGTATACAAGTATTGCTGCATTTTCTATACAGTCGAATAGTTTCAGTTATTGCAATCTAACAGAAATTCAATTTAATGTTAATCATTTGTTTGCTGACAGTAAGGTGGTTTCAAGCGTTGCTATTTAACACAAGTTATTTCATTGAACACTATTCAATCGTTTACACAATCAATCATAAATGATTTATTTAAATATCAGTTTTTTGTTTATACGTAGTTAAAGGATCAAACAGTTCTATTTGATCCATAGATGGAACCTTATCAAGTACTACCACTCCGAGTCGGTGTAGACCTGTGAGTAATGGCAATGAAAGGGTACTCCGCATTCCCAAAATATCCAAGGCTGGAGCCTCGCCATCAGATAGTTTAATGTCACATCTAGAACACTCATTGGATGGGGTTATTACTCCTCTACAAAGATGCAGTTGGTTAAATCTACAGCCCCAGCCGACTGGGCTGTGATTTGGAAAAATCTCTCCTTTAAACCTGATTTGACCGTAAGTCACATATACTAATCTTATTTGTATGCGTCTAATTGTTTTCTTCCTCCCCTCTGCGTTCTTCAACGATAAAAAACAAATTTTGCGATGCTTAATTAAATATTTTTGACCGACAGGGCGCCTTGCGTCGTGTAATGATTAGCAAGCTAGACTAGCAAATTTAAACGAGTGAGTTCGAGTTTATTTGGGTGCCCCATTCACTCGGCATTGTGCCACATCTAAGCGAAAAGCTTAGTAAATTACTAATGGTTAGCAAGGTAGACTAGCCAATCTTCACGAGTGAGTTTGAGCCTCAGTAATTGTTCCACTCATCCGGCAATAATTACTGTGATGGTTAATTGTATTAATTATTTTATTATTTTGTTTGGTCAGGTCGGGATTTATTCAGGGGTCTTTTAGTTAGCTAGAATCTCTGAGTGGAAATGTAAGTCAAATTGGAAAGGTCAAGCGCGTGCATGTTCGAACAGATGACAGGGGACACCTGTCATCTCGAGACAGAAAGGTCAAATGTTAAAATGGATTCATGTCGTGTCATAAGTTTGATTGATGTAAAATAAAAACAAAATGAAAGTTAGGGACGCGTGTGATGACCATGATGATCATGATGATATGACGCAATTACTTAGTAAGATAATATCACACTAATGATAAACTGAATTTTAGAATATATAAAAATTACCGAATTTTGAAAATTAGTCAGTTGAGTAGTTGTGAAGTTGAGTTGAGAGTCGAGTCGAGTCGGTTACAGAGCCCTTCGAGGCACCGACAGAGGGTGGTGGGTGTCTCTGTTCATATACCCTTACAAGCGCTCTCTCTCTCTCTCTCTCTCTCTCTCTCTCTCTCTCTCTCTCTCTCTCTCGTGCTTCGATGAGTGCAAGAAAACTGTATGCAGTCTGAATAATAAAGCGACAATTTCTCTCTTCAAATATATTGGATATATCATTGTTACACCAATACGGTTCAATAAATAATTGTTAATAGAGAGTTTTTCTTCTCTCTGAGTTGTAGGTACCCAGGCAATTTGCTCCAACGAACCACCCCGACTGTCAGAAGTTCTGGATGGATTGTATCCTTCCCCATTTGTGGATCTTTCAAATACAACAGGGGCTCAAGGGGAATTGATTAACAGAAACACATGTGGTAGTCACAATAGAGTACCGTGATCATATTTACCACCCCCTCCGCTCGGGCAGGATATGACACAAGGTCAATTTTTAAGCGGAGTTTAACAGGTTTGAATTCAGAGTTTTCCTTCTCCTAGAATAGTTGCCTCACCAAGGCTAAAGAACCTAGTCTGTCCTACTATTTACCCATAGCTAGAGGGAGAATAATTGGATTCATACCTTTCCCAAGGGTATTAGTGCTATGTGAAATGCAATCAGTCTCGTCTAGGATTTGAACTCGTGTCGCCGCGTCCATTTCCTACGACGATATCCATTACACCTCCAATAGAGTACCGTGATAAGCATAGTATTACATTAGGTACTGTAACAAACATTTGTTACTGTAACAAAGCTGAGTTAAAATAGTGCACCCCACATGATTAGCAAATTGGATTAGCAGACCATTGTTCGTGAGTTCGTTTCTAGCTTGATGCCTCATACTTAAAGCTTCATACCACAACTAAGGAAAGATTAGTAAATAACTATCATCAATGTGGTGCTTTGCGTGATGCAGTAGTTAGCGAGCTCGATTAAAAACCCATTGCTAGTGAGTTAAAGTCTCACTGAGTGCCCCATACTACTGGTCTTGTTCCACAACTAAGATAAGACTAAGTAAATGACTATTTATGTCCCGTACTCTCTAGGGTAATCTTCAGATAGCCTATAGAATATCATATTTAACCAACCCCTCCGCTCAGGCAGGATATGACACAAGGTCAATTTTTTTTAAGCGGAGTTTTCTTTCTCCTAGTCTAGTTGCCTCACCAAGGAGTTTTCTTTCTTCTAGACTAGTTGCCTCACCAAGGCTGAAGAACGTAGTCTGCCCTACTATTTACCCATAGCTGGAGGGAGAATAATTGGATTCATACCTTCCCCAAGGGTATTAGTGCTATGTGAAATGCAATCAGTCCAGGATTTGAACTCGTGTCGCCGTGTCCAATTCCTGCGACAATAACCATTACACCACGGGCACCTATAGCCTATAGAATATAAATGGTCATAAGTGGTTGAACAAGCTTAAAATTGGGGGTTTGGGGGTAATGCCTAAGATTGTAGAAACTGTTAAAAATATCGAGCAACGTGAGTAGACTTTTACAATCTTTAGAAGGATAGAACAATACCTTAATTTCCCCACCTCCATTTAAAGTTTTTTTTACAAAATCCAGAAATTTAGCTTTCAGAACAACGAAACATGATTTAATGTCTTGTTATGCTAATTATAATAAAATTTGGGTCTTCTTGCTTCATGTTCCTTTTTTTTTTCATCTTTCTTTTCCCTAATCCATAAAAAATATTTTCTGTTTGTCTAAATATTTATAAGCAGATATATATATATCTATATATAGATATAGTTAAATGTCAATTTCAGGTTACATTTCTTTAGCTGGAAAAGAGAATGTAATTATTCAGTGATTTTCTTTTCCACTCGAGTGACCCCCCCCTCTCTCTCTCTCTCTCTCTCTCTCTTTCTCTCTCTCTCTCTCTCGAAAATTGATCTAAATTTTCCTTACAGACAACTGATGTTGTGTCTATGCTTAAATCCCAAGATGATTTCTATGATTTTGTGTTAACGCAAAAATCTGTGGTCAGTAATGCTTAAAACCGAATTTGTGTAAGACGTTTTGATGCAATTCTCATCTTCCTTTTATCTTTAAATTTGTTTTTAATTTATTAATGTGTCGGCCACTTCTTATCTTTGGTCTGTTTTAGGCTATAGAGTGAAAATAATAATCAGCTACACGCTTATAAAAGGGGATGTTGAAAAGTTCTCGGGCCGACGAAAAATTAAATGACTAAGTTAAAAAAAAAACACTTGGCGCATCATTTCATATGTGTATTTCTAAAGATTTTTTTCGGACAAGTCGGCAGGAGTTGTCGAATACACCGACTGCATCTCTGCAGAGAGGTAAGACTCCTGACTCAACGAATGTCCTGGATATGACACTAAACAATTTGATGGTGAGATTGCAGTCCTAGAGCTTTGGGGAATGTGGAGTACTTTTTCATTGCTAGTGCTTTCAAGTCCACTTTGACTCGGAATGGTAGCAAATGATTGGGTTCTATATATGAGTCAAATAGAACTGTTTGACATTTAAACTGTGCAAACAAATGACTCATGCTAAATTGAATTGGAAATAGAACTCTGACTGTTTGACTTTGTGTAAACAAAAGGAATAAGTAATGATGAAAAGATTTATTAGTGTGAAATAATAATATTTGAAACTCTTTTAACTGTGTACCTGAATTGAAATATTGGTATTACAGAGCAATATTTGGAGTCATTAGACTGTTAGCAAATAAATGGTATAAAATCGCATTACCTGTAACCACTTCACTGTGTGCCAACAAATGCTTTATATCAAATAGAATTACAATAATTGAAACAATCTGTGTAGAAATAATAGCAATTCTGATGTACAAACAGATCAGTTCTAAGTCATTTAAAAATGAAATTACCAACAACCTATTCACTTACAAATCATATGCATATTCATTAAAATGTACGCAAAAAATGACTGATGTTAAATTTTTACTATTATATAGTAATACTTGAAACCATTTAAATTTGTACAAACAAATGATTAATTATAAATAGAATTAATCCTGTTAGACAGAAATACTTGATACCATTAAGATGTGTACCAATAAAATGAACCCAGGCTCATTTAAAATGTTATTACAGACAATGCGTTTACAAATCTTATATTTAATATATATGTATAAAGAGGATTTGGCATTAAATAACCTACAATAGTTTATATGCCATCAAACCAAACTATAAAGTTTCTTCGACCCTTAAAAAACGAAGAAGAAGAAGAAGAAGAAGAAGAAGAAGAAGAAGAAGAAGAAGAAGAAGAAGAAGAAGAAGAAGAAATTCCTATATAAGTAAGACTGATTTTTCCTGCACCCGATCGTACTGGAATTAATATTGAACTAAGGCACCTCACGTGGTATAATGGTTTGCATACTAGATTACCTGACCATTGTTAGTGAGTTCGATTCTTAGTTAGTGTCTGATACTTATGGCCTTGTGCCACAACCAATCTAAGTTTAGTAAATAACACACGGTGGACTAGAATTAACGTTTTTATGTGAGCACAACACCTACCACAATTATATCTCTAATAGGGATAAGGTCATGCTTGACTTGCCCCAAAAATGGTGATGCCGACGGAAAGGATAAATGTTTTTACCTACATGAAAGTAGGCATAGGAGTCCTCACTTTAAACTTTACCTTCTGTTGCATTCAGCCTTCAATGGGAGCCCGTTAAATACTACCTTACCTCTAGTATAAGGTTTGATAAAAAATGTAAATTATATACTACATATATTATCCACGCGTTATCAACAGCATGTCAGAGACCTTTAAATACTATCACCTAAATTCCGGTAGTAGAATTCCCATTTCTCCATCGCTACTGTCAATAAAATTTTGTAATATGTTATTCAACCATCTTGCTGGGTAATAAATAACAGATTACAACGTTTTACATTTTCTGTTATTTTTCAGCCAAGACCCCACGATTCATTGGAGAACTGAGGGTTCTAAGGGCCAACCAGGAAAATATTGCATTTATTAATAAGATTACAATAATCATCAGGTTTTAATTTTAATTTTCGATTTTAAAAAAATTGCGGAAATCATTTTCAAGTCAATTAAGCGCCTCTATTTATGTTTTAAGAAATTCTGTAAAATATCACTTGAATGCGAAAGATATTTACTTCTCAATGAAAATTTCCCAAACAAATGCAGCAACAGTAGCAGTGATGATAATGACATCGCCAATTAAATTATTGACATGTTTTAATTTAAAACCAAGAGGAGAGGGTTGGTTTTACTTTACATTTTTAGGATGGATGTTTTGTCGCGAGAGATTTGGGCTGTAACTGAAATACATCGTGCGTATGAGTTACTTTTAAATTTCGTATTTTCTTTTTTAAAATTTTACAGTGATATTGAACAATGAATATATGTAATTTGTCACAGAAAGAATGGGATAGATATATAAAGAAGCTACTATGAGAAAAGGATAATAAGAAGACATTTGGGCATCTCACATAGTTTAATAGATATTTACTAAGCTTTTTGCTTCGATGTGGCACAAGGCCATATGAAAGGGGCACCCAATGAGACTCGAACTCACTCGTGTAGGTTTGCTAACCGAGCTTGCTAACCATTACACCACCAGAGGCGCCTTAGTAATTTACGAAGCTCTTTGCTTCAATGTGGCACAAGGCTGAACGAATGGGGTACCCAATGAGACTCGAACTCATCTCACATAGTTTAATGGCTCGCAAAGTTGATTAACTCACCATTGTTAGTGAGTTAGATTCTCACTGGGCGCCCAATAGTTCTGGTCTTGTGCCTCAACTAAGCTAAGTTTAGTAAATAACAAAAGAGGATATTTTAGGAAATTTACTAAGTGTAATGGATTGCAAACTAGATTAGCAGACCGTTGTTAGTGAATTCGATTCTCACAAAGTGCCCCATACCTCCCGCCTTATGCAACAAATAAGACATCGAACAACAAACTCTATACAGAATAACTTACTTGGTAATATAATTTTTTCCTGCGTAAGACACTAAATTGCATCCGATGGTGAGGCTCCACTTACGGATATCTGGGAGAGTATGGAGTATCCCTTCTTTGCAATTTACTTCTAAGACTACTTTGACCCGGAGTAGTTGTACCTGTTAGGGTGTCTTCTATGAGTCAAATCGATCTATCAAAAATTTTTTTTTCGATTGAATCGTCTACCAAAAAGCAAAACAAAAAATACTCCCCAAATACGTTAGTATAAACATACATTGAACGCAATTCTCTAACCTCTCGACATGTCGTTAAAATCAATCTATCAAAATCTCATTTCTTGTAGTGCCTATTTGTTATCAAGGGCATCCTTGGGATATCAGCATTTTATTGCAAATATTGCAATCTCCTACCATTAAAAAATAAAATTTTAAAAATTCAACTATATCACGCCAGAATAACCAAATATAAAACTTTAGAAATAGCCTAACAGCGGAACTATGAAACTTTCCCCCGAAATTCCCAACCAGGTAATATGTCAAATGAAAAGTTGCCGAAAAAGAAAGAAAAAAATCCGGTGATTTCATTTTACTTTAGACTTTTTTAAAAGCTCTGCTGGTCATTATTATTGATTAGACGATCGAGAAAGCCTCCATTCTTGGGGAAGAATTTCATTCGACGCTTAAAACTAAATTTCAAAATCATAAAAGTTCATGTGACGGTGGTTTATCTTAGGAGCCGGTCGACATTTTCTTAGTACATCACTTTCTCGTCCCACAGAGACTTGACCTCTTTTGGTTAGCGAGTCTGGGTGGGGATTTTGACAGTAGGGACAAATTTAACCAGTGGCATTGTTCTGTTGTGTTCAACATCGGCAATTTACAAATAATACCATTATTTCAAGCACAGCCAAGTTATAAAACACACAAAAAAGACTGAATTGAAGATGTTTTGTTTCTTTCTAAAGGTTTCAATATATTTTTTCTTCTACTTTTCGTCTTTATTTTTAATGTAATCTAGGTTCGTAGTAAGCAAAACCGATGCAAGAAAACGGACGTGAATAGCGTCTCTGATAAAGGCAGGTAAAACCCATCACGTTTCATGGTCGTAATTGGTAGGGAGGGAAGAAATAAATCCGACAATTGTCTACTTTTCTAAAGACAAATCTCTAGCCTTCCAATAACGCTAACGAGAAATATAATGCTTCTGAATATAGCTCGACACTGGCCCGCCAAATAAAACACCAAAGAAGTCAGCGACCATCACAATAAAAAAATAGAAAGAAAAAAATAGAAAACGCCAACTATTCTCAGCGTCCTGTGGTAGAGGTCATGCTCATCGAGTAAAGACGCTGATTCTAGTCTACAAATCGAGTATTTTTATATCCGATTCCAGATCTACTTATTTTATTCCCAAGACGCTCAATTGTTCTGATTATTAAAAAAAAAGTATATTAAATAACGTAAATATCGATTATTCTTGATAAAATTTTCGTCTGAGACTTTATCTTAATATTTAATGAACTAGCAGGAGTACCTGGAAATCTTCGATAAAAATGTTAGTCAAAATATTTTAATGACGCTATTTTGATAAATATCTATTGGGTTGCTTGTATGTAGGAAAGATATTTAGTAGAGTCTCTGTTCATGAAGGATTTATGTAATCATTAATAGATCTATGATATCATCAAATTGCTCTGACAGCACGGAGTTCCCTGACCCCACTCACTCTCTCTCTCTCTCTCTCTCTCTCTCTCTCTCTCTCTCTCTCTCTCTCTCCATCCATCCCTATCATCCATCGCTCCTGGTAGGTCCTCTTGGCTGCATTCAGTTTCCGCACAGTTAATGTATATAAGTCATTGCCGGTCGGTCAAAATTGGCATGTCCAAATTACTTTTCGAGAAGTACCCCTTATATCTTGTTCCTCTTTCTTCGATGGTTTGTGAGAGGAGTGATAGATAGCCGTAAAACTGCTGTTTTGTGAGGCGTTTCATTCAGGATTTCTTCAAAACAGCAAGTACCATTCTTCTGTAGTTCCCAAATAGCTTTTTCTCTGTGTTTTGCTAACGTCCATGTGGTGCATCCGTATAGTCGTATAGACACGGTTACAGTAGATGAGATATTGCTGCAGAGGTATGTGAAATAGTCTATAAATTTTAGTGGCTAGTGACCTCGAGAAAAGATAGCTTTTTCTTGTTTAAAACACATGAACTTAGTTTTTATCTGCATTCACGTAGAGGTTAATGCTTCCTGCTGCTTGCTCTAAGCTATCCAGTTTGGATTTGGTTTGGGCTTGTGTATTTGTGAGAAACGCTTGATCATCTGCGCCCGTCATAGTTTCTGCGGGATATCGTTTGCTTCATTACTTAATTTTTTTTTTTGTTGTGTTTACAGACAATCTTAGGCAGGGGTAAACACTGGCAATATATTTTCTTGGGAGAGGAGAATTAGTATTAATAACCAACAACGTTCTTCTCTTTGGTAGTAAACAAAAAAAAGCAACTATAAAATCGAATCTAAAAGAAAAAAGAAACACGATGTCTCAATTTATTAATAGTAGAAGTGTCATAGAAAAAAGTAACATGGAAATTTGATGCTTAAACACAGATTGAACAACACTTCTCTCTCTCTCTCTCTCTCTCTCTCTCTCTCTCTCTCTCTCTCTCTCAAAAGAACGATGATAAGAAATCATCAAGGAAAGTAGTAATAATCTAGCGAATGTGAAATACACGATTTACCCTTTTGTTTCTTTGTTTAATGGCATATCAACTCTTTTTAGGTTATTTAATGCCAAAGCCATTCTCTTAGAAGAACAGTAGCGGTACTATTTAACCTATAGCTGGGATGATAAGGGGGTTCATACCTTTCCCAAGGGTATTTTGCCCAAAAATGAACGTAATAGTGCGACTGGAGTACGAACTCGCGTACTACGATTCTGCAGCCCATCGCTTTAACCATTACACCACGAGGACACGATTTACCCTTTTGTGAGACATATGTACAATTTATGTTACGCATTTATCATTAAAATAAATAGATAAATAATTACATGCCAATTCAGTGGTGTAAGAGAGCGACAAGTGGTTAAGAGTAGATTTGGTACTTTTTAAAAATTTAATTCACTTATATACATTTTCCGTCTTTTTAAAAATTTCTTTTCACTTTCCGACAAGATAAGCTTATTTACACATGCAAAAACATCTACTATATACGTACAATTAGAACTGAAAGAATACATAAACGTGGTGTAATGGCTAACATGCTAGACTGCAATATCGTAGTAGACGTGTTCGAACTCCAGTCGTGGTAATATGTTCACTTTTGTACTAATACTTTTGGTAAAGGCATTGAACTCTCGTACCCACCCCCCACCAGATATGAGTTAAATAGTATTGCTACGGTCTTTCTACGAGGGTGACTTTGGCGTTAAATAACCCAGGAAGGTCGATATACCATTAAACAAAGAAACCAAACCAAATTAAACTCAATGTGTTTCAACAGCTGAAAGCATGCAAATATTGTTTTGTGAACATGCAGTATGTACAAGAGGTACAAAAACGGAAAACTGCTTACTTAATGATAATCGACAGTAAAATGATGACTTTACTCTTCGATGGCAGGTCAGAAGAAAAGCGTCTCCACAGTTCAAAGAACAGAGGCAGAAGAAAACATAAATGTTCAAGAGACTGTCCATAAGTCATCAAACAGACAAGCTCAGTCTGTTGTGGTTTATTGTCTCCCGACAGATCTTAAAGTTTTATAGATACGGAAATATAAACATGGCATTATACACAGCAAAAAGAGTTTTAAGCGAAAAGAAAAATTATTAGTTACTGACAGCCTATTTGTCTATGATTTTTTGTTTTCCATCTTTTGCGAATACCTTTTCATGGCTTCTAATGTACAGCTGGTTATGTGAAAAACGGGGATCTGATCTTGTAATGCTCCAGTATGAAGTCAAAGATTTTGGTGTTTTGTATCAAAGTACATCTTATTCTTTTTGGTCAAAATGGCATATTTTGACTCCAGAAATTAACATTTCAAAGACGCAGTTGGAGCCAGAGGTCAAGTTAATATTCAGACAAAACCTCAGGTCACTACACTTTCCGTT
This sequence comes from Sepioteuthis lessoniana, assembly GCA_963585895.1. Classification (NCBI taxonomy): domain Eukaryota; kingdom Metazoa; phylum Mollusca; class Cephalopoda; order Myopsida; family Loliginidae; genus Sepioteuthis; species Sepioteuthis lessoniana. Next base: position 56,933,323 of record OY757906.1, read on the forward strand.
TGGCAAGCCCAAATCATTGGATAGCAACATAGATGCGCACGGACACACGTCCTTCAACATAATAGTATAGATGTTTGGATTACCCCGTCTTTCTTTTCTATTCTTTTTTATTTGTTTTCGCTTTTTCTTATCTTCTTTTTAATCCTGTTGAATAAAAAAAAAACTACGCAGTTTACGAGAGTTTATAATATGATATATGATCGGTTGTGAAAGATAAAACTTATAAAATCAGCCTACAGGCAAATTACGCTAAAATCCCCGGTTACTGCTGGATCACTGAAGTTAAGCAACAAGGAACCTGTTCAGCGCTTAGATGGGTGACCACTTATGAACAGGAGATATTGTAGACAACCTGAGACATGTGTAAAGGTACTTCGGACGGTGTAATTGTCAGTAAGCGAGACTAGCAAACTTTCACGAGTGAATTCGAGTCTCATTGGGTGCCCCATTTATGCGGCCCATTTATGTACCCCATTTATGTAGCTTAATAAATTACAATCTGAGAGTTTTAATAAAACTTTTAAAATGACTGTTATTTATCAATTTCTCGTAAATTGGCAGTCTTCCGTCAAATGAAACACTTGTCACAAACATCTCTTTAAAAACGACCCTATAAAAAGATTGGAAGCAACGCTGAATTTATTTCTGAGGAATTAATTTTGGCTCCAAAACATCATTTACGAATATTCGCCTCCACCTTCGTTTCAGAGTAAATTTCGTCCCAACCGCATTTACGAAAATTTACCAAAAGATGTCCAAGAATATCTATTTTTTTGTATATCGCCCCAAGTAATTGATTATATTCCTTTGTAAACAATCATAGTTTCAAGGAACTATTCTTTGTACAAATAATTTACAGTCATATGGCATCAAGTGTTCTTCTCGAATACGAATAATTTTGAAACAGACGTATTTGACCCACAAATGTTACTATAACAGGTTCTACCAGTCCGTGTCAATTGTCTCTGGGAATAATGGTAATGAAAGTACTCCACACTATACAGAGTTCCAGAACCATTTTGGTTTGATTTCTTTGTTAAATGGCATATTTTTAAAAACAAAGCCATCTAGGTAGAAAGACAGCAGTGATACTATTTAACCAATAGCTGGAAGAATAAGTAGGTTCAATACTTTCCCCCAAGGATATTCCTCTATAAGTGAACGTAAAAGTGTGACTGGAGTTTGAACTCGCTTATGTCAAAGTCGCAGTCCTGCACTTGAGCCATTATGGTACGGGAACTCCCTCTCTAGAACTAGAGCCTCACTATTAGGTGTAGTTTATTGTCATATTCACGACAACCACCATTTGCTGGCGGGTCTTACCCCTGTGCAGAGGATATAGCTTATTCTAACCTCCACTGACTGGGCGATCAATACAGTTGAGTATCATATACAGGATATCTTAAGGAAATTTAACATATTCAGGATACTGCGGAGTGTCCTTGTGACACAATGATTAAAGTGCTGGACTGCAACCTCAAAGTAAGCAAGTTCGAACTCCAATTATGATATTACGGTCACTTTGTGAAAGGCATTGAACTTCCTTTATCCCCCACCAGCAATGGGCTAAGTAGAATTACTTCTGTTCTTTTAAAAGGACGACTTTGGCATTAAATAACCCTTGAAGGTTTATGCGCCATTAAACAAAGAAGCCAAACTATCCGGATGTTGCTATTTCATTTGCCCTTAGTGTATATAATTCTGAAATATTTGTTCAATAAATCCTATTAGTGATATCCACAGTCACAGAATTAACAAATATGCCATGAATATTTTTGGTAGCAAATTTTATAAAAATATTTTAATATAAAATTCATGAAAGACCATGTTCGTTTTCATGTCTTGCTTACATATCACAATCACTTTAAACTTTGTAAACATGAAACTGGATACATGAACGAGAAGGAGAGAGAGAGAATTTTGGCTTCATAAACCCCATAAATGCAATACGCTTTTTTCCATTCATTCGAGACAAACTCTATGATGAATAATTCTTTGAAATTTTAATGTTATTTACTATCGATAATGTTCTCACTTTTTCTCTGACGTCGAAAAATATTTATTAAAGAAAATCGTGTTTTGAAACAGAGAAAAATAGCGGGGTTATTCAAATGTCGCACCCAGTGCCTTGGTTTCGCAAGCTTTTAATCAGTATGTTCGCTGTTCATCAGCAGGTGACCATTGCAATTGTTTCATAACGTCTGATTAAGTATGAAAAATGCAAAAACTAATAATATTAAAAAAAAAGTTAATGAATAACAAGTTTCTGTTTTGCTCTTCGTAGCTTACTAATGTGAATTTCCTGTTTGGGGAATTCATGCTTGTGTATAAAATTAGCTCTTGAGGGAATCATCTTCTAAGATTATTGCTATCAGTAACAGAGCAGACGGACAATTCTTAAAAGAGTAGAAAGAAATATCAATTCGAAATGGAATTTATGGTAAATACGAAGCACATGGGAAAACCGTAATAATTATGTCTTGGTTACCAAAGAAAAGTGCACTCCTCAATCCTTATGGAATATTATACTCCTTCTCTAGGCTAATTCTGGACAGACGCATTTTGTCGATTGCTTTATTCATGTTGTCTGAGAGCAGTACTTGTTCGAACCAATGAGCTGTTACGGGAGCCGATAATATGCTGACTGTATACATTGTAGAGGGTAAGACCCCACTGAAAGTGTTATTCTGGGTATTACACTAAACCGAATCTGGTGGTGTAGTTCTCGTTCTAGAACTCTGAAGAATATGGAATACACTTTCGTTGCCAGTAGTCACTAGTAGACTCTGACCCGATGTAAAAGTCTCCTTTAGATAAACAATTTGCTTGGTGATTGAATTGGTCGGTTATCCTATCTATTTGTCAAATATATCTTCTTGAAACTTATCTGCATTAGATAGGAATACTCAATATCATATAAGTGTGCAAAAAACAAAAAAAAAACTCTTCCGAAACTTAACAGAAAATGTAAATATAAACATAAGATGTACGCGATTCCTTAACCCAAACAGGTTGACATACCGTTAAAATCAATCAATCAACCAACTATTGTTTGAATAAATCGTTAGAATTTATAATTGAATTGTTTAAAGTGACATTTTTTGGTTTGGTTTGGTTTTATGGCATATCAATCATTGTAGGTTATTTAATACCAAATCTTTTAAATACATATATATTAAATATATTTCTAAACACATTTTGCTGATAGTATTTTTAAACGAGGCTGAGCACTTTTTTTTTGCACACGGCTAAATGGTTTCACTTACTTCTATCTAATACAAATAATTCTATTTACTATTAATCATTTGTTTACATAATGTTAAATGTTTTCAAGTATTGCTATGAATTATACTAACAATTCAATTAAACATCAGTCATTTGTTTACACACAGTTAAATGATTAAACAGTTCCAATTCAAGCAAACTAATTTAGCATGTCTTTGGTTTGCACTCAGTTTAAATGTCAAAGTACATAGTTTAAATATCAAACAGTTCTATTTGACCCATAGATAGGAACTGGGACCGATGGCAATGAAGGGGTAATCCGCATTCCCCGAAGCTCCATTCGATATTTTAGTGTCATATCCAGGACATTTATTCGGAGAGTCTTAACCATCTATAGAGATTCAGCCGACTGCGCTAGTAACATTTCAATAAAGCCAAAGCTCATTTGTTTGCTCACAGCTAAATGGTTTAAACTATAGTAATGGGAATAATGGTAATAAAGAGGTACTCCATATTCCTCGAATTTCCAGAAGTGGGGCCTCACCATCAAATGGTTTAGTGCTATATCCAGGACACTCATTGGAGGGGGTCTCACTCATCTGCCGAGATGCACTGGCGTATTCTGCAGCCTTAGTCTAGTCAGGTACGGCTGTTAGGTTTGTTTGTTTGGTTGGTTTTTATGGGACATCAACCTTTGTAGGTCATTCAACGCCAAATTCTGTCTATATATACATACATATTCAACCAAAGATTTCAAAACGAATATTAAGGTAGGTAGAATTTTCTATTAGCAGGATTTCATTTGTTTGCACAAGATTAACCAGTTTTAAGTTGTCATACTTTTTGGTACAACTCTGTCTCTCTCAAGAAGGACAGAATGTCATCTATTTTGATGTTCTCGAACAGATCGGTTAAGTTATTTACTTTGAAAAATCGCTTTCTGATAACAGCGAAAGTTCTGCATTCTATAAGAATGTGTTTAACCGTGCAAATTGTCTGGCAGGTTAAACACTGTAGGTAGGGCTGTAGAATACGCCGTAGGATTGCTTGATTTTATAACTATTAATGGGTTTGTTTATTGCTAAGCAAAGGTAGTCGAGTCTTCACTCTCTAAGGTCTAATATCAGCATTAGTTAATCCATGATACACTGACACCAAATAAATGAAAGAAAAAGTAGACTCATTTACACACCAAACATTTAATACATACCTAATATAATTACAAAAAGTATTGAGAAAAATGTACAAACGTGTTCCAACAGAGAGAATATGTACATATTTGTCCATGAACAAACAGAATATGAAATGGGTACAAATACAGTAAAAGCCATATTGATGGTCAACAAAATTGTATGGTGAAGCTGTACTAGCTTTATTGTATGAGGTGCCCAATTGATACACCCCCAATATCCAAGGGAAGCAATAATTCATTGTCTCTCTAAACTATCAACAAGTCCACGTAACAAAAAAAAAATCACTTTTAACTTGTTCGATAAGATTATGTAACACAAATTTTGTTCCGTGATAGTATGCATTATCTTTTAATCGCTTGCTATAAAAGTACAGAAAATGGTCATTATTCTCTTCAAACTTTTATGACCTGGATAATGAATTTTAGAAATTATCCTATATTTACATCTTCGTTTTGGCCCAGTCGGCTTGGGCTCTAGAATATACCGACTGCATCTCTGCAGAGGGGTATGACTTCCCCAACAAGTGTCCTGGATATGACTCTAAACAATCTGATGGCGAGGCTTTAGTAAGGCTGGAGCTTCGGGGAATGCAGATTACCCCATCATTGTCATCGCTCTCAGGTCCACTCTGGCTCAGAGTGGTAGCACCTAATAAAGTCCTATCGATAGGTCAAATAGAACTGTTTAACATTTACTCTGAGTGCAAACAAAAGACTTATGCTAAACTGGATTGCTTGAAATAAAAACTGTTTAATCATTTAACTGTGTGTAAACAAATGACTGATGTTTAATTGATTAGTTAGTAATATATAGCAATACTTAGAACCATTTAACTTTAACATATGCTAAACTGAATCGTTTGAAATAAAACTGTTTGATCATTTAACAGTCTATAAACAAATGAGTGATGTTTAATTGAATTGTTAGTGTTAAATTGCAATACTTGAAAATATTTATCTGTGTACAAACAAATGATTCACAGTAAATAGAATTATTTGTATTAGATAGAAATAAGTGAAACCACTTGGCTGGGTATAAAAAAGGAGCTCAGCCTCGTTTAAAAATGTTATCAACAAAATGTGTTTAAAAATCATATATTTGATATATATGTATAAAAAGGATTTGGTATTAGATAACCTACAATGGTTGATATGTTGATATCCCATAAAACCAAACCAAAATTAACGATATATTTTAGCAAGTTCTGGGACATTTTCAATTAGCTACTCAGCACTGAATCTGCTTGGAATGTTCACGAAAATAGGTAAATCTAGTAATTACATTATTTAAGACACAAAAATGCAAAGTTTCAAGGGGAAAATATCTTTTTTTATTTACTTTAGGTAAAAGAAATTGAAAAATAACACTGTCCAGGTACAAAGAAAAGTACAATTATTGTTACAATGTAATTGGTAGTAACCTTTTAATAAGCAACAAATCTTTGTTTTTTTCTTTTTGTGTGTGTCTTAATTGCATTTTGTCATTCTTAAAATAAAAAAAAGATAATGTACCGTAAATTATGCAAATATTTGTCCATCTCCAATGTTAAAATCAATCAACAAAAATATCCCAGCTTTTACAAAAATTATCGTAAAAATGTACGCCAATGCTACAGTTGTCACAAAACAATAATATGCGATCGACTTTAACAGAATGTCAACTCGCCTAGGGTTATTTCATGCCTACATGTTCGGAAATCGTGTTCATTGTATGTTTATATATATTAATATACTTGCACTAATGCTCTGCTGTCTCCCCTTCCCCTGCTATGGATAAATAGTAGGGCAGACTATATACATTTTTGCATAGTTTATTTAGGGTTTTTTCAAAAATGGTCCTATTGAATACAAATGATTTTTTAAACAGTTCTATTTGACTCATAGACGGGACCCTAACAAGAACTACGACTCCGGGTCAGAGAAGACCAGAGAATAATGTCAAATATCCAAAACTGTGGCCTAATCATCAGATGCAATTTACAATTATACCAGAACACATTTTTTTGCGGGGGAATCACTCCCCTCTGCAAGGGATACAATCATTTTATGCTAAGCCACACCGACAAGATGAAGATTGTTTAGGATGAAGTTACTTAAAACTAAACACTTCTAATGCCATCTAACGACAAAGAGAGTATCCTGTTCTTAAAACTAAACACTTCTAATGCCATCTAACGACAAAGAGAGTATCCTGTTCTTAAAACTAAACACTTCTAATGCCATCTAACGACAAAGAGAGTATCCTGTTCTTAAAACTAAACACTTCTAATGCCATCTAACGACAAAGAGAGTATCCTGTTCTTAAAACTAAACACTTCTAATGCCATCTAACGACAAAGAGAGTATCCTGTTTTTAGCCAATCCACAAACTTCAAAGTGTCCGACTTCCACCCCCGGCGACCCGGTGAGCGTCTAACCTCTCGCGCTATACCTTGGCGCTTATCCCGAATCCCAGACAGCAAAAAGCAACCATTCGATTCGAGGCGCTCCACCGCACACAAAGCAAAATCTCCCGAATTGGTTGATCCACTTGACCAAAACGGATGCACCTTGTCAGTGTTAATCATTTTTTCGCTGGATCGATGTTTTGAATAAGAACAGTCGTTAGAGGACAAAATTGCCAGATGCCCGAGAGTGGGAGGAATGACTGTGAAGCAGACAGCAGGGTAAATGTTGTCGCTTTCTTTATTATCGAACTGTGCTGCATTCTTGGTAGAGTGCAGTCGATTTGTTGGTATGTGTCGAATGTCTGAAGAAAATTTTGGAGTCTTTCGAGTCAGATATTCGTCGAGATATGTCTTCTATGTCGTGTTCGTAGGAAAGAAATTATTCAAGTTAACTTCTAGGAGTGTGAGTACGGCCGAAAAAAAAACCCACTGTGAGCAAAATATGTTGCGAATCGCAGATGCCCCAGTTTTTGGAATGACAATACCAACATGACTTATTAAAAAGAATTCCTATGACTAAATCAGACCCATAGATATGGTTCTGTAAAACCTATTATTAAAGGAGTGGCAAGGTCTCCTTTTGATAGGTGATACTATGTTAACAAGGAAGAATTTTCAAACAAAATCGTAATGTCTCCATATTTCAAATATAAATATTCTGCACTGTGTTTGCACTGAGGCAGTAGAATACTCCGACTGCATCTGAACAGAGGGTTAGACACCCACCCACCCAACGAATATCCTGGGTTTGATACTATACTGCATTTGATAATGAGACTCCATTTCTGGAGCTTTGAGGAATGTGAAGTACACCTACATGCTATTACTTCCAGGTTCACTCAGAGCCAGATTAGTTGTACCTATTAGATTAGTGGTACCTATTAGGGTCCCATTTATGGGTCAAATAGAACTGTGTAATCATTTACTAAGGATCATTATTACTAGTTATTTGAAACGACACAGTTGTGAGCAAATTATTCATATTACATAAGTACACTTGATTGATTGAATTTCTTGTGTTAAATGCTTTTGAAGTACTGTGCAAATAAATGAGTTCTAACAACACATTTAATAATAAAGTTACCAACAAGGTATTCACTCACAAATTTATATATATATATATATATATATATATATATATATATATATATATATATATAAACAGTATTTGGCATTAAAACACCAACCAACCGGGGGGGGGGTAAATGTATGTATTTAACCGACCCCCTCCGCACTGGCAGGATGTAAAACAAAGTCAATTTTTCTGCTGTGTACAGCAGGTTGAAATTATGAGTTTTCTTACTTCTAGACTTGTTACCTTACCAAGGCTATAAAACTCCGTCTGTCCTACTATTTAGACATAGCTGGAAAGGGGTAGAGAATAAGACAATAACACGAAATGAAACGCAAATAGCCTCGTCCTAAGTTTGAACTCAGGTTGTCAATTCCAGTTCTTATGATGATAACCGTTACGTTGAGCGCGCCTCTTTTGCGTGCGTATGTGTGTGTGAGAGTGAGAAAGAGAAGGAAACCCACAAATAAGTTCATGCATTTTTTCTCTAAGCGACTATTTACTTAATGTGCATTTTCTATCTAATGCAATACTGCCGCAGTTTTATGCTTTCATCAATTGCGTAAAGAAAAGTTAATACCAACATCTATCACGTTAGATAGTCACCATGTTTTCGTTATATAATCATCATCAATATACGTGGTCATCCTTTATTAGTCGTATCTTTGAGTGATTCATTTCTACTTAAAAGGCTCCTAAATCACTTTTTAATTGTACAGTCACCTTCATAATCACTTAAACGCTTGAGTCTTTGCTGTGAGTTTTCTAGCCTTGATAAGGCAACCAGCCTAGGAGAAAAAACCCCCTCTGATTTCAAACAAGCTGTACTCCACTCATAGATTGACCTTGTTCTGCCCATAATATGAAGGAATAGGTTAAATACATACTAATTTATTTTACTCTTACCAACACTATGAAAGGCAGCAATTTTCACTATTCCAGCACTATTCAAGTTAACAAACACATTTTAAGGTTTATCATAAAGGTTTGTTCTACAAACAACCTCTATTCAGTAAGGTAGGTGAGGTCCTGTGCTGGACTGCATCATCGGAGTAAGTGAGTTCGATCAATATGTAATATAGCCATATGCATAAGGAATACCGAAATACGCAAAACACTGACGACTTTCTTTAGTTCAGGTACGAAACGTTTATCAACTTTTTTTGACTTTTAGTTTTTCGACACGAGGAGAGAGAAACACAATTTTTACTATGCTGACTGTTCCTACATTGCCCTTCAGTCAACTCCCCAGCTGAACTCTCGGCCCAGAGTCAGAATCTCAACTCACTGACCCAACAAACTCACAGCGCATCCCGTGGACCACAACTCGACTGGCCTCGCCCAGGTCCGAATCTCAACTGACTGCTTTTTCAAAAATCACCAAAATTCCCAGCCCATCGCTTCCGGGCATGACGTCATTCACACCCTAGACTCATTTTCTAACTAGGGTTTTTATTATGACATTTGTGATTGTCCCATCATCCGCGCACGAGCGTGAAGTGTACTCAATGTGTGCACCTCACGTGCACTTAGCCAAATAGTTCTAAGCTTAACCAAACCGAACGATAAGATATAACCAACGAAAAATGAAAATATTAAAAAAATCCTTCCGCAATTATATAACAAATAGTCGCGTTATTGCATTAAATTTCAAACTAATACCTTTAGGAAAGATATGAACCCCCTCTATCCCCCCACAGCAAATTGGTTAAATAGTACCAATACTGCCTTTCTACAAGGGTAGAAAGGCAGTAGTGGTACTATTTAATGAGTTTGAATTTAAATAAACCACAAGGGTTGATATGGCATTAAACAAAAGTACTCGAACCATCTATTTAGCCATGGCCAACTGAAAAGAACAAGGAATCAAAATAAATGAAAAATACAATGAAAATTACTCTTTGGATACGCATAAGTAAGGAAGCCGTCCAAAGGCTCCCTTTTCATTAACTAGTGCAGCGATGTGTTGGGAAGGGCGCTACTCCTTTCCCTGCATAGATCCACTTTATCCTTAATCCTTACCAAATAATACTGAGTGTTAAGCAAGGAGGCATCAAGTACCATTTTTTGAGTCTTTGATATGAATCGACCAGGGATTGAATCCCGGTTTCTTGAACCATTGGTGAACACCCTAACCATTATACCAATGGCCCAGTACTTGGATATACATAATACAAGCAATTTTCATTATGGTGTATTTTTATTTGAAGAAATTGGTTGATAAAGAGAATGTACTTCCTTTTTTCTTCAAAAACTGCCAATGGGTGTTGAGTTTACATAATTTTACATTGATCCAGTTTTCTTTTAAAATGCTTTCCACGAATGGGGAATTAAACTGAATTTTTAATAAGTTCAATTGTTCTGTGTTACAAATAAAATTATCCTTTCAAATTTTTCTGTTTGTTTGTTTGGTTGTTTGCTTGGGTTTTTTGTTTTCGTTTTCCTACCATTTATAGTAATCGCTACCCAATCATCTTTTTGCCTTTGTCTTATCTTTTTAATTTTCCTCCTTTTAATGTTGCCTTCAATTTATTAGTCAACTTTAAACACTTCTGCTTCAGTTACTCAGTTAATACAAAATTTTGAACTGTGTAGCCCATCCTAATCATTAATTTCAAATTGCTAAAAGGAGAAAAGATAAGTAAACTATTACCAAAGTCAGAGTAAAGGCCTTCAGTCACACGTCCTTACAAAAGTAATCAAGTAAAGTTGGCGACCGTAGTCGAGGGTAACCCAAAGGCTCCCTCTTCAATAGCTACTACACCGAAGTGTGCGACACCATTCCTTGGATTGCTCCACTTTACCCTTGATCATTAACTTATAATGCTGAGTGTTAAGCAAGGTGGCATCCAGTACCATTCTTTAGTCTTTGGTATGACTCGACCTGGGATTGAACCCCGGTCTCCCGGGCCATTGGCGAACACTCATTAGGCCAATGGCCCGGTTTACAAAAGTATTCTGTCTTAAAAATCATCGCAATAAATACTTTTAATTTAAAATGCATGTGTGTATAATTCCTCGGTACATAAATAATTCCGTTATCTTTAACAGGTGCTACCAAGTACATACACACACAAACAAGGATCGTGCAAGAAGTTCGAAGTCTCACCTAAATTTTAAACTTGTCACACACCTCTCACGTTGGTATGGGCCTCACTTGTACAGAAATTAAAACAGAAATACGAATAAGTTTTTCTAGTTATATTAGAAGTTGTAGTGTGTTGCCACAATAAAAATGTTCCGGCAGGATTCTTCTTTCTGACTGAGGCTTTTTCAACGAACCTGCAGTTATCCATTGTATTTAGCAGGGAATAAGAATTATAATCCTGCAACCTAGTTTGGACATTGGAGCGCCACTCATGTAGTTTGTCTTCAGAAGAAATAAACGGGCAAAGCCCATCCCTTTTCAGATTTGATCTGAAATAATTTTTCCTTCTTCGAAACAGATTACCATATCGAGGTCAAAGAGCCAAGTCTACCCTATTATACCTATTGCTGGAGGGTGCATAGTTGGATTTACACCTTTCCCAGGAGTATTAGCACTATGTGAAATGCAAACAGCCTCGTTTAGAACTCAGGTAGCTGTGGCCACTTTCTGTGACAATGACCATTACGCTATTATTGCCTCCTTGTTCAGGGAATACTCAGTATTTGACAATTCATTTCTTGGTTTATTTACTCTTTTCATCGGAAGACAATATCTTAGTTGATGCATGAATTTTTTAAATTATGAGACTAATATAAAAAAAAGAGGTGAAACCTTAATTCCCTTTATATTTTCTGTCGTTCTGCTCGCTATCATTTGAGCACCTTTTCGTTTAAACAAATTTTTTTAACAATTTTTTGTTCACTATATATATATATATATATATATAGCCTTAATATAACAACCAAGATTAGAGAAGGAATAGCTCTGACTTCCAAATCCGACGACTGATGTTCAGTAGAATCTTTGGCATATTAGTACACCATGGATCCGTTATTAGCTTGTCCAAAAAGTATGGCTGGTTCTATATAAACCTTCACCACTATAAAAAAAAAATCAGTAGCCCAACAGTTCAATAAGTAGCCCAACAGTTCAAATCTTAATTAAACTGTTGGGCCCTCATATGTCGAGAGAGTTTTATACATATAAAGATGTTTTGTAGCTCCACTACTGAGCCATAACTGAATATCAATACCGAGTGATTTTATGTGCTGGTGGAGGTATGGGATTAGACTCGATATTCGTGGCCAGTATCTAATATATACAAAACAAGTGTTCTTAAAGGAAATAAAAGGCTTCAGTCGGCAGTTCTGTTCTGCTATATTTAGTATCATTATCAACAAGAACATATCACCAAGACAGTAATTTTTTATTAGCTACGCTAGGAAACAGAGCTGAACAATTATTAATAAAATGTAGAGAAGTGTAAATCTAATCGACTGTAGACATTCAGTGAACAGCATCATCTACCAAGTTTTCTTTTAGCTCTGCCAATATTTCTTATCTCTTGAAGACATACGTTCAGGGGACAGATTACTTTTTACTTCGCCATTCCAGTGTGCAGACAGAGTAATAGTAGCGAATCAGACACCTTAACGAGGTACAATGGTTACCAATTTAAATTCACAGTCCATTACTGCCGTATTGAGTTCAACTCTCACTGAGTGTCTCAGACTTATGATTGACGCGGTAAAAGCTATATTTAATGAATATCAATCAGAGCATCTTACTGTGAATCAATGGTTTTCAAGTGTCACATATTACTGCTGTAGTGATCGTCGTAAGAAATAGTCTTGGCAACTCGAGTTCGTATCCTATATGATTCTGTTTGCTTTTTACTTCTCTTTAATGACCAAGGAAAATGCATGATTACTTCTCTTCTATAGGCTGATAGTAGGACTGACTGGACTCTTTAGGTTTGGTAAGGCAAATAGTTTAGAAGGAAAACGTTAAATTCAAACCAGATGTTTTCTGCTAAAAGTTGACTTAATGCTTCATCTTGCCCGTAGCAGAAGGTTTGAGTAAATACATACTGTACTTATATCTGGGTTCATTTTCCGGTCGTGCTTTTAAGTAATAATGCTTTTTTTTGTGTGTGTAATGGTTTATCAACTTTCGTGGGTTATTTAATGCAAAAGCCATCCTTGTAGAAGAACAGTCGTGTAACTATTTGACTCATTACCGAGAGGATAATGGAGTCCATACCTTTCCCGAGGGTATTAGTCCGAAAGTGAACGTAATAGAGAGACTGGAATTCGAACTCGCTTTCTACTATGTCACAGTCCAACACTTTAGCCTCAGAGACTCAACCCCACGTTTTGGTTAAATAATAGGGCTCTTTAGCCTCAACGTAGTAACCGAGCTAGAAGGAAAACTTTGAATTTACCCAGATGTACAGTTTTAAAATTTACATTGTGTCACATCCTACACGTAACGAAGGGTTTGGATAAATTTATACTGTTGTAGTGACTGTTATCATTACTGCATGCCTCACACTTGCTGTTTTGTGTTATATGAAGCTATGTTTTAAAAAGTATCAGAAATATTGTGCTGTTAACTCAGTTCAAGTGTCAAGTGAATGATGCGTTATTTTTCTTACCAATAAGAGATGAAAGACCGCCTACATTTACAAGTTTCCTGCCGAAAAAACTCAAGAATAGATGACCAAAAATTACAAATATTGTTATTTCCCACAATGTTAATAACACCGTCATATCACGGGCAACATACAAAAGACTCACTCTCACACTGTTTAACATTGATAGTTTTGACATTATAGTTCAGTTAATCGATTTTATGAACAAGTTTTTGTTTTATTCTTGGTATTATAAATAAAATAAAACTTTAAATTTTACTCCATGTAAATTTTCCCATCAGCACTGTGAGGTTTACACTGAAGTTCGAGTGATAGCAAGTCTTCTCAGATCTCCAGAATTCTTCTCAGTATTCTCGCTGATTTCAGAGCTGTGGTCTCAATTCTTCCTCGGATTTCAATACATTTTCCAAGTTTTCGGGATTATTCCAAAGGCTCCAACTAGGATTGACATCAATATTACCATTATGTTTCACAACTTTTGTTTAACTCTTTAGCAAGGTCCAGACATTTATCTAGTTTTTATCTTAACTTTAACACTGCAGTCTGCTGGAACGGTCTTGTCTACTAACTGGAAAATTATTTTCTTTTTATTAACTTAAACTAGATATGGTCTTCTGTCTGAGATTGGATGATGCATTTATATCTACATGTCTCAGAGAAATTTTCTCTGACAATTTCTAATTTGTGCATGTACTATTTGTCAATAAGGTCGAATTTTCGTCGATTGCACAATTCTCCGTGGATCCTCTTCTCCACCCAGTTGTACAGTTGTACTCAATCTGTACCACTTTTCTGCATTTGCTTATAATGTGGTTGACGATTTCATCTCTCTCTCTCTCTCTCTCTCTCTCTCTCTCTCTCTCTCTCTCTCTCTCTCTCTCTCTCTCTCTCTCTCTCTCTTACACTTGCTATTCTCTTGCTTCGTAAGACGTAGTATCGCCTATCTCAACAGTGCTGTGGTCTGAATAGATTTGATTATACCGCTGATATCCCCTTACTCCTGTCACTTTCCCAAACTTTTGTAGCTCACTCCAAGTGCCCTAACAACTACTAGTATCACCGTCACTTTCATGCTCCACAACTTTTTCGACTCTCGAGCAAAGTTCATGTATTTGTTTAGCTTTTCGTTTTCTTTTATTTTACTTAATTTTTCAAAAATATCAAGATTTAGACACTTTTCACACCAGTCATATTTGCATTTAATTCAACCGCCAATTTAAAAAAATAGCTGATAGTTTGTTCATATGTGTTTCTAGATCCTTAACAGACAAGATTTTATTTTCTGATATTTAGGGACAGGTTGGTTTGGTTTCTTGTTTAATGGCATACCAACCCTTCTGGGTTATCTAATGCCAAAGCAATCGTTGCAGAAATACAGTAGTGATATTATTTAACCATGTGCAGTGAGGAGAATGTGGAGGCTTTAATTCCTTTCCCATTTTTATGAGTCCGAAAGTGAAAGTAATAGCGCGATAGCAGCCCGGCACATTAACTATTACGCCTCGGGGTCCTTCCTTTAGAGACAGGGGGCTTAATGACTTTTGCGTTGGGTCTGACCTTGTACTTACGTTATTCTTCAAAACTATCGTCAAACTTTTCTTTCTTTTCACCAATTTCTCTTTATTTACTGCCTCCAAAAACAAAGTTTGTTTAGCTATTTCAGCAAGAAAAGAAACCAGAATTGTCACGCCAATGTTTGAAAAAAAAAAAAAAAAAAAAGGCTAACTAATCTTTGTCTTAATAAAAAGACAGCTGCTTAGTTTTTATCCATATTCGAGATGTGACGAATTGATCATTGGAAAACGAAACTGTCCATTCTTGAAAGCAATCCTTGAAAAAGAACATTAGTGATATATTTAAATCATCACTGGGTGGGGGGATAAGTGTGTTCATTACATTACTTCTTCGTTTTTAATGGCATATTAACCTTTGTGGGTAATTTAATGTGAAAGCAATCCTTGAAGAGGAACATTAGTGATATATTTAAATCATCACTGGGTGGGGGGATAAGTGTGTTCATTACATTACTTCTTCGTTTTTAATGGCATATCAACCTTTGTGGGTTATTTAATGTGAAAGCAATCCTTGAAGAAGAACATTAGTGATATATTTAAATCATCACTGGGTGGGGGGATAATTGTGTTCATTACATTACTTCTGTTATATATTGAATAACTCATTTTATACCGCCTCTCACTTTTGATAGAGATAGCCAGGATAATAATCCTTATTGCATTTAGGCCGCCAAAACGGTATGTCTTCTAAATTGGATTTTTTAAAAGGCATATCTTTCCAAAAAAGGAATAAAAATTTGAAGACAATTTTTCGCAACAAACGATAAATACGTCTTATCAGTTTGCTGGTTCAAGAGGGTTATTGCCTCTTAAAGGATTTCTTAACACAAGCAGACTTCCATACCAAAAATATTGTCCAATGAAAAAACACTCACAAAAAATGAATAAATAAATAAATAAATAAAAGTTTATTTTAAGAAACAGTTTCACTAAATATTTTTCATCATTTTAGTCATTTATTTAACTTTATTTAAATTACAAAATCTCAGTTTCTTACAAACAACGAAAGAATTCATTCAAATTGTCAATTTAGAAAAAATCTTTAAATAAATTAATACGAATATATTTTTTCTTTTTTACGGACCTCATTCCTAATGAAAAGGTGAAAAACAAATAAGTGAAAAAGTTGCTTTAGAAATATCAATGTTTACTTTTCCCGTATTTCAAATCACAAAAGTAAAGCTTCCATTTACAAACAGTTTTTTAGGTAAACAAAACGTACTTCTCTAAGGAATTATCTTTTACAATCGATAAAAATTATCTTCTTACATATCATTCATTTTTGGCGCGCTTACCGGTAACGGTTACCATCGTAGAAAATGGATATAGGAACCCAAGTTCAAATCCTACACGAGACTACGTTTCTCTTCGCGCTAATGTTTTTAGGAAAGGCTTGAATCCATCTGTTCTCCCTCCAGCTATGGGTAGGGAAGACCGAGTTATTTTGTCTTGGTTATGCTACTAGCTAAGGAAAAAAGAGCACTGCATTCAATCCAAGTTTACTATGCTTAGAAATTAACCTTGTGTCATCTATTGCTCGGAGCAGAGGCGTTGGGTAAATACATTTCATTAATCAAAAAATTATTTACATTAATTAAGTTATGGTGTTGACAAGAAAAAAAATATGTCGACTCCCAAATTTCCCGTGGAAATTTTTTTCTTTCGGTATTTAATAGAAGACGAAATTTTGTCTTATTAGTTACCGAAAATTTTATTGCCATCGTATTATCATCCGATTTTTTGTAAACATTTTACATTCGGCCTTTTCATAGGTTTCTACACAAGTGCGTGTTTTTGCTCAAACCTAATCATAATCAAATATTCAAAACACCTTCAAAGAGACAACATGTGACTGATTAGATAAAAATATAAAAACGCAATCAAATAAGTGATAGGGTTTTTCTTTAAACTTTTGACTAATCAAAAAGTTCGAGACTGACGCGACAAGCTGTCGGCTAATTAACGTAGGTTTTTTTTTTTTTTTGCCTGGGAAACCCAGCTAGAAAAGAAAAATTAAACTGCAATGTATCTGAGAAAATAGCAGACCCCTTCATTTTGCTTCCGGTTTCAAACCTTTCCAAAGTGATTGGCTGTTTAGCAAAGTCATTACCTTACGTTATCTTTCATTATGTCCACAGAGGATAGAAATAGAAGAACAAAGTGGTTGTGATAAAATGATTTTTCGGTTGATTCTTTCTTTTAATCATTTGAGTAAGAACGTGCCAACATCAGTCACTTGCAGCAATAAAACAGCCGTGCCCGCAGAAAATATAACTCAATAGAATAATACCCAACGACCGGCAACATAAGACCCCCAAAGAAGCTGCACAGATGCCAGCATTTTTGCACACGAAATGGATTTACTGATATCTCGGTGTTTAATCCTATACTGTAACCATACAGCTGCAACAATGAGTACAGAAATGTGACAAATGTAAATAGACATCTGGGTTTTTTCAAGTGACAGTATTTCTTTTATCGTTTTTACCAAAGATAAAGAGTCTAGTCTTCCCTACTATTCATTCATAAATGGGTAAAGAGTTATGATAAAATCTGACACGCCTTAATTCAAGTTTTCTACAGAAAACACCAATTGCATCCCTGTAAAAGAGTGAGACTCGAACCCTCCCCACAAAAAGGAGGGTGCTTTGGGTATATCTCTAAAACACATCCGATTGTAGGGCTCCAATCCCGGAGCCTTGTGGAGAACACAATCAGAGCATTACTCCCAGGGCCACTCTGGTACTATTAGGATCCCACCTATGGGCCAAATAGATCTGTTTGAAAATTATCAGTATAAGATAGAAATACTTGAAACCATACAACTATGTATTTACCCAACCCTTTACGCCACAGCAGGATGTGACACAAGGTAATTTTTAACTTGGTTTTAATTCAGAGTTTTCCTTCTAGACTGGTTGCCTAACTAAGGCTAAATAACCCAGTCTACCTAACTATTCTATCATTGCTGGACGGAGAACATTCGGATTAATGTCTCTCCAAAGAGCTTTAGCGCAATCTGAAACACAAATCGATTCTCCAGAATTTAAACTCAGGTTCCCGATTCCATTTCCTACGACGACAACCATTACGCTTTGCTTACCTT
Source organism: Sepioteuthis lessoniana (assembly GCA_963585895.1). Classification (NCBI taxonomy): domain Eukaryota; kingdom Metazoa; phylum Mollusca; class Cephalopoda; order Myopsida; family Loliginidae; genus Sepioteuthis; species Sepioteuthis lessoniana. Next base: position 56,951,521 of record OY757906.1, read on the forward strand.
TTATACTATAACTCTATGCAAGCAAAGGATTTATTATGGAATAAGTATTTTAAACCATGTAATTGCAAAAAATGAATGCCTACAGCAAGGAAACAAGGATTCACATGCCACAAAACCAAGTAATCAAACCTAAGTCATTGATAAAGAGAAATTCCTCCCGCAGAATGTACGTACATTTTTCTATATTGATATTCTTCAGGCGCTCATGAAGTTCTCTAAAACTAAAAGTCTGCGTGTTTTAGTGAATGTATAGGGTCAGTAACACTCTTCATTTTTTAAAGGAATAGTTAAACTACAATGACGTGTCTGTGAATGAGACCAGAATATACGTTTGGGTACTGATTACCAATAATGAATTCACAATGGACCACTCGAAAACTTAGTTTTCGACGAGCCAATTTCATAACAACATTCGACAAGTATAGCCGTTTCCGTTTCAAACTTCAACCAATTTTATTACCCTTCTTAACCTTCGTCTCTTTGATCCAAATCACCGCTCGAGTACCCAAGCCGCTATCTCTCAGACTATCCGACGCCTAACTCATTTTTACAACACTGATCCTATTGTGTCCGGCTGAAACCATATTATCTCACCAGACCGATTTCTCGCAACTTGGACAAACTACTTCATTGAAAAGCCGTTCACTGCGTTTGGGGGTTCGCCACAGCGGAATCCGCCAAGACTCGACAACCACCTATTATCGTTTTTTTAATTTTTTTTTTTTTTGCTCTCTCTCTCTCTCTCTCTCTCTCTCTCTCTCTCTCTCTCTCTCTCTCTCTCTCGTTTTAATTTCCTTTGCGCTGATATATTGATTTCTCTGAGTTTAGATCAATATTTTTCCAAAGTGGTTATAGAAAACCCGCAGGAGTCAGTATAAAATTTCCAAGAAGTCAATAACAATTTGGATCTGTAAGAGGGATGGATTTGACAATAAAACTGAATGCTTATGATAAAAAAAATAAAGATAAATTTTGTGCACCAACTTAGTGAAATGGTTAACAAGCAGGTCTCGTAGTTCAAGAATCCAGTCCAATGATATAAAATAACTACTTATGCAGTTTAATAGAGTTGAATTCTGATACAATACTCATGAAATTTATTTCATAAGTTTTGTATCAGTATTCTACACGGTTGACATAATCAAACTGTAATTATATAAACAGTTTTGTCATGTCAAATGCATTATATATAGAATCGGGAACCTCACATAATATAATGGTTAGGAAGCTAGGATAGCAGACAACTTTTAGTGAGTTCGATTATCACTGACTGGCCTTGTAATAAACTAAGCTATACTTAGTAAATAACTACAATATATTCACAATTAATTCATACAGTACTCATCCAAGACGTCTCCAATACAGTTTAACAATGTTAAATATTTATACGGTGTGTTGGTTGTGTTTTATGGCATATTAAGCCTTGTAGGTTATTTTATGCCAAACGCTGTTTATATATATATATATATATATATATATATATATATATATATATATATATATATATAATGGAGTCAAGAGTTTAACGGATAATGATGGATGTTTAATGAAATGGAGGAAATATGTAAACAAACAAAAGAACATACATTTTACACATTTCCTCCTTTATTTCATGTGTTTTATTAAGCATCCATCGTTATCCTATCCCTTCAACAACTGATTTTACCTTTTTAAAGTCCTAATGATAATATTTTAATACCGAAACGTTATAACGTCGGCTTTCCTGCTTAATGAATTCATCAGTTTTGGACTACTCTGTCAATTTTTCTCTATATGTCGGATTCTTTTTCATATATATGTGTGTGTGAACGAATAGTTTGTGGGTAACATTATTTTTAAACGAGCCCGAGCTCATTTATTTGCACACAGTTAAATGGTTTCAAGTATTGCTATTTAACATTCGTAATTCTTTTTTTCAAGTATTCCTATCAACTATTTATCATTTGCTTTCACACAGTTAAATGGTTTCAAGTATTGTAAGAGATTAAATAGTTCTATTTAACACATAGATGAGACCCTAACTGGTACTACCATTCCGGGTTCGAGTAGATCTGGGAGTAAAGACAATGAAGGGTACTCTATATTTCCCCAAGCTCTAAGACTGGACCCTCACCATCAGATGCAGACAATGTGTCGTATCCTGAACACTCGTAGGAGGCAGTGGTAAGCCCTTACCCCTGTAGGGGTGACTGAATGTATTTATTTATTTATTTATGGTCCCTGACTATTTAATGTTAATTTTGATATTTAAAATAAGGGTTTAATATTTATGCTTCCCCACAAGTTTAATGTTTTAGTTTAGAATTAAGTTTGGTGTTTAGAAAAAAGGTGGAATAGGCATATAATATAGGCATATGGAAAAAGTAGTAACTGAAGGAAGCCAATGAGTGAAGAATATGCAACAAATGAGTAAAAGATATGAAACAAATAAAGGTTGTAAAACGGCGCGGACAAAAAGAACATTTAAAACAAGGCGACGAACAAAAACAAATTTATATTCTAAAACAATAAAACTTACATTGATACATCAAAATATTTCTAATTCTACTAACAAAATAATAGTGTGTGTATATGTGTGAGTGTGTCTAACACAACTAGGCTACAAAAGAATTACATGTTAAAATGTCCTTTTTTATGATTAGAAATGGGCAGTTTCACTGAGACTGGAAAGCGTCTCATAGTCAATGTATATTTTGACTGTCTGCGAGGCCCATCCATGTTGTTGCTTCGCTCTCCTGTTGATTCACGCTGAAGGGAGTGTGTTGCTGCTGCGAAGAATTTTGGTAAAAGAGAACAAGGGTGTTTGAAGACGACGTATTTATAGAAAATACGCGTCTTGTAGGTGGTTCAAAAACGCAGGACTTGAATTTACGCGCGGACGTAGTTTTAAACATGTCACGTGGTCCTCCTGGCCAATGGTTTCCCGAGACTGAATATGTGAGCGCCCGCCATGTTTGTGGGAACAAGTGGCATACCGCCCAAAATAATTTATAGGAATGTAAAGTCCTATAAGTGTCAGACATTCATACAATACATACACACTAAGTTCAGGAATACAATTTGATGATGTCGAATATTTATAGAATAATTATACAATGTGTTTCGTGTCGTACAATAGGTCGCTAGCTTAGCAGAAAAAATTTTAGTGAGTTCGATTCTCACAAGGTACCCTACATTTATACACTTTTTGGTAGATGCTTTTGAGACGCTTTTTCTTGAATTTTGAGATGAAAAGATCTTGAGCTTTGAAAGATGTCAGTTATTTTCAGCGGAAAAATCTCTTCTCGGTAAAAAAAAAATAAAAAAAATCAATTTTAGGCAATTTTTTAAACAGGGAGCCCCTTTTGCAAACTTAAAACTTTTAATTCTATTTTATTTCAATTAGATTTCATTAGTTGATGTAAAATAGAACTAAAGAAAGAACAATGTTTAGGTTTTAGAGGAAATTTTGTATTAATTTTGCAGTAACTTTTTAAAAGTTTTATTGTAGATGTTTACCTAACCCCTCCGCAACAAGAAGTGAATTTTTAAATGTTTTGAATTCAGAGTTTTCCTTTTTATTGGATCGGCTGCCATATCAAGGTTATAAAGCCCAGTCTACCTTGAACGGAATATATGTGCTATAACCAAACAGGGGACATCTCCACTCTAGAAGGAACCCCTCTTAAACTAGTAGACAAATTCACGTACCTAGGAAGCAGCGTCGAATCAACCGAAAAGGACATCGAAACGAGGTTAACGAAAGCATGGACAGCTATCAATGGGCTATCGACTATATGGAAATCGGACCTGACCGATGAAATGAAACGCAGTTTCTTCCAGGCAGCGGTCACATCGATACTGCTATATGGATGCACTACATGGACGCTAACAAAACGGCTGGAGAAGAAACTAGATGGCAATTACACAAGAATGCTGCGTGCAATCCTCAACAAGTCCTGGCGGCAACACCCAACAAGACACCAACTGTACGGCCACCTGCCCCCTATCACGAAAACTATTCAAGTTAGGCGAACCAGACATGCAGGACATTGCTGGAGAAGCAGAGATGAACTCATAAGAGATGTACTCTTATGGATCCCCACACACGGCCGCGCAAAAGCAGGACGACCAGCACGAACGTACATTCAGCAGCTATGTGAGGATACAGGTTGTTGTCCTGAAGACCTACCTAGGGCGATGAACGATAGGGAGGAGTGGCGAGAGAGGGTCAGGGATATCCGTGCTGCCAGCACGATATGATGATGATGATGACCTTGCTATTTACCCACAGCAGAAAGAATGATAGTTAGAGTCTGACCTTTCCCAATGGTCTTTCCCTTCCCCCATAAAACTACAAGGCCTTGTGCCTTCCTTGTATTTTTCAAGGAAATAAACTGACTTTTCCCAATGGTATTTGCGTTATGTAAAAGGCAAACAGACTTGTCCCAGATTTGAACTTATAGTATTTCACATTATAATTATTTGACTATTTATTTGAGTTTATTTTAAATAATTTCTTCATAATCTTATTTAATTTTAACATATAATTTTCTGTGTAGTTTAAAGATTCACTCACTTTATTCATTAATTTTTAATAATACACTATTCTTAAATCTTATTGTTGCTTTATATCAAGTTGAAATATAGATGTGATTTGACATTGAGTTTAATGTTTGCCAAAAGCGGCTTTTAAGAAAGTTTTAACAACCTTTTAAAATTCAAGATTAATTTTGACATCGTCTTATTCAAGTCAGCTGGTCTAATCGCTATTGGATTTACACATAAAAGTTTAATTTCAGTATTTGTTTCGGACGGTGAAATGTTTGATGTTATTTACAAAGCTTTACGTTACATATACAATTGGGAACCTCACATGGTATGATGGTTAGCAAGCTAGGATAGCAGACTATTAGTAGTGAGTTCGATTCTCATTGAGTGATCCATATTTTTGGACTTGTAATAAACTAAGCTATGCTATGTTCTGGCACTTCGGTTGCTTACAACACCTGCTATTACTAAGTGGTCACACATCTATGTATTGAGAAGGTTTATCGCTGAGGATCTGGCCCTGGAAGAATCAATGTTGAACACCTATGATCTTATTATCAATCGTTAAAATACTGTGAAAAAAGACACCAAGTGAAAAGAAATTTTTTATATATACCTACTGTGACGGCAAATTCTTTAAAATCCCATTCCGGGACTTTATTTTTGCACGTGTGAAGACGGGGCAGGTTGGCACTTGATCCCTTGTAGAATAAGTCCTAATTCAGAGTTTTTTCTCGGGCACATAAGAGCTGGCATATTATGTGAGGGATTGATTTATGGCTAGACTGACCGCCGCTGACAAGGGGTTCCAAATTTCACACTATCCACACACCTACCAAGGCCACTAGACTTCCTCCCCTAGAACAATGGAAGACATGGACCACTAGGTTTAGACGTAATAATATTATATTGTAGTAGTTGGCAATTCCAGTTTCCCGTGTGATATCTTAAAGGAATTAATTGGGCAATTTTAAGCGAGCATATCATAAGGCGAATAGAAGCTGAAAAAGAAATATGACATAACAAATTCGTAGCAGACGCTGCAAATAATAACTTAAAGCACGTGGGAACATTAAAATATATCAATCTTTTACTACACATAGATATACATTCAACGTGTCAAATATATCATAAATGAATAGTCCATGAACATAAATGTCTTTCTTCTTTTCTTTTCTTTCGTTTTTCTTCAAATTGAGAGAGAGAGGGGGGGTATATAAAATTGGGTATAAGGAGAAACGGTCTCAAAGTTTACTTATCTTTTTTTTTCGACGGGGTTCCTGTGGAGAATATTTCCTCTTTTACGGGCTAATAGACTTTATGCTATTTTTAGTACTGGCTTGAAGAAATGGCTCCTTTGTGTCCGAGATATTTTTTTGTCTTCTTCTACCCGGAGTACTTGGCTTTGGTTCTGTCTGCCACGAACCCTGTCCAACAACTAACTTTCTTATTATCTATTTCCGCTGACGGGAAGGAGTCCCCACATCCGTTTTGGGGTCCCAGCCAATCATTTGACTTCTCTCTTCTTCCTTCCCATGTCATGCGACCCGAGTGAGGTCACCAAGTATAAACATCTGGTCTCCACTGTGACCCACATTCTTTCTTCACGGTCATTCTCTGGTGGCTTGCTACTGTTAATTCAAACACGAGGATAGTAGTCATCTTATTTCTATCGTCTCAGTGGGACACCACGTGACACTACACCTTTTGGAATGAACAACTTCTTAAGACCCATTCATCACATGAAAATAAGGGATCGTTTATTACACGAGATGTATTTTTGAAATGTCGAAATTTGCCTTGTTTCTAAGACTAATCTTGCCGTAACTACAATCTAAAGTGTCTCCTCGTAGCTGTTGCCTAAAGAGAGGCTATCAGTTAAGCTTATCGAGTTTTTAATTCACATCGTATACGTTATATAAAACCTATACATACATGTACAAATATTATTTTACATCAGTAGTGAGGGTTTTTTTTTGTATGTTTGGAATATCCAAGTAAACAAGTACGCTACATCAGGGTGTTGACTACATTATTTATGGCATTGTATAATTTTTTTTCATTTAAATAAGTGTCTGAATGTTTTCTCTTTGTCATTGGATGCTGAAGTAATATCTTTGTAGGCTAGTATAGCTAAAAGATAGAGATCCTTCATTACATGCTTTGAAAAAACCCACCTTTTCGGTGGCTAAAATTTAGAGGTCGTTAATTACGCTAAGTCGTTCATTACTCGAGTATATACGGTAAGTTAAAATTCCTTCATCTTAATTATTAATTTTAAATTGTTTATCATCATTCTAAATTTTATTGTTACTTTGCATCACAATGGAAACATCCTTCAAGCAAACTAAATTGAAAATAAATAACTTCTGTTGAGACGAATCGCAACCCATATACTAATTTCCTCAACTCAAATGATCGAGGAATGCATTGACCGAAACAATGGTGAGAAAATTTTTCAAATAAAAACAGAAAATATAAACTCTACGAAAATGAATAATGAAAATTCTTTCTCTCAAAAATTCAGACGAAAACAAATTGCATCTACAATTAGAAAAAGAAAATGAGAATTAAACGAGAAATAATTATGGCTGCAAAAAAAAAAAAAAAGAAAAAAAAACATGCACCTGCTCTGAGCGCCGTTCCAAAAAAAATTTCCTCTAAAATCGGCTAATTATCGGATTAAAAAATTTTTTCGGAACTTAAGTAATAAAAGACGTGGATTTCTTTTGAAATATTTTTCTGAATTCTCGAGACATTTTGCTTGTTTGTTGTCGTGCGTTAATTCCCATACCAGTTATTTAGTTAATTTGCTTTAGTTAACTGAATGTTTTTTTTTGTTTTTTTTTTCTTTCTTTTTTAGATTTTCAAAAGATATTCCGCCGAGAAAGATTTTGTTTACCTCTTAATTACGGAATTATTAACGTTAGCATAGACACTTTTTTCTTTCAGAGTTTGAAAATGGTACAATATTGCTATTCTGTTCAAAAAAGAAAGGATCTACGAGGACGAGGCTACCAATGGTTAGTCGATTTTCTTAACATCAAAAGCGGAGGCTGATCCAATATTCTGCTTCGTAACTTTTTTTTGGTCAGAAGAGGTGGAATGCGCTAAACTCTCAAGACCTGCCATTCCTACCTTGACCCTAGTAGGGTACCACGGGTGGTGTAATGATTAGCAAGCTAAACCAGCAAACCTTCACGAATGAGTTCGAATCTCATTGGATGTTCCATTCATTCGGCCTTGTATCACATCTAAGCCGAAAAGGTTAGTAAATTACCATAGTTTAACCTCAACTATTGTTCGTAGTCGTTCGTAAATAGATACACCTCATTAATAAATCCTAGTTAGGCGTTGAGTCACGAAACCGAGCAGCGTTTCGCAACACCCCGGAGGACCCGACTGGACCAGCTCTTCCTTATTTTACGTCTTGTATTGAAAGGAAATTTTTAACAATTCTGGACATGTTTCTTAGCTTAATCTTTGAGAATATGGTCAGTAAAGGAGAAAATATCTTAAGATTTGTGTCGTTTTGACAAACGTATGTCGGAAAGGCTATTTGAGTATGTTGTATACGACACGTATACATATGCAAACCACACAATACAAATACATAGGCGACTCCGTTGTTTCAGGTACGAACGGTTTTATTAGTTTCTGACTTCGGTTCTTCGACACGAGGAGAGAGACACATTCTTAAAATTCTTTCGTAATCATACTATGTTAACCCTACCCCCAACGTTCGGCACATCTCGTGGTGTTTAAGATCTCAGTTCATCTCTGCCGATAGAGATTCGAAAAACTCAACTCTTCGACTCAGTGGTAGAAACTCACTTCTCTGCCTCCATGGTCCAATGTCAACTTCCCAACTGACTCTTTTTCAAAATCCTCCAAATTCTCAGGACCATCTCTTCCGGGCATGACGTCATCCACACTCCAGCCCTATTTTCTGTCTGGGGTTTATGATGACAATGGTGATTGTTATATACTTTGCGGGCGAGCGTAAACTGCCCAAATTGACTATACACCGGAACTCTAAACCCGAATAGTTCAAAGCCCAACCAAACTGAATGATAAAATATAATTAACGAAAAATGATTAATATAAAAAAATCATTCCTTAATTATATAACAAGTACAAGGAAGGATATTTAATCGTTTCTTCCTCGACTGGTTCCAATATTAGCACTTGTGTATCTATCGATACAGTAATATGGAAGATGCGGAAAGGAAAGACGAGATAAACTCATGGGAACATTTAAAATATTTAATAAATACACATAATAAAACATAATGTATAAATGTTGCAACAATAATAACAGGTCCCAAAACATGAATTAAATATACGGTTCCAAGGAAAAACAGTGTAAGGAGAAATACGAAAATTGTTAAAAGGTCTTTATATTATCATGTCGGCGTTGCGAGGTCTGAAACAAGGAGTTCTTATCCGTTCAAAGAACGATGGCAAAAAGAGCTTTTGGGGGTTGATTTCCCACAAGACAAACGAACTGGAGACATAAAAAATCACGCCCCCAATCCAAGGGAAGACAATTATTCATCTTTATTCATTTATTATTCATTTTTAGGCTTCCCATCAAGCCTAAATATGGCACAGGGCCATGTTATAGTGGGGACATCACACAGGTCAAAACCCATGCGAGAGAGGGGTAAAAATTCTTGGCCCAGACGGTATTCATGACAATATTTATTTCTTTTTACGTAAATTTTTTTTTTATTTACTGCTACAGATTAGGATTGTTATTTAATGTAAGAACTTTGAATAAATCGATATAACTAATATGATAAAAAAAAAATGGTATAGTCTGTTTTGTTTATTTTATTTCATTTCATTTATTTATCTATTTAGGCGTTTGGACGATATTTCCGGTATGAATATCTGTAAGCGTTATAAATATATCGTTTAGGGAGATAATTATTTCGATAATTAAATGTTTGACTTTTTTTTTATTCGGCTATTCATCAATTTGTACAAGTCTTCAAGCATTTATCTATTTATTTCTTTTCTTGCAAGAAATACTTCTTTTTGTTTTACTTTAATTCAGAAAATTTACCGTTTAGAAGACATAAAATTCAAACAAGACTTAAAAAGCACCGAAAATTATTATCATTTTGATTTCCATGCTTAATAGGGCATCATAGCCTATAGACATAGACCTCGTAACAAGGTTAAAGAGCCTAGTCTGTCCTACTCTACCTGTAGGTGCGGGTGGGAAATGAATTCATGACTTTCCCAAGGAGATTAACATGAAGTGAAACGCAATCAACTTCGTTTAGGATTTGGCCTCGGCTCTACGAGTGCATCTCTTTGTAATTTATTTTCTTAGAATTTATTGGAAAGATGGAATTCTGAAGAATTACGGTCACTTTTAACTGACAGAATGAAATTGTTTTGTTGAGAAACTTTGTCACCCTTCAGATCTTCTTCAACTGTTCACCTCGATCCCTAGCACTTTTCTTCTGGGTCTTTTGGTTCATCTCTGTCTCCACAGGTCTTTGACGTCTTCTGTTCCGGCCTGCAATTACTCCCGGCTAAATCTACAAGCCCACACATATAGACATAGCTCGCGGCTGAGCCACGCAATTCAGTTGACGTGATTACGCGCAACCAGAGGATATTCACATTTAAAAGAAACACTGATTTTGAGCTTCAAATTTTTAAAAATATAAACGCCATTGTTGTTGACATCACATGGTAATAAGTGATGTTGGCACTCTTCTCTGCTATTTCATTCATGCCACACTTATAGGCTCCTGGCCTCTTACATTATAACATCTGTAATATAGAACCTCTAAGCTTTTTGACCTTTCCTTTGCTACTAAAGCTGAATAAGAAATCAGAATTTAATATAAAAACCTCCGATGCATAAACCACAACAGCCTTTAATCATTTGGTTTTAAAAGAGAAACGTCCGGTTTAATTCAGTGCAGAAATACGGAAGACAGGTTATTCATTCTTATGAATAGCGAGTTACGCAGCCATACGTAATAGTCGGCCAACTAGAAACAAGAATTTTAAAAGTCGTCGACATAAATTACAAGTTATTTTTTTATTAAATTTTTAGATTTTTTTTTTAAACTGAAAGCATTCATTGAAAATAAATGAGTTGACGAAAATAAAACAAAAACAAATATCATGACAAAATGGTATAGTCCATCTGAAGAATTATAAACAGAACTAAGTTAGTTCAAAGCTTTATCCAAGAAAAAACTCACCTGCATTTACAATGCATTTCTAAAGATTCTATGTGATTGAAAATTTTTACGTATATGTCTCGGAGATTTCAGTCTTTATGTCAATCTTTCTGTACATTTGTGAATCCTGGACCCTCACTGCTGATCTCCAGAGATGCATTAAAGCTCTTGAAATGAGATCCTACCGTATGATCTTCAACATCTCATTCAGAGACCACATCACAAATAAGGAGGTTAAAAATAACTGCAGCCTTTGAGATACATAATAGCCTGTTTAACATTGAGAAAAAAAAATCCTGGCAAAACCACCCTGCGAGGCACAGTGCCAGGAAGAAGACGAAAAAGTAGAGAGAAGAGGTGGGAAGATAATATCCGGGATGGATGGGTCTATCTTTCGCAGAGTTGCACTGTGCAGCTTACGATCGAGATAGATGGGGTGTCTCTACAGCGACTCCACCTGGGATTATTAGACATGATGATGAATTACATTTTAAATTAGTTTTTTCTTGTCATGGCTTATTGAGCAAAGATCAGGAAGGGTAGGTCTAACAACAGCAGGTAAGTGCGTGTCTAACAAAGACAATGCAGGACTGGCAGACGCGACTGCAGAGGCTGCAGTTGAAATTCTGATCAAGGTTTGAGGGCATAGTGCTGTTGTTCTTATTCATACACCCTTTGTCCTTGATGGTGAATTGTTTTCAAAGAATCGTTTTCAAAGAAGACAACATGGTCGGCGGTGAGACACCAAACGTTATGTTTCACCACTTGAGTGGACTATCAGTGATGGGCGATGTGACAGACACCAATGGATTTTTTCAAATAATCCTTGATACGCTTCCTTGGTACCTTGCAATGACTAATGGAAAGTTCACTGTACAGAGTGATCATGAACAGGTGAAGATTTCCCATCCTGAAGATATATCCTGCCCCACGTAGCTGGGACTTCCGCAGCATGGCTTCGATGCTGGCGATTTTCACCTTTTCAAGGACTTCAAAATTGGTAACGAAGTGGATGTGACGATGGTGCAGAGACAGCGCTGGTGGAACCGCTCGAGGAATCTTCGGTTATGACGATGTGATTCGCGACTGAGTTATATAAAAAGGTGACAGAGACTAGCACTATATCTGTTGTATTGTCATCTGCTGATTCATGCAGAAATATACATATATATGCTGGATACATATTGAAGCAATGAATCAATCAGACACAAGCATGATAATGACAAAGACGCAGGAATAAAGATGCAGGAAGACTTCTTTAACAATATATTACCTCTCACTTTATTGCAAGGGTTCGAAAGGGTTGTTCAAGGTTTGCATGTGAGAGGGAGCAGGAGATCGAACATAACTTCAATATTTTGACCCCGGTTATGACCGTCACGTTGTGTCTTTCTCGTTCTTTAGTGCTGCTCAACCGGAGGCCTAGGGCCCACTCATCAGGGCCCAAAGGCCCTTCGGCCTGATGTGGCTTTCCCTACCACATTTCGTCTACAACTCCGTCCGATCTTCAACTCAACTGCCCCACTGGGCGTCGAACTCAACTGGAACCAGAACTCAATTCAACTGGCTCGTCGAACTCAATTATATAATCGTTCGATGCCCACTCGATCTTTGAAATCGAATGTTTAATCGTCATCAAGCGGAAATAACTGTCATGCAGTTCAGAGGTCACTCTCTTCCGGTGCATCACTCTGTAGTGTACCATGGGAATTTTTCTTGCTCGTCCCATTTCATCAGCCAATTTCCGCCCACGCGATTTCCTCTCATAACTGCCACTTGAATGTGTCACCTCCTTCCGGTGCATCACCTTGAATGGCATTTTTGGCCGGGTCAAAAGGTCAAAACATAACATACCCACTGATCTTTGTGCCCTTTTCCAGATGTCTGTTGCACCACACGGGTTTTTACAGTTTAGCAAATGCACAGCTCACCTTTTCCAGCCTGTTGTCTACTTCCTTGTCGAACTTTCTGATGTGATGATGCACCTCTGGCAGGTGAACTGATGAACCGCTTTCAAATCAGTCATGCCAATGATGATGACGGAAGAACGGTACTCTTGCCAAGGTACAAGCTGGTAGAGTACCTGTCTTCTTTAAGCTGGTGGAGTACCGGTCTTCTTCAACCTCAAAGAGCTAGGCAGCCTCTGGAAAGAAGGGAATGACGTGCTGTACGGTTCCTTCTGTATAGACAACACGAGCAGCATCGTTGGTAAAACTGAGGTCTCACATAAGTTGCTTCAGGGCCTTCCCATGGGCTTGTAATCACCTGAGATTAATTAGCCATCAAGACGGTAGCCATGTAGACTGTCCTCCTCATCAAGAACTTCTGTGGTTTTATTCAGAAGATGGTGCCAGGACGAATCCGTAATGTTGATGATGTAGAAGACGTCACTGTTGATTCTGACTTGGCCACGCTGGTTTTCGTGCCGGTGGTTGGTCATATTCAAGAACTTTGGAGACAACCGTGTCTTGTTGGCGCATTCTCCTTCAGCTCAAACTAATAGATAATACATAGAGCCCCTTGTTTTACTTATGGCACTTATCCTTGAAGCTAAGAATAAACACCATGTCTGTGGTGGTCCTGTTTGTTCTGAAGCCACACTGGCTCTCTGGAATGGTGGTACCAATCAGATTATTCCCCCGGTAATTAGAGCACTCTGACTTTACCCTTTGTTTTTTACAAGGTAATGATGACTGCACCGTAGATATATTAAGATACTTGATTCTAGTTCCCAGCTAGAGACGAAAAGCTTGTGGAGTTTTGTATGCAACGCTGGTCCACTAGATTTCCAAATCTCTGGTAGGATTCTATCGATTCCTACTGCATTTTCAACTACTTTATGCTTTTTGTAGTTTCTTCAGTAGTGAGCAACTCATCCAGTTCCGTTTTTACTGGGTATTTGAAAAGAAAGAAAATTGCTGACTCCTGGACATAATCTTTTTATGTTCATTTTTCTTATTATAATACATATTACTAAAATGTATTTTTCGTGTTCTTTAAGTGCCAGCAATAGTTATATTCTTTTGCCTATTATTTTCGCTAGTTTTACGGTGTTGTCCTAATCTTAAGGTATTAAGTCTGGTTTAATGAGAAAACTTATGACCTTACTTATCTGGATTCAAATGCCGTCATTGTAAAAAATAAGTCTTCATTATTTTTCTGTTTCCTTTTCACCTGAATATATATTTTTTTAAATCACTCTGTATGTAATTATTACAATAGTTGAAAATTTTGATGCATTTGCGTCATATTGCAATTGTTATGAAAGGAATCGCATATTAAATTAATTTATAATATAATTATAAATACAATCCATAATGGTATAAAACATATGTATGCATCAATTTTCTGACACTAGTAATTTACGTATATGTATACACAGCCATCATGTACATATACACAATACATATATATATATATATATATATATATACAACTCTCCAGACGAGCAAGATGCCACATAAATTCAATTTTTAAGTGGAGTATAACAGGTTTTAATTTAGCGTTTTCTTTCTCCAAGATCAATTGCCATAACAAGGGTTAAAAGTCCAGCCTGCCTTACTATTTATCTATAGTTGAATTCATACATTTTCTAAGGGCATTAACGAGATATGAAATACGAACAGCCTCGTCCAAGAGTTGAACTCGGGTCACCGTGTCCATTTCCAACGATAGTAACCATTACACCCTAAATGCCTCTGTCTGTTTCTCTGTGTCTCTGTCTCTGTCTCTGTCTCTGTCTCTCTCTCTCTCTCTCTCTCTCTCTCTCTCTCTCTTATCTTTATGTATCTCTATCCAGTTAATAACTCTTACCTTTATTCCTGATCAATGAAAATCCATTTCTTTATCATTTCAATTCATTTCTACACCAAAAAGATGTGAAAGGAGTGTCCTGAAAATGACACTAAACTGCATCTGATGGTGAGACTCCAGTTCTGAGGTTTTGAAGGATTTGGAGAACCCTTTTATTGTCGTTACTCTCAGGTCTAATCTGATCTGAAACGGTTGTACCTGATAGGGTCTCATATATGGGTCAAGTAAAACTGTTTAATCATGAACTGTACTTTAAACCATTTAACTGTGTGCAAATAAATGATTGATATTAAACTGAATTATTATTATTAGATAACAATGTTTGAAAACTTACCTGTGTACAAATAGAACAACTAGAATAAGCAATAGTCGAAACCATTCAACTGTTCGCAAATAAATACATAGCTGAAATGGCTTTCCTTTCTCCCTCTCCTTCATTCCTTTGTCTATATCTCCTGTCTGGTTGTATTTCACTTTAATTTCTTGTTGGATCTGATGAAGTCCTGTTAAAATTCTTTTGGGTTTTTTTTATTCATATCAATGCTCTTAACAGGATGGAAATAAATTTACTATCCTAATATGACCGAATATTATTTTTTCCTGAAATATATATATATATATATTAAATAATTATAATTATAGTGAACAAAAATATATTAGTTTTTATATCTATTTATTTAATAGCATGGATGTTTATCTGCGACCCTAGGTTTCATGCTGCTTTATTACAACAATCGTCATGCAGTGAAGAGAGATATTTGAGAAATCGAAAAATACAGTCAGGCGAATGTTTACGTTGCGATTTGTATGAATTTTTTGTGTGTGTGTGTGTGTTATGTATGTGTGTATAAAATTTGTATGAAGGATTGTTAGTGTATGTGTGTGTGTAGGATGATACATGCGTTTCGCGGCAGGGTTGAGGTTTTCTCCTGGATATGGTTGTGGCAAAATGTAGCAAAAGTTCTTAGTTGACAGGATATGACCGAATATTTTTTAATGTACTCGTGTGGGTATGTAGTGATGATTTTAACTAAGGAACAAATTATCATCATTATTGCATTACGAGGAAAATAAATTTTGATTTGTCAGCATAATAAACGAAAAAGTATGGTTGGTCTGAAAGGTAAGATGCATTATGGGGTATTATGCAATATCAGTATTTCATGTTATGTTGTTTTGTTAGATTGCAATAAAATTGTATTAGCTGTTTATGCTGTGTTAATGTTATATTACGTATATATTATTGTAATCTATGATTGTGCGTACGTAAGGGATATAATGTATTAAGACGATACATTAAGTGTTTGTATTATCTATATCTTGTTAATGTATTTGTGTTTTGTTTTTTTTATGCGCGCGTGTGTACGTGTGTAGTAACGATTATGACTAAGGGACGAACTATCATTAATTTGTATTATGAAGAAAATAAATTTAATAGGCGAAAATGTATGGTGGGTCTAAGACGTAAGAATAAGTGCGGAGGAGAGGTATCATGAAGTATTATTCAATATTAGTATTTTATGCTGGAAAATGTTTTATTTTGGATTGTGATAATTATTTGTATAAGCTGTCTATGTTGTGATAATGTTATATTACGTATATGCTAATTATAATCTATGGTCATATGTACGTAAGGAATATGGTGAATATATTGTATTAAGGCGTTGCAATAATTATTTGAATTGGCTATGTCGTTGTGTGCGCAGTGGTGATTTTAACTTAAGGGCAAATTATCATCATCATTGCATTAATAAAATGATTTTCTGACTGGACGTGTAAGTATGATAGACGAAAATGTACGCTGGATCTGAAACGTAAATATAATAAGTGAGGAGGGGATATCATAGTGTAGAGACAAGTTATATTGTAATATATTATGTGGGTATTATGTAAATTGGTCTTATGAGTAGAGTGTTCGCCAATAATCCGGGAGACCGGAGTTCAATCCCAGGTCGAGTCATACCTAAAGACTCAAAAAATGGTACTTGATGCCTCCTTGCTTAACACTCAGCATTATTAGGTGAGGATCAAGGGTAAAGTGGAGCAATCCAGGGAAAGGAGTAGCGCCCTCCCCTCCACCTCGGTGTAGTAGCTTTTTGAGAATGGAGCCTTCTGGTCACCCTCGACTAAGGTCGCCAACTTTACTTTTTATGTAATACTAGTATTATGGTGGGATATGTTCAGTGTTAGGTTACAATAAATTTGTATCAGCTGTCTATGTTGTCTTAATGATATATTGCGTATACGTTATGGTAATCTTCGATGGTATATGTGTAAGGAATATGGTAAGTATACTGTGTGAAGTCGTATTTCTAACATTCATGAAAACATAGCTAAAATTATGTCAACAGGTACTTAGGGTGCTTGGAGATGGATAAAGGTTCAGTGGAGGAAAATGATACATACGGTGCGTCGGATGTGTTGTTTAATGGAGTCAAGTGGTACTTACGGTACTTTGGGTGTATTGTGGAATTATTCATGAAGGGCTGTGGAAGATATTTAGTAATGGAGGTGGTATAGGTATGGTGAGTGGGTTATGTGTATGGGTCGAAATGTGAGAGTAGGTGTTTGTTCTCTTGACGGCATTTGGATAGAATTTCTGATTTTTTGTTTAGCAGGGTGTTTTGTGATGAGCGGGTAATGATTTCTAATTTCACGCGGAGGCAAAAAGGCATTTTTAATGTCTTGCTGTAGGGGGGGGTGCTAGTTTTAGTATTTCCCAGGTGATGGTAGGTGAGATGTTTAAGTCCTTACGGTGCCAGACGTGTGTTGATAAAGAAATGTTTGTGGAATAGTTTCTCTTGGAGAAGGAAAGGTTGAAGTTATATATTCTTTCTTTTATGGTACCCTCCGTTGCACTAATGTATTGCTTGACTGGGTTGTTGGTTTTTACGGTCGTTCAGTACACAACTTTTTTTCCTGTAGAGGGTATATATATATATAGTATCAAATATATATATATATATATATATATATAGTATCAAAAATGCGTAACAGGATGGAAATAAATTTATAATCCTATGTGACCGGTTTTGTTGTTTTTCTTAAAGTATATATATATATATATATATATATATATATATATATATATATATATATATATCAGAATTTGGCATTGAATGACCAACAAGGGTGGATATGCTATGAAACACAACCAACCAACCAACCAACCAACCTATTTTGTAATTCGTGCGTGCATTAATCCCCGACTAAAGAAAATACCTAACTTCTTGATTATCAATGTATTTTTATAGTAAAATAATCATCATTGTACATACATTCTCAATCAGTCAATGATGCTTTCATAATTTTTTTTACCAGTAACAATACCCTCTTCTTGATTACCAATACATTTCTATAATAAAATCATAAACAATGCATTTACATTATATATATGATCGCTCTATTCTGTTGGTAATGATTGCATTAATTCTTGACCATTGAAAATGTTCCTCATAATTATCTATGTATTTCTATAGTAAAATCATTTGTAATGAATTCAAGTTATAATATTCTTATCATATCAATAATGCTTGCATTATTTCCTGGCTACTGACATCTTCCTTCATTATTATCAATACATTTCCATAGTGATATCATTAACAATGGATTTACATTATAACTATAATGACCAAATCCTGTCAGTAACGCTTGCATTAATTCCTACCATCTATCTCAGACTGCACTGTCGACTGGGGTTGCAGAATACGCCGATTGTACCTCCCCCAACAAGAGTCCAGGGTATGACACTAAACTGCATCAGATGGTGTGGCTCCAGTTCTGAAGCTTTGGAGAATCTGGAGTACCTTTTCATTGCTATTACTTCCAGTTCCACTCTGACCCTAAGTGATGATACCTTCTAGAGTCTCATCTATGGGTCAAATAGAATTATTTAATCATTTACTAAGGATTATTATTAGTTATTTGAAACCTTATAGCTGAGTGAAAGTTATTTAAATTCCATCGGAATACTTGATCAATAGAATTACTTAAGCTAAAATTGAAACCAATTAACTATGTGCAACCAAATGATTAATATTAAATAGAATTATTAGTGTCAGAGCTCATTTGATTGCTCACAGTTGAATGGTTTCGGGCAATCTTGTTTAGAAATAAAATTATTATTCCCTAACAGATCCTTATATAACAGGATTTGGCCAGAAATAACCCCCATGGGATGATATGCCGTAAAAAAAACAACTATCTTGGTTGGTTAGTTGGTTGTTTTGTTTTACCGCGTATCAACCATTTTCAGGTCATTTAATGCCGAATTAAATTTCAAACAATTCAGTTTAGTATAAGTATAGTTTTCGTTTATAAAAACTTAAATGTCAAAACAATTCTATTTCAAACAATTCAGTTTAGCATAAGTACACAATTTACTTCTATTTGACTCATACATAGGATCCTATCAGGCACTAACACTCCTGGCCAAAGTGGACCTGGGAGCGATGGCACTGAAGGGGTACTCCGCATTTCCCAACGCTCTAGCATTCGTAGATCCTCACCATCAGATTGTTAAGTGTCATATTCAGGACACTCGTTGGGGGTGGTCTTACCCCACTGAAGAGAAGCAATCTGTGTATTCTACAGCCCCAGCAAACTGGGGTAACCAACTATCTTGGATTTTCAATGTACAATATACAGACTGAATGTCAACTTGTTCAAACAAATTTTAGGTCGAATGGTGTCAAATTTTTCACATAATCATATTTTTCTTACCTGGGATATTGTTGCGTTCTCTTCACGTGTTTCCGACTTGTTCTTTGGTTAAACTCATATAATTCAGTCGGGTTATTGCCAGTCTGTCCAACTACCTTTTCTTTTCTTCCTTTCTGGTTGTGTCACCCAGAATTTGTAGAGAATAGGATGATTTACACCAAACACAGGTGTACAAATAGAAGTTTTAATTACTTGTTCGTCTGGAGGTCGTCCTCCTAAAAGATATATTTGCTTTGTTAATACAGTAATGTCCCGCTTTACGTCATTTTGGCCGCCGTTAATTTCACCTTTACGCTACTTCAGGACTAAATTTCAGTTCTATTAGTAATATGTTTATTAGTCACTGACCACTGAAAGTAACTCTCTTCAATATCTTCAATTCATTTTTATAGAAAATTAATCAACAGCGTATTTACATTTTACTTATGATACTTGCATTCAGTCAATAAAGCTTGCATTATTTCCTGACCAGGAACCTTTTTCACAAAATATTTTCATTTTACCACAACCGAAAATCGAAAGCAGTTGAGAACGATAAAAAAATTGATAACGAACTAAAAAAATATTCCTGGTTGTCCATATATATATATATATATATGTGTATATATATATATATATATATATATATATATATGTGTGTGTGTATGTCGCTCTTATTATTGCAGACTTAGGAGAAGTCCTTTATCGCGAGTGAGTATTTGCTAAAGGGTACTTAAAACGAGAATTTTATGCAGTTTGATAGTGCAGCATTGTCACCGACGTCTGCTATATCGGGAGAGCAAACCATCGGCTGGAGAAGGAAAAAACATAAAAACACAATTCATTTTTAGCTTGAAAACCCTTTTTTTATACCCTCATTTTTTCCGTCCCTGAGGCCGTGGAAGCAAAAAGAAATGGAGAACGGACAGCACGTGCAGATTTAGCTTCTTTGTTCTTCTAGGAACAGGACTCTTCTCGTATCTTTGATTCATTTTTCGATCTATGTTCTCTATTCATCTTATTGTGCCCCAGCTACCGAAAGAGAAAAAGAGACTGAATCATCAAATCTACGATGTACGTGTATTTATCAAACCATTTTTGAATGAAGTTCAACGGGTTTGAATTCAGAGTTTTCCTTCTCCTAGACAGATTGCTTTTACACATAGCTAGAGAGAGAATAATTGGATGCATACCTTTTCGAATGGTATTTATGCTATGTGAAACGCAACCAGCCTCATCCAGGATTCAACCTGGAGTAGCCATGTTCATTTTCCTACGAAACTAACCATTGCACAACAAATGCACCAAACCTATGATTTTATATATATATATATATATATATATATATATATATATATATATATATATATATATATATATATATATATATACCCCTGCTTTTACTTTGGGTAGGTGACATCTTCCGAACCTTGTCATCATTCAGACTTTGAGGCCTCAGTCCCGGGTGCTAGATGAAGCGTATCATGTTACAGCGAACCCACTGGAAGAGATATTGAACTCTGTCAACTAGTATTTCTTTATCTGCAGGCTTACTGGACAACTTATTTATTCGTACCAATTGTACCCAGTAGCTTCCATCTACCGCGTTCGGGATTCTTTGGAGAAGATTTTTAAAAATGATACATTCAGTAAGTATACATTTTTAAAAAATCTCGGCTTGAAAGAACGTGTTATGTAATTTTTTTTTTTTTTTAGACGGGGTAAGGTAGAGCAGGATTAACAACATTGTTTGAAACAGGTGATTAAAGAAGCTTCGACAGCATCAAATATTCAGAAACCTGTTTCACTCGTTTAAAACTGATTTGGCTTTCTCGTGGAAAATCAATTAGAAATACTAACAATACGTTGATTTAAGTAAATATCGGATTATTATTATTATTATTGTTGTTGTTATCATTATTATTATTATTGTTATTATTATTAAAAATCACTCTTTCCATTTGCTCAGCCATATTTTCTGGGTATTGATTCCTGTTTCGCCTTCTATCATATTGTTGATCTAAATGGATTTATGTTTTCCTGCCATTAACTTTCGTTTGAGGTTTCCCGGAAGTTAGATGTCTGGGGAAATAAACAGTCACTTAAGAGAAATCTACCTTAATATACAATGTTATTTTCATGTATTACATCGGACCAAAAACATAACCCTGAAAAAATGCTTTAAAGTTTTTGGCAAATTTTTAGATCCTTCTACATTTTTAAGACTCTGACAAGTAAAAAGCATGGTAAGGGTAACCCAAAGCCTAAATTTTTTTTCAGACTTTATTTTTCCGGTGCAGAAAACTTACCAAAGCGTCTATCGAAATTTTTATAGTTCCCCAGTGATACCCGAACCGGAAAATTAAAGTATAAAATAGTTTGGCTTTGGACTACAACGCTTTGGATTCCCCCTTGGGTTACTACGCTTTTCACAGGACTAAACGTGGGGTACAAGTGTTACTAAAACTGTTCAGGACACTTTAGATAAATACGATGCGCTTCAGGGTACTAAAATATAACATGCAATCACATAAATATGTTGAATTTAACAACCAACCACGAAAATATTTATTTCAAAATTCTTGGTAGCTCCAGGTAATTTTGGCAAAAAGCGATATAGAATGGAAAATTGTCTAAATAAAATTTTAACTATTTAACCTTGATATCATAAGTAAAACAGAAAAAAGATGGAGAAAATTTAATTCAAAAATTGTATTTCCTATATAGAACTGGAGTGAAAAATGATGTCTACTATGGAGAACTGTAGTAAAAAACTATGTCCATTCAATAGAACCAGAGGAAAATGTTGTCTTTATATAGAACTGGAGAGGAAAATTATGTCCCTTATAAATTACCTTTGTGAAAAACTGTGCCTACTCAATAGAACCCAAAGAGAAAATCAGTGTCTACGATATAGAACAAAATTAAAACGGCAAACAAGATATTCAACTTATTACAAAACACCCACAAGTTTAAAAATACTAAAACCTTGTGTTAGTATAGCATTTATTCTAAGGCTAACAGCAAAAAATAAATGAATTAATACTTCGTTTAATTCTAACAATTTATTATTCAACACGTAAAACAATTAATAACAATATACAGGCCTCCTTGTGTATACAGTTGAGTTTGAGGGACTTGCCGGCACGCTGAAGAAGATATCTGGTATCTTAGGGTTGTCTTTTTGGGAGCTTTTAACGTCCCCGCCTCACGGAACGTCAGGTGGAATCTGTCTGACTGGATTTTAGATTTTTGCACCAAGACTTCTGGACGCATCACGTGATTAGTATATCAAATCACAGAGAACCTCTCCCTTACTCACTCAATACACTGGAATTACCATTTTACTAACCCAACAGCCTTAACGAAACGGAACCCGTAAGAAAGCTGTATTTTTGTACAATGTGATATTATTTTAAAAACTTAAAAAAACTCAAGCATATTTTAACATAAAATGGATGAAAAATATAAATCTCGAACAAATCTACTAGCTTCCACGCTATGGTGAAAATCTTTGGCAAAAAATCGTCTGCTGTCTCTACTTTCATTGACACTACCATTATATTATTCATAAACTTGAAGATATGTTGTTTCTAATATTCTGACATGTAAAAGATGCAAAGTTTTCATCCTGCACCCTTAGCTGTGTGGAAGCATTTGTCATCTCCTCACTCGGTAAGTAATAGGTTAAATATACATTTTGCCAAAGACCTCTTTGCGTGTTTCTTTCCTGGATTTGAAATAATTTTCCTATCCCACAGCGTACCAGCAATTTAGAACATATATCTTCAGTTAGTCAAAGAATGGTGTTTATGCGACTTATTTCTCCAGCTTTTGAATAGCACGAAACGGCAAAAAGTACAATTTTCATACAAAACGTTAGCAAAATTTGACATGGGCTGCACCCTTAATATTATAGTCATTTTCTATTTTAATGAAATATCGAATTTTATGATTTTTTTCTAAATAATAACTTTTGTAAAACTCAACTAATCTTTATAGAATTTGCATGATCTCATAGAGAATTTTATTCTAAATAAAAATTGTCTAACACCAACCCACTAACGGTGGAGCTTGGATCGATCGATTGAAGTCTCAGGTTGTTCACAGTACTTGTAATTAAGTGGTCTCGCATTTAAGTATTGAACTGGTTCATCGTTGTTTAACTTCGATGATCAAGCCGGAATCGATGCGTTCTGCGCGATTTGACCGTAAAAATATAAACTTTCTTATTTTAATTACATGTCTGTATGTTAGTAAAAATAGTTATTTGATGCCATTGTAATAATTATTTTCGTCGCTTATATATTGAAATGTTCTTGAAAATAAATGAGTAAATAAGGACGCAATGTGTAGTTTTTTCTGAGAAATTTATTCGCAGAATATATTCAATAAGAAAGTAACTGTACGATTCCATATTTTGTTGTGTTTCTCTATGTGTGTTGCGGTTCATTAAGCATTAATTACAGTGACATTATCATGGAAAAGGTTTACATTGCTTATAATAGTTGAACAGGTATAAAGAATAGATTAATGATAGAAGAAAAAAAAAAGAGATTACTTTTGTTTAGTACAAAGCATTCACTTTCATTTCTTTTGTTCAGGTTTGGATTTTCCTCTTTTATTTTCTTTCTTCCTCCCTTTCTCTCATACATTCTTTCTACATATACTTTCCACATTCATCTCGCCTTTCTCTCTTTTTATCAATTTTTTCTTCTCTCTCTCTCTCTCTCTCTCTCTCTCTTTCTTTTTTAAATTTTTTTCTTTTTGTGTTTTTTGTTTTTTTTGTTGTTTTTTTGTTTGTTTTTTCACTTTTATTCATTCAATTTTTTTTTCAAATCTGCTACCCTTTTTTCGTTTTCAAGACTTAAAATATACAACTCATCTTCAGGGAACGCTGAATTTACAAGGGCAGATAATTGCAGGTGTTAACTGATAAGAGACGCGCCGATGTTGTGGCACGTTGCAAGGTTATGGTTATTTCCCCTGTATCTTTTAGCCGTTCAGCTTCTGTATAAGATTCCTCACCTCATCTTCTTCGTCGTTGATGTGTGAGATAAGGCCATCTACAAAGAAAAACATTAAAAGATTAGAATAAACAAATTAATTAAGATTCATGTTAAAAGAAAAGGCTAACATTAAAATTTATATATTATTATTTACATATAGTTTTAATAGACGTTCTGCACAAAATTTTAAACCTACAACTAAATCCACTCCTGTTGGAGGGGATTAGAATTCAATGACTGTCATCTGCAAAGGGTAAGACACCTCTTCCAAAAAAAAAGGGGGTGTCCTGGACATAACACTAAACTGCATCTGATAGCGATGCCCAAATTCTGGTAATAAGGGGGTACATATCATACTCAGGAGTATTAGATTAGGTTAGGTAATTTGATTTAATGGCATATCAACCCCTGATGGTAATTTAATGCCAAAACCTGTTTACATATATAATTTTTAAGCGTATAGTTTGTGGGGACATTTTTAAACGAGCTAAATTTCATTTGTTGGCACACAGTTAAATGCTTTTTTGCTTTCTCGTATTTCTGTCTAACGTTAATAGTTCTATTTGCACAGAGTAAAAAAAAGTAAAAGTAAAGTTGGTAACTTTAGTCGAGGATGACTCGAAGGCTCCCTTTTCAATAGCTACTACACTGAGGTGTAGGGGAGGGCGCTACTCCATTCCCTGGATTACACTACTTTACCCTTGATCCTTACCTTATTTTGATGAGTGCTGGGCAAGGCGACATCAAGTACCATTTTTTGAGTCTTTGGTACGGCTCGACCTGGGATTGAACCCCGGTCTCCCGGATTATAAGCCAACACTCAACTCATTATACCAATGGCCCAGTTTGCACATCGTAATACTTCAAAATATTTAACTTTCAAATACTAATAATTCCATTTTACATTAATAACCAGTTCTACGTGACCCATAGATGAGGCCCGAACATATACTACCATTCCAAGCCAGAGTTGACCTGGAAGTAAGGGCAATGAAATGGTACTTCACATTCTCCAAAGCTCCAGGATTAGGACCTCGCCATCAGATGGTAAAGTGTTATTTTCAGGACATATGTTGGGGTCTTACTCCTCTGTAGAGATGCAACTGGCGTATTCTATTGCACTAGCCAATAGGGCTGCCGAGACTTTTAGTCCGAAACTGAACGTATTAGTGCGACTGGAGTTCGAACTTGTTTACTACGATGCCACTGTCCACACAGACTCCCCTAAATTGTTGTATATTGACCTACGACCTGGCCGGGCTGTCAAAATAGGAAATGCACCTGTGTAAATACCAGGTGCATCCGGTCGAGGAATATCAGAATTATAACCTTGACCGTGGATGGGTTGAATGAGTGCAATTGTGACGCCCACAAGAAGAGGGCGTTGAACTATTATATAACTCGGTTAAGACAGGAAGTCAGTTAGTTTGGAGACCAGACCAGTTGGAGAAAGATGCGATCGAGAAAACCAGCTCACAGAGAGGCTGGGCACCAGGCCCCCGGTTGAGCAACCCAGGAGAACGGGAAAGAAATGCTGATGGCCATAAGAGTGAGGGTCAATATGTTGCTGTTCTGTTCGGTCTCCAACTCCCTCTCACACACAACTCTTTCAAATAAAGTGAGAGGTATATTTTTCTAAGAACTGTGTCGCTCGTCTTTATTGTGTTGTCGTTTGTTTGGCCAGAGCGAAATACAACAAAATGACATCAAGCATTTCTATCTGATATGAATTATTTACCTACATTTGTATTGTTTTAAGTATTCTTATCTAATACATAATTATATGCTTTCAAGTAACAATTTCTATTTATTAATAATCATTTGTTTCCACAGAGTTATATACTTTCAAGAAACCAATAATAACAATCTTAGTAAGCAATTATTGCTTTAACTTTTCTTGATGCAAATAGTTCACATTTATATGGTATCAAGTATTCTTATGTAATACAAATTTTTTTCAAACAGATCAATTTTACCCATAGATAGGACCCTAACAGGTACTTCTACACCAGGTCAGATTGAATCTGGGACTGTTTAACGCTACATTTGTTCTTTAGTAAATGAGTGAAAATTTTGGAAATTTAGAAAGTAATTTACATTTATTAAAGATGAGTTCAACACAGTCACATTCTTCCCTATTTTTACCAATGTCCGGTCTTGTTCTATACTGAATAAAGCTAATTCGATATCAAAAAATGCTCGTCCATACTTACAACCACAACAATTTCTTACGATTATTTCAAAATTGTGAAATTAAAATATTTCATACCTTCTGAAGCCAGTATTATCAATTGGATAGTCGGGAAATAAAAGCTATTGAAAGTTGAACATTTCTAAAGAAAACTTGTAGCTTCAGACGTCTTTTAATGTCCGTAACAAACTTTGAGAGACTTATCTTCTTTTCTGTTATGCTACGTCTTGTTTGCTGGGAGGAAATCACGGGCTCAAAGATGTAAGAAATTCATATATATATATATATATATATATATATATATATATATATATATATATATATATATATATAGTGAAATTTTTGTATCATCAGCTTTAAAGTGAATTAGTTGGTTTTAAATCAAGTAGAGTTTATGATCTTTTCTCCCTTTCTTAACCTCTGGTTTAGATGGCTGAAGAGAGATACTGAAGCAATAATGAGTATTTTAGGGAATATACATGTGTGACAATTTTGTAGCGATAGGTATGGGGACAAGGAAATTGATAGAGAAATCAGAAAGGAATAGATTGACTAGAATATGTGTGGAGGGGGAGAGAGAGAAAGTGACTGATTCAAAAAAGATTGCAAGTTAGGAAGAAAATGTATGTGCACATAGATAGATAGATAGATAGATAAATCAAGAATGAATAGATTGACAGGAACGTGTGTGTGTGTGTGTGTGTGTGTGTGTGTGTGTGTGTGTGTGTGTGTGTGTGTGTGTGTGTGTGTGTGTGTGGAGAGAGAGAGAGAGCGAGAGAGACTCAGCAAAGATAGCTAGTTAGGAAGAATAATGTATGTAGAGAAAGAGAGAGGGGGAAGGGAGGGAGCGAGCGAGAGACTATAATGTGTACATGAGAGTATTGTAACATTTGTGCCTCTATTTTCTCCTATAACATTTTTACATAGTATTAGCTCGTGTGTGCGTGTGATTGTGCGGCATATATTATATCAGGATATGTGTAAAATCATCGCATTCCTACTTACATGTGACATTGCGTGCATCTCAACATTTGATAATATTAGGATTTTTTCTCTCGCCTCTTATGTCTCGATCTTATACAAATTTGACAATAAAAAGCGAGAAAATTGTTAAAGTAAAAATCATTTTTACAAATTACAGCTGAACCATAGGTGTAATTTATTGTCATAAATATATCTTTAAAAAGCCAAAACATAAAATAAATCAAAGAATGTAGTAACAGATTGTAACCAATGAGAGCAATGAAAATGCAATCTGATAATAAGAATATATAACATTTCTTTTTCTTTTCGTCAAAATTATATAAAGTGCTGTTTTCTTACAAGGAATTTAATGTTAATATTTTCTATTAATTTTTCTTAACTTTGTCCGCCTAGTTTTGAGGCGTCTACCACACATCACGACTAAAAGTAGAAAAAGGTACAAATTTAAAAGAAAAACCCTTTTTCATTTTTATCAATTGGTGGGATAGAATAGATTTTATTTTTACATCATTGCAATTACTCCCTGGTCCACTTAGACCTGGGCCGCCTTTGCATTATTATAGCCCCCCCCCCGCAGGGCAGTGAACTGGAGCACCTACCCACAGCAAGTCACATCATACATAGGTTAATATGGGGCTCATATGCTCGTGAGCCCTTGGACAACTACCCAGCGCGTCCATGTGTTGAGACAACCCTGACTCTGACTTGGAGTTGGAGTAGTTGCTGAGTCCTATTTAAAAGCCAAATAGATCTGTTTGAAAATCATTAGCATTAAATAAGAATACTTGATACCATATAACTGTAAATTATATAATATACGAATTATCTGTATTAAGAATAGTTACCTGAAGCTAAGATTGTTTAGAAAAGATTATTACTGGTTACTTAAAACTGTTTGCAAACAAATTATTATCATTAAACAGAAATAGTAACTTGAAACTATATAATTATCAGTATTAGATTAAAAAAAAACTTAAAACTATACAACTATGTGCAAATTACTTGTATTAGATAGGGTTGGTTGGTTGGTTGGTTGGTTGGTTGGTTGGTTGTTTTTTTTTGTTTTACAGCATTGCAACCCTTTTCGGGTCATTTGACGCCGAATAAATTTCAAACAATTTAGTTTAGTATAAGTATAGTTTTTGTTTACACAACAGTTAAATGTCAAAGCAGTTCAATTAAATGTCAAAACAGTTCTATTTCAAACAATTCAGTTTAGCATAAGTACACAGTTTAGTTCTACTTAAAAACAATTCTATTTCAAACAATTCCGTTTAGCATAAGTAGACAGTTTAGTTCCATTTAACCCATAGACAGAACTCTATCAGGTACTACCACTCTTGGCCAGAGTGGACCTGGAAGCGATGGCAATGAAGAGGTACTCCGCATTCCCCAAAACCCAAACATTACTGGAATCCCACCATCAGATTGGTTAGTCTCATATCTAGGACACTAGTTACCTTCTGCAGAGAAGCAGTCGGTGTATTCTACAGCTCCAGCCGACTGGGAAAGTATTAAATTGAAATATTTGATATCCTATAACTGTGAGCGAAAAAACCCTCATAAGAAACAACTACACAAAAAATGTAAATATAAATATACAATGTACGTGATCACCTAACCTCTACACGGGTTGAGATGCTGCAAAAATCAATCAATCAATCAACCAATGAATCCTATTACCTTCGTTACAAACTACTTGTGATATATCCTAACCTGTCCCAATCCTGATATTATCTTTTCACGGGTAAATCCGTTTATCCAATCCCCGCGTTATAATTACTTCATTGAGAAGTATAAGTCTAATGAAAGAGTTACTAACCATTTTCGTAGTAACTAATTTAATATGGCCTGCTGCCGCTTCTAATATCTAATTTGTACTTAATGTAAGTAAAATTTAAAAGTATTTTAATATGATATCGAGAATAACAAGCCAGCTCTTATACATATGTCAGGCCAAGTAAATATATCTGCAACAATCGTGTTGTATAGCGAGTAATTATTGTTGTGCTTTTCCGTGTGTTTGAGAAATATTGTAAAAGTTTAACCCCTAATCAAGTAGGCTTCAACATTAAATATCTGTAATTACAGTGATAGGATGATTGAGCATTTTTGATGACTCAGGATATTCGTGCTTACGTCAAGAGAAAAATCGATTTATATTATCGTTAATGTTTATTCTTATTTTCAAGCATAAATACCCGACAGTCGTAGGGTAAAAAAAATAGGTAGAATGATTTAACAAAATAATTCTGATTACTTTCTTGTTGTTCTTCCATTCCTTGCGAATATGTCTGGTCGTTTCTATAACTTAATTATGGACAACATAGAGCTAGCCATAGATATAACTTCATCCATCTCACCATTTATGTCAAAAACATTTTTTTGTTCTTTTTTGTATTTCTTATCATAGTCTCTGTCTCACTTAGTTTGAATATATTTCTATACGATGGCCACTAGTAACCTCAAATGACCATGAAGGTAAACCTTGCATAGTGTAGGTCTGTTGGTTGGTTGGTTGGTTATGCCGCATGTCAACCCTTGTTGGGTTATTTCATGCCGAACTCAGTCCTCTAATTATGAGCTTCAATTATGTACGGTACAAAAATATCTTAACACTCATTTAAAAAAGCAAACTTAGTAACAATATCAACGTTTAATGTGTATTGTCAACATATTACTCATAAATTCAAATACTGTTCGTGACTGTTCACGTTTCACAGCAGATTCAGCACGTACGAAAGGCATGAGTCTATCCCTTCTCCCTCGAACTATGGGTAAATTATAAGGCAACCAATCGGCGAGAAGAAAATATTCTGCAGTCAAAACCAGCCGTATTACATTTAAAAATTGACTATGTCATTAAGCCTATGGTAAAGGGGTTGGGTAAATATATACACTACACATTCGTTAGGTGTGTGTGTGTGTGTGTGTGTGTGTGTGTGTGTGTGTGACTGTCAGCGTGCGTTTGTGTGCGCGCTCGTGTGTTCTAGAGAAGGAAACTTAGCAGAAATCAGAAAAAGAGTAAAAGCTCTTGTATTTTTCCTCGGATACACATTTCATCTTTGTAGTTTTCTGCCAAAAAAGATTAACGTTAATATTTACAACATGCAAAATGGAAGAAAGGCTCCAAGATATAGCATTTCATTTCTCATATCACTTAATAACCAACTTGAGTAAAAGAACAAATAGATACCAATGTATTTTTTCATACTTTTTCTTTCCTTCTTCTCAGTGTTAGTTTCTGCAGAATGCGTCCCAAAGTCATAGAAGTTTTATGATCTAATATTTTGTTAGTTGAAATTTCTTTTTTGAATCAATTGTGTATGAAAAAATGTATATTGGTTAAAACCATACGTGATTATTGGAATACATAATAGAAATGTATCCCCTTCCCGCCTCTCTCTCTCTCTCTCTCTCTCTCTCTCTCTCTCTCTCTCTCTCGTTCCCGTGGAGTAGTGGCTAACGTGCTTGTCTGCGACATCGTAGTGAGTGAGTTCGAAGTTCAATCGCACTATTACGTTGACTTTGGGGCTAATATCCTTTGGAAAGGAAGGAGTCCCATCATCCTCCAAGCTCTGGGTTTAATAGTACTATAACTGTTCTTCTACGCGGATGGCTTTGGTATTAAATAACCCACAAAGGTTGATATGTCAACAAAGAAACCAAAATCTCTCTCTCTCTCTCTCTCTCTCTCTCTCTCTCTCTCTCTCTCTCTCTCTCTCTCTCTCGTGCTCAAACCAAATTTAGTACGGCTGATTGTGCGACTCTATATAACTTCTTTTAAATATTTTTCTCGAATTTATATTAAAAATATAATATACGATTTCTGTCTCAATTATATACTTTTTAGTAACTATTTATAATGATAATACTTCGATGAAAGGCCATCAGCTAACACTGGTGTTAAAAAAAACTCACAAAGAGTAAAATATGATAAGATAAACAAATACTTGAACCTTGCCAGAGAACTAAAAAAAAGCTGTAGGACATGAGGATGACGGTGATACCACTTGTAGTTGATACACTTGGAACAATCCCCAAAGGCTTGGAAAGGAAACTGAAACAACGGGAAATCAGAGGAAGAATCGAAACCATCCAGATTATTGCATTGTCGAGATCGGCCAGAATACTCAGAAGAGTCCGGAAGATCTGAGGAGACTTAACGTCACTCACTCTAGAGAAAGACCAAAACTGGTGTAAAAAACTCACAATAATAATAATAATAATAATAATAATAATAATAACAATAATAATAATAATCTTTCGTAAACAACTATAGCCCTCAAGTAACTATTTTAATCCAAATAATTCTATTCACAATTATATGGTTTCAAGTATTCCTATCAAATGTTGATAATTACCAAACATATATATTCGATTGAAAACTAACAGGGTTATAGTGGACTCAGTTGTAATAGCAATGAAAGTGTTATTCAACATTCTCCAGAGCTCGAGAACTGGAGCCTCACCACTGGAAGCAGTCAGTCTAGTGCCATACCTTGCATACTGATTGTAATAGGATTTGAGTGCTCTTTGAAGCAAGTATGAAAATAGCAAGTGTACAAATAGAAGATACATGGGTACTTCTCTTTTAGAATACTGTTTGTTTTAATATCTGTCAACATTTGTATGTCTGCTTTTGTGCCTATCGTCATTGAGAATCATTATTTATAAGATGTTTATATAGATATATTTGTCTCTCTAGCTTAAAATCATGTACTACTGCTATTTATTTTATAAGCCAACCCAGAATACTTTTGATGGATTAAATGTTACTATAAAAAATCCCACTAAATAATGCATAACTTTTCTCACCAGGTTTAACTGTTGTTGTTTTTTCCCCAGAGATCTAAGTAACAACAATGTTCTTCAGATCTCCAGAACTCTTCTAAGTATTCAAGCTAGTATAAACAGCTCTGTGGTCTGGATGAGCCTGACTCTTTTCCCTGATCCCCACTTCCCTGGTCTCTTTTCCAGGTCTTTAGGGTCCGTTCCAAGTGCACCAACTACAATTGATATCACCGTTACTTTCATGTTCTACAACTTTTTCAGTTCTCTGGTAAGATCCAAGTAATTTTTAATCCTTTCGTTTTCTTTTATTTTCACTCTGTGGTCCTCTGCAAAAAAAAAAAAAAAAAAACGATGACAAGTTCTTTTTTCTTGATAATTAATGCTAGGTCTGGTCCTCTCAACGGGATTGGGTGATCAATTTGTGTCTCAAAATCCCAGGAAATTTTATAGGTCTCATTATCTTAGACAGATTCTGATTTGTGCATATATTTTGTACAACTATCAAAAAAGATTCAGTTTTTCCGTTGAGGTTTTCCCTTCTTACCCATCCCCAAGTGATCTCATGAGAGATTTCTTTAGTATGTCGCTTGAAGTATCCGTACGGTTGTTTTTATTCTCGTTTTAGTTTACTAGATTTTATCATTTTCCTGATTGTACTCAAGTTATTTCTATTTTTACCGGTGTGATACAGACTGCTTCAAACAGTCATTATTATGATTATTATTATTATTGATTCATGTTGCTCAACGAGTATAGAATATAAAATTCTCTAAGCATTCAGATAAAAAAATCAAAAATAACGAAGAAAGATAAAACAGTTGGAAATCAAAGAAAGTTCATCATCTAAGAACTTCAAAAATGATTAAGTCTGTTACATTTATTACTATGTAGTAAACAAATATGACGTGGAAAAATCTGATGAGAAAAAAATATATCAGATATGAGGAAAGAGTATAATTATATTAGATTTGAGGAAAGGATATAATTATATCATTTATGAGAAAAGGATATAACCGTACATTATTTAGCTTGCCTTCACGCTATAAGCAAGTTTTGATACACGGTTGTTTTTAAAGTGTAGACTCTCCATTGTTATAGGTGGGCTTTGCCTGAAATAGTGTAACGTGATTGAGCGGCTTATGGAGAGTCGAGGTTAGAAAGAGAACGGGAGGCTAATTTCTGCGGAAGGAGAGAGAGAAGATAAATAATAAGAAAAAGCAGACAGAGAGTCTACGGAACGGCCAGCTAACCCCTAAGTGAGTCAGGCCAAAGCACTTGTCGTTGGTCAGCAAGTCACAGTTGAATAACCACGGCAATTAAAAATGACGAGAAAAAATTGGGGGGTTCCAAATCTTCCGCGAAGGAGTGGAACCACCGGAAACAGATATGTTCTTCCCTCCTACTTCCGCCTGGAGTCGGAGGATGACAAGGGTTTAAAAGTTAGTTGTTGGGAGACGAGGAAAAGACGAGAGTTGAACACTAACCAGAAAGCAAAAGTATTTTTAACTTTCTTAGATTATAGAAACCACTAAAGTATAACTAATTTTTAAAGGCTTAAAATAATTCTATGACTAAACGACCTATAAACCCATTAGGATCCCATAATAACAGCGTTCGATAATGATATCAATGATTCTAATTAGGAAAAATTGAAGAATTCTAATTAGCGTTTCATGATTATTTCCGTTATATCGGGAATTTTGATGATCAAAAATGTTACATTCAGTGAGGACACAGACCCCACAAATTAATCTTTCATTTGCAACTTAGATAATAAAACATTTTCAGTCTAAAGTTAAAACCTTGTTCCAATAACAATCTCGCCATAATGTGCTGCTTTTATATCAAAAGAATGAGAATTTTAGTAATACCCTATCACCCTACCATCATCTTCGGCTAAGCCAAAGGCATCCGGTTTTTAAGAATAGATAGGTTATCATTTTTAGATATATATGATCAATTAATATATAGTTTGTAGGTAATAATTTTTAATTCAGAGTTCATTTGTTTGCACCGTTAAATGGTTTCAAATAGCATTATTTAACACAAATAATTCTATTCAATTCAATTCAATTGTTTCAAATTTAGTTAAGGATTAAACAGATATATATGATCGGTAGATAAGACCTTTACAGGTACTACCACTTCCGATCAAAGTAGACCTAGGAGTAATGACAATAAAGAGATATTCCACATTCCCCAAAGATCGAAGACTGGAGCCTCACCATCAGATGTTTTAGTGTCATATCCAGAACACTCATTGGAGTGTAGTGGGTGTCTTACTACAAAGATGCCGTGGTCATATTCTACAGTCCCTGCTGACTGAGCTGTGTCATTTTTTTATGGGCGATGTTGTAAATAGATTTTACGATGTACAAATAATGTCAATATCTATGGAACTTTTGCACAAGTCTACTATATCAAAATTAGTTTCAAAAAATTGTGTGCGTGAGTGAAATTGAAATTAGACCTGAAATAAAGAATCATGTTTATGTAGGTTATGACTTTATAGTTCACATCTCGTAGGTATCCTACATTTTCCAGACCCAAACAATCTTCCAAGAAACTCTTATTAAGTAAACATCCGAATTGGATAAATCAGTTATGACTTTTACTTCATTTTCTCCGAGTAAAGAAATGTGTTGGTACTCAAAAGCAAAAATTGATTCTTTACCCAGAATCCACCATTCATAGCTTACAAACACACACACACACACATACACACACACACATATATATATATATATATATATATATAGAGAGAGAGAGAGAGAGATGTATATATATATATATATATTATGCATTTATTCATGTAAACTAAATTAAATAATACAGTCCGGAAATAACGTTGTCTTTATCAAACGACAGGAACATCAATAAATAGGTGCGCACCAAGAATTGTCTTCAAAATTGTAGATGCACTGCTCTTTTTATATACACAATATTTGAATCGAAATGAATGATGATATGCAGGTGTTAATGGAGGACAGGAATGGTGAATCTTTTCATGCTTAAAAGTCACATTCAATTTTATTGTCTACTCATAAGTCTGCACTGTATAGATTTTTGTTATTGAAAACAAAATCTAAAGTTTGAAATATTAGTTAATAACTTGTAGCAAATTTCATCAATATTCACAAAAAAGAATTTTTAAAAGTTTAAGAACATTTGAATGACATTTTAGATTGCTTTTTACAAAAAAGCATTGAGATATCCCACTCCAAAGTCGAGGTATGCAATTTTTATTGATTTTTCGACAGGATCATAGAAAACCATCATTAAAGCAACTTAAAGTACTTACCCATATTACAAACGGGTTGGTTTAGCTTGGTTTGGGTTTTTGTTTAATAGTGTATCAACCTTTGAGGGTTATTCAATGCCAAAGTAATCTTTACAGAAGAAGAGCAATGGTACCATTTATCTCATGGGTGAGGAGATAAAAGGATTTAAACTTTTTCCATGGGTATTAGTCTGAAAGTGAATGCAATAGCGCGACTGTTGTTCGAATTCGCTTACTATGAAGTCACAGTTTAGCACGCAATACACAACGCCACGGGAACTTTCCCCCCAAAAAAAACGAGTTATAAGATGGTCAATATCAAAAATAAATAAAATTGAGTCATTTTATTAAAGTTTTGGATAACTATTCATATATAAAGAAGTTAAACTAGCAGTACTTATCCATATCATAAACGAGTTGTAAGATGGTCATTTTTTTGATAAAGGACATAGACTCAGAAATAGGTGCTTGAATATATACACCATCCCTTGCAAAAATTATGGAATTAACACACTTTGCGAATGTTCTTTTACAGTTTTTTTCATTTTGTTATTTATCATTACCACATCAATAGAAAATTATTTTGAAGATAAGGAAGTCATTTTTCAGGATGATAATTCATCTTGTCCAAGATTAAGGGAGATTAAAGAGTCTTTAGGAAAGACATATAAAATTAATGACATGGCCACTGAACAGTCTGGATCTAAATCCAATCGAACATTTAAAATGGAATTTTCAAAAAATGAACCATGAGAACGCTTCATCCACCAAAGAAGATCCATTAATTAACATTGAGAAAAGTTGGAATCATTTTGATAAAGAATATTACTTTAAAACCATGAAGGTCATACATGAAAAAAAAAGGCTGTCGTAATAGCCCGAAGAAGGGAAACTTGGTATTCTAATTTTTTGGCCAATAAATTCCATAATTTTTTCTTAATATTGGATTATAACATTTTCCTCTGAATTATACCATTAAATTATACCATTTATTTAAATTACTTAATCTAGTTTGTGTAATGAATAGTTTATGAAGCTAGAATGTTCAGCTATAAAATAAAAATGTTTTGCGTCTTTTCTGTTATTAGCTTATTTACTGAAAAATAACAAAACAAAACAAAAAACTATTGAACATCCTCTAAGTGTACTGATTCCATAATTGTTGCCAGGAGTAATACATAATACTTTAAAGAAAGGAAAAACTGAACTAAACTTTTAATGGCTTTTTTAGATTGATTTTGTGAGAAAAGATTGGAATATCTGTTTGTAAAGTGGAAATGCGCAGTTTTAACTGGTCTTTCGCCAAAATCGTGAAAGGCCACACGGAATGCTTTAGAAGGCTGCAGGTGGTCCTATCGCCGCAGGTTCTCCACCTTCTGATATAAGGAATGGCTATGTGTATGGGTAATAGTATACACCAGTCCAAAAGTTGGCGTGCCAGCTGATACTTAGGAAATAATTTTCTTTCATTCCATTAGGAAAAGAGTGATACCCTTCCAAAGCCAACACCAGAAATTGAAAGGATTTTTTTATGAGGGTCAAGTGTTTATCTTCTGGACCCCATAATTTAGTAATCTAGCTCAAGACACACACACGCACACACACACACACACACACACACACACACACACACATACATACACCACGAGCTCTTCGTACAATGACTGCATAGTTACTAATTTCCTTTAACACTGTGTCTACGCTATTTTCAAAATTTTCATATATATATATATATATATACATTTAACCTTAATCTGACAAAAAAATGCCTCATCGTGTAACTAAAGATACAGGATTAAATCCCTCACGGTAATACAACGTATCCACCTGAGAGATCATGACTCAAACAGACACTAAATTCTTTATAATAGAGGAGGTCGAAAAAAATATTACTTAACACCATATCAAGTCTAAAATGTCGTGAAGATAGATGAATATGACGTCTTGAAACCCTTCCACTAAGCAGACTCAAAGAAAATTACATTCCCAAAGAAAATTACATTCTAACCTTCAAATGCCGACTAAAATGTTAAAAATATATCATTCAAAGATTTATTATTTCCCGCTTAACACTATCTTAAAAAAAGACTATAAATTCGGGCAAAGTTGTATGTTTTAAATCGTTAGGTTTTAAAGTTCACATTTTATTAACAGGTGAGGGGATTCCTGGACATTTATACGCCTTCAGTCTTTAAGTGTAAGCTGTGATGAAACAAACAAGTTTTGACGATGTCCACACACCGAAACTGATCGTTGATTTACAAATATATATATATATATATATATGTGTGTGTGTGTGTGTGTGTGTGTGTGTGTGTGTGTGTGTGTGAGTTTGCAAATTTCTACCAGCGCTTATATGTCTATTTTTTGTTAAAGGATATATATATAAAGTATGAATCAATTCCGATGTATGAACATGAGTGGTGTACGAAAATGTCAGCGTTCTAGCCAAGAATTTCGACCTTTTCAGTATCTCAGCAAATAGAAACTAAATCAAATAGACTAACGTTATTCTATGTATTCCCTAATCAGTCTAATACGACTTAATTCTCCATCTCTTCACATTCATCTTTTTCGTCCAAAAGTTTCAACACCATCTATATGAATATGAAATAGGTTATCTCTCCTTCGTTTTATTACTCTGAAATAAAATGATTGGCTAATTTCGATCCAATACACACACACATACACACACACACACACACACACACATGCACACACACAGAGCCAGTTTTAAGCCAATTAGATTTGTTCAAATTGAGCCTCGCGCACTCGTAAAAGAAGGAAGAAGTTTTTCAAAAATAAAATTGATCAAAACATACCTAAGGTCAAGAATTTTACAAGAGAGACTAAATAATTTGTCAATGTTATCAATAGAAAAATGACATTGCAAAAACCATTGACTTTAAAATGATTCTGTTGGGTAGATGGCCCCCTAACAATTTCCTAATTGGTCTCTGCATTTCTTTTGTAGGGAAGAGAGCCCGTCTAACAATTTTCTAATTGGACCCCACACTTCCTTGTCCAGTCCAATATATATATATATATATGAAAAAGAGACTAATTATGTGCATGTAGTTTTGTGTTATACCCAGAGCTATCTACCAAAATGTTCATATATTTGTTTCTTACAGTTTGCATACACACACACACACACTCTCTCTCTCTCTCTCTCTCTCTCTCTCTCTCTCTCTCTCACACACACACACACACACACACACGTGCATGCGCGCGCGCAACACACACACACACACACACACGTATATATATATATATATATATATATATA
The DNA here is from genome assembly GCA_963585895.1 of Sepioteuthis lessoniana. Classification (NCBI taxonomy): domain Eukaryota; kingdom Metazoa; phylum Mollusca; class Cephalopoda; order Myopsida; family Loliginidae; genus Sepioteuthis; species Sepioteuthis lessoniana. The sequence goes on from OY757906.1 coordinate 56,990,324, forward strand.
TATATATATATATATATATCAGTTCGTTGGTATATGCGTCTGTAAGAACAAAACGCAGGATGTATCAATATACACACATATCTTAATACGTTTAACACTTATAGCACTTATCACAAACTGCAAATACACGACACTCTGATCCTAAACAAAACGCAAAGATACCCTCAATCAAAACGGCAATGTCAATCCATACGTAAATATAGGTATCATTTTTTTACAAGTACATACATAAATAAATACATATGAGTATGTACAGGCAGACATGTTGAACCTAAGCTCATATCGCCCAGTCGGCTGCGACTGTAGAATACACCGACTACATCTCCGCAAAGGAGTAAAATTCCCCCAACCAATGTCCTGGATATGACACTAAACACTCTGTTGGTGAGACTCCAGTAATGCTGGAGCTTTGTGGAATGCGGAGTACCCCTTTATTGCCATCGCTCCCAAGTCCACTCTGGCCCGGAAAAGTAGCACCTAATAGGGTCCTTTCAATGGGTCAAGTAGAACTGTTTGACATTTATACTGTGTTCTTTGATATCTAAACTAAGTGCAAACCAATGACTTATGCTAAACTGAATTGTTTGAAATAGAACTCTTGATCATTTAACTGTGTGTAAACAAATGACTGATGTTTAATTGAATTGTTATTGTTAACTAGCAATTCTTGAGCATATTTACCTGTATGCAAACAGATGATTAATAGTTGGTGGAATTATTTGTATTTTATAGAAATAAGTGAAACCATTTAACTGTGTGCAAAAAAAATGGGTTCAGATTCTTTTAAAAATGTTATTTTCAACATGTGTTTAGAAATAAAATATTATATATATATATATATATATATATATATATATATATATATATATATATGTATGTATTAAAAACCTACAATTGTTGATATGCCAAAAACAACCCCCCCAAAAACTAGCTCACATGAGGATCGAAATCGTGAAACTCTAAGGCGTGACTTTTTATCCTGTTTTATATCTTATTTTTCACACTTGAAATATATTGTTTGTATACACACTCACATACATATATAAGTGTATATATACCTACATACATACACACACACACAAACATATAATGATGAAAGAGGTATATCTACAAGTATTTAGTGGACGTGTGTCTCTTCTTAATTTCACTTTTTATTCCTAAAATGATTTTGTGTCCAAAGAAATTCTAAAAATATAAGCGTGTATTTCCTGGGTCTATGGACCGAACATCAATTTATATCCGCTGAAAATTACGCATATATATTATTATTTATTCATGTGAAATGTCATTACCTATGTCTGGTGAAATCTTTGTGTATACGTGTGTAAACGAAGTAAAGTATGAATACATTGGCCACGATTGTAATCGTGTGTGTGTGTGTGTGTGTGTGTGTGTGTGTGTGTGTGTGTGTGTGTGTGTGTGTGTGTTGGATTAGTTGATGACGCCGGCCGTCAGTTGTACGCCGTGAAAAGTTATTCGATAAAGAACGACCACAACGCGCAGAATCATGGGAAAGACGCCGTTTACAATATGATTTGATGGTCATATAAAATGGCTACCTCAAGCCAAAAGTCAGCTGTATCCACCGCCCTCTTTACCTTGCGACAATCGGAACTTGTCAAGCCCCTGCATTTATGAGGGATAGTTCAAAACAAAGACTTTGGTTACAAGTGCCGATTGCAAATTTTGGCAATTATTGATAAACGTCAACTGTAGATGGGCTGGGCTATGAACGCAGACGTTTATCACTGAAGTAAGTTTACTTATACAAAATAGCAAGGCTTTTAGCGAAGACCGCATTTCAAAACACTTGAATCAACGTAATGATTTTATCACAATGACTTCTGTCGGAAAATACAAACTATAGATACATGTTCATGTTTGGGAGAAGAATGCAAAAATATGTCTGTGTGAAAAGGAATATCTATGTATGGCTGAGCATAGAGGGTGAAAGAGTTTGTGTATGTACAGGATGTCTCAATATAAATGGGACCCATGTGACTGCTAATAACTCTACTACTAATAAGGATATGTTATTTTCTGTTTCAGATTTGAAAATAGTATACTATAACAACTATCAATCCTCGATCACAAGGCCTTGGACAAGAAAGGAAAAATATTTTGCATCACTACTTATTTGGAGACAAAATCATTCAAAACTGTGCAAGCAGAATTTCGCAGGAATTTTAACTCAACAATTATCCCCAGAAAAGCCACATTTATCGTTGGGTACACAAATTTCAAGCCACAGAGTCTGTAAACAACCTTAACAAGAATGCAGATCCCGGATCTGCAAGATGTCAGGACAATGTAGATGCAGTGAGAGATTCTGCCGGAAGGAATCCGAAAAAGTCCCCCTGAAGATGTTCCAAGAACTTGGTCTTTCACGTGCACTGTAAGATCAAGTCATTCAGTTTCTGCCCTTGTCATCTGATTTTGACCTTTCTGAAGTGATACGATACTTGATGCAAAATAAATTATCATATTAATGGGTTGCATCTATTTTGAGACACCCTGTATTTACCAACCCTTTCGCGCGGGCAAGATGTGACACAAGGTCAATTTTTTAAGCTGCATTTTCTCAGATTTTAATTCAGGTTTCCTTCTCTGCATACCAAGGTTAAAGAGCCTATCTGCCCTACTATTTACACATAGATAGAGTGAGAATAATTTGATTCATACCTTTCCCAAGGATATTAGCGCTATGAGAAATGAAAAAAGTCTCGTCCAGGATTTGAACTCGTGTCACCGTGTCCATTTCCCAAGACAATGACTATTACACCGCGGCACATCCACAAGAGTATATACATATAAGTGGGTAAAAAATGGTAGGTGTGTATTACTGTGTGTGTGTATGAGTGAGATCAAAAGTGTGAATGTAGGAGTGTCCTTGTGGTATAATGGTTAAAGCGATGGACTGTGGAATCGTAGAACGTGAGTTCGTACTCCAGTCGTGCCATTACGTTCACTTTCAGGCAAATACCCTTGGGAAAGGTATCAACCCCCTTATCCTCCCAGCAATGGGTTAAATAGTACAACTACTGTTCTTCTAGGAGGGGCACCTCTGGTGGTGTAATGGTTAGCAAACTAGACTAGCAAACCTACACGAGTGAGTTCGAGTCTCATTGGGTGCCCCATTCATTTGGCCTTGTGCTACATCGAAGCAAAGAGCTTCGTAAATTACTACTGTTCTTCTAGGAGAATAGCTTTGGCATTAAATAACCAACAAAGGTTGATTTGCCATTTAAAAAAAACAAAGAAAGAAAAAGAAAAGTGTGAATGTGTGTGTGTGTGTGTCACGCTTGGATTTGTGCACGCGTGTCTATGTGTGTGCGCAAAAAAAAAATCTATACACCCCCACACACATACACACAATTTAGGATGTTCTTAGAGTAATGTCTATCTTCACAGAAAATGGAATCGGCGACTCGACTTCAAAATCCTGGACGAGGCTGTTTGCGTTTCACTTCGCGCAAATGCTCTTGGGAAAGGCATGAAACCATCGGTTCTCCCTCGAGCTACAGGTAAATTGTAGATCAGACCAGTCCTTTAGTCATAGGCAACCAGTCTAGAAAAAGTAAAACTCAGAATTCAAGCCTATTAAACTCCACTAAAAATTGACCTTGTGTCAGATTCTGTCCGTAGCGGAGGAGTTGGGTGAAACACCTTCTCTCTCTCTCTCTCTCTCTATATATATATATATATATATATATATATATATATATATATCTTTGACATACATTCGATCTACTTATACATACTTCTTAACGTTAAATAAAAATTATTTTTTAGTATCCCAGTGTTTTGAACGGACCCAGCATGCGTATCATAAGCACATAACGTTCAATGTGGCACACGCGGGTGTGCTTGTGTGTGCATAAAAAATGGTTCCTGTTTAACACTGTGAGTATGGGTATGCGATAGGAAAATGTGTCTGTGAGAAAGAAAGAAAGAAAGAAAGAAAGAAAGTTTATGAGTGTATTAGAGAGATAGAAGGCTTGTGAATGCGAAAAATAAATCATAGGTGGGTGTGGAAGAGATACATAGAGTGAGTGACTATAAGCACACACACACACACACACACACACACACACACACACACACACACACATATATATATCTATATATATTTATATATAATTTATGTTTGTGTAAGATATATAATGTGTGTGCATGAAAAGTGGATTGTGTGAGTGTACATGTGAGATATAGTTTGTGTGTGAAAGTGGGTGAGGGAGAGAAAGGGATAGTGTGTGTGTGTGTGTGTGAAAGGTGTTTGTTCAAGATTGAGTAAGATTGTGTAAGAATATGTATAAGAGAAAACGAAATAGGTAAGAATGCGCATCTACGAATGAGAGAGAGAAGAGGAGAGTGAATATGAGTGAAAAATAAAGGACAGCTTATTTTGAGCTAGAGGGAGAGAGAGAGAGAGTGAGAGAGAAAGAGAGGGATAACAGGAGGCTAGTGCGTGAAAGGAAGAGTGTGTTTCTACGCGTGTATTTGAGTATGCGTACACGAGAGAATGTTTGCATATGATTCAGTATTTGAAGAAGAATGTGTGTACTTTAGAGGGTTAAAGAGAGGGTGATAGAAAAAAGAGAGAGAAGGCTACCGTTTTTAAAAGTGACAAAGAAGGGGTGTGTGGGGGTGGTTTCAAGTAACTATCCCTTCTTATTCTTCGAGGCATTTGTAGAACAAAGTAAGACTAACTCATTAGATCAACACTTCGTTTCTTTAATCCCCTTGTCCACAACTGTTCCAATTCCATTCCTGTCAATGGAATTCTGGTATTTCTTAGACGATTTCTTTTACTCTGACAACCACCCTCAGACCTTCTGAGAACGAAGAAGTATTCTAAGAAAACGCAGACTGAATCCAACCGAATTTCTTTATCTGTCCAATGCATTTACCAGACTTTCAAATAGAAAGTAACCCAAACTTTCTAAAAATTATAATTATAAAATAACTGTTAGCTCGCTTACCATGATGTTATGCTCACCTTAAGCTCACCTTAAAGATTTACGTGTAGAGTTCAGTTCTCACTGAGTGCTTCATTACGACGGCTTTGTGCCAAACTAAGCTAGGTATTACAATGACTCAACATAAAGCAAGTATTAATAAGCTCATCTTCACCGACCGATTCACTCGGATAGTGTGTTCGATCCCAGATAAATAGACACAAGTTTAATCAAATATTCAAACTGTAATCTATGCTATTTCTAATCAAATCGCTTTGGGCAATACGATTTTAAAAACTTTCCTCAGGTACACATTGAATTTCAGTGTCTCTAGATGTCACAATAGTCTGTAGAAGGCCGAAGCATATATATGCCATAAGGTTATGGCAAAACAACTTTTAAAAAAATAAAGATATAAGTCTGAGTTTGTGAATTGAAATTTAAAATAATTTTAAAACTTTGATAGCAGTTACATTCCAGTTTTTTCGTGTTTTTTAAAATCAGTATATCTCTCTCCACACACACACACACACACACACACACACACACACACACACACACATATATATATATATATATATATATATATATATATATATATATATATATATATGTATATATTTCCGCGTATTCGTTACTTATGCATCTTTTTCTGATACATTCCTATCAATATAAAAAATTTCGGAAAAATATCATTCTCATTTCAAAATAAATTATGAAAATATTAACACATGTTCACACCTATAAATAAGAGAATACAAATATATACACATATGCATATATAGCTACTCTCAATGATAAGAATTTTAGTTGAGTTGTTATTCATAATGTTTAGTCAGTACAACAGCATTAGTCAGGCACGTTAATTAGTGTTTTCAAGAAGAAAGATCATATCAAACTTTAAAAATAGTGGCTTGTGGATCTTGGTCTTCGGGCAAATATGTCGATAATTCTGAACTCCTGGTGGCGTCTAAATTATGCCTTCATTTTCTTTTTACATTGTTTTCTATTATTTTTTGTTTACTACTTTCTACTCTTTGATCTTTGCTAAATTGACATAAATATCTTTCTTTCTTACTAAATATATATAATGTGTGTGAGCCAATTCTGATATATGACCGTAAGTGGTATTCGAATCTATGCATGTTCAAACCAGGAATTTCGACCTTTTCAGTTTCTGAACAAATGGAAACTAAATCAAATTGACTAGTGATATTCCATGTATTTTCTGATCTCTTCGCATCTACATTTTCTGCAGTTTCGACGCCATTTATACAAATAGGAAATGATTTATCTCCCCTTTTGTTCATCACTCTGAAATTAAACTGTCGGTTTATTTCGATCCAATATTTATTCTTATAATTTCTAATAAGAATTGTAGGCTAAGCCTATGAAGTCGAACTATAGTATTATTCATCACTCTATAGACAAGGATACTATGACTGTATCCTATGCAGAGGGATAATACCTCTCCAAAGGGATATCCAGTTGGTTGGTTAGTTGGGTTTTATGTCATATCAACTCTTTTAAGTTATTTAATGCCGAATCCTTATATATATATATATATATATATATATATATATATATATATATATTATCTGTAATTGAATAGTTTGTAGGTAACATTATTTTTAAATGAGCCAGAGCTCATTTGTTTGCACAAAGTTAAATGATTTCAGATATTCCAATCGAACATTAATACTTTTCGTTTCATACAGTAAAATAGTTTCAAGTATTACGATTGAACACTAATAATTCTCTTCATCATTATTTATACGTTTGCACACAGTTAAATAGTTCCAAGTATTACTACGTTATTCTAACAGTTCAATAATTCAATTTAACATCAGTCATTTGTTTGTATACAGATAAATGATTTCAAGTTTAGAAAATGATTAAATGTTTCTATTTGCCCTACAGATGGGACCCTAACTGGTGCAACCAATCTGGGTTGGAGTGTTTATTGGAATAATGGCAATCAAGGGATACTCCACTTTCCGCAAATCTCAGCAGAGATGCAGTCGGCGTATTTCACAACCGTTACTCTAAGGTCCACTCTATCCTGGTGTAGTAGTTCTTTTTATAGTCCCATCTAGAGGTCAAATAGATATGTTTGAAACAAAAACTCTTAAGAAACAACTACACAAGAAATGTAAATATAACTATACAATTCTTTTACTTTTAGGCATAAAATAAATCAAGACGAGTTGATATCCCATTAAAATCAATCAATCAATCAATGATACCGATCTGTCGGCAGGAATATGCAGATTTCATTTTTGCAGAGGGGTAAGACTCTCCTAACGTGTGTTCTGAGAATGACACTGGGAATAAATACTTGATAAATAGAATTATTATAAGAAAATTACGAGTTGTCCTCAAGACAGCTGGTATCCGGATGTAAAGAGGCCGAGGGTAGAGAGAGAAAGGATGGAAGGAATTGGGCACGGTGAGACGAGGCAGAAGCGACTAGGGTCTCCACGAAGCGAGACGTGGCTAAAAACAGCCTGGTAACATAGAGTGTTAGCAGACTACCCAACTCTACAAACATAACCCAGAAGACAAGTTTGAACCCTACGAAACCAAATGTCCTCAGCCCTCTTAAAAAGGTCTTAACCACAACCAAAAAATATACAGAAAGACAACAGGACATAAACCAACCACCGATAACTGTATTATAATTTTAACTTTGTTCTCTTACGGACTATTGACCGCTAAAGGAATATGCTTTAGCAACTCTTTCACTCTTCTTGCATAAACGTGTTTAAATGTCTTACCGCTTGCTTATTATTTCTTACGGCCCATATAGAGGAGTCATTAAAATTTCCCATATTACTAATGTTAAATAGCAATACTTTAACTGTGTGCAAATAAATGATTAATATTATATATGATTCTTAGTATTAGATAGGAATACTTGAAACCACGTAACTGTGCTCAAACTCGTTTAAAAATGAAGCTACCTAGAGACTATTTGCTTACAATTCTTGATATATTTATATATAGGATTTGGCATTAAATAATCCATAAGGGTTGATGTGCCATAAACACAAATAACCAACCAACTTGTTTATCACTCACATTTCTTTCCCTTTTCAGTAAATTCACTTTTCAGTATATATATTCTGTCGATTCTGTCTGATATTGTCATTTTCCTGCATTGTATCTGTTATATGTCGGTCTGCTCAATACAGATTTAATAGATTCAATTTACATTGTCCATACGTTCAATTCTTTACATCATATCTATTAAGTTTTATCCCATTCAATATATACATTCGAAAGATAGAATTTGGTTCAATTCTTATGATTTATCTTTCAGGCGTTGACCAGAGCAGCTCAACTCAATTTCAATTGATTCGAGACAAACTAGTCGTATAGTCATATGTGCTGACTTGATATCGTTGGGTTCCAGTTGTAATATCAGTCCATGATGATGCTTCAGTTTAGTAGGAGTGAAAGACTGTAATTAGTATTTCATAGTTAACTCCGTAATATAGAGAATTCGGATGATTAAGATACTTGATGTTCAGCAAGGACTGAGACCCCCAAAATTATCATTTTGTCGCGACTTTGACTGGAAATTGCTATATCATCAAAGGTTTTTGAAAAGTGCATTGGTCTAATATGCGCTATGATGAGCTATTTTTTCTGGTATTTACAAGCCGTGAAAGTATACAACCGAAGAGTGGATGCGTGTGTGGTATTTGTGTACTCTGTCTTAGATTATAGTGTAAAAGAAATACTTTTTTTTTATTTAGAGAGCTACGGATTTAATGGCGTACTTGCGTATACATTCTTTGCGTCTACCTTTAGGTTATAGTTTGTTTTTCACTACTGCAATAAATGGTGTCTTCACCGTTGCCTAAAGATAGACAAAGCTAAATAAATACAGCCATCTCTTTTCAGGATTTTAACGTTTAATTCCTTCAAAACGATCTGTGAACCCATTGGACACCTGTTGTAACCGCTGGTAAGTTTGATATTGATGTTTCTTCTAAGTGAATGATTATTAACAACATTTCCAGCTTATCTTCATAATAGTGGGAATTTGGACATTCGAAAATAACGTTCAGTGCGAACGTATATCCTACAAAATGATCAGTGGCAAAGTGTACTGGAAGTTGCGTTATTCTCTTTGACTATTTTAAGAATCTTGCTGTGATTAGCTTCTTTGTTTGGTTATGGCTGCATATATGCGGCATTTTCACTTTTGAACATGTTCGATTGAATACGTGTGTGCCAATTCTATCTTTGATCCGTTCAAGTTATCATACGAGTCGTTTGACTTTTGGATGGAGTGAATCAGAAAGGCACTGTATGTTATCAATATATATATATATATATATATATATATATATATGAAAACATATGTATATATTGAAAATTTTAATAGTATATGCAATATGAATACCAATTCAAAATAATGGTGATTTTTTTTTTTCGGGAAAATTGTTTTCTACCTTTTGCTAACGTCTTTTGTGGCGGCTGTTGTTGTTCTTTTGGGAGCCTCTTTAATTTTTTTAATAACGTTTATTTTGAAGAGTCCTCCTGCTGGATTGCGACATCGTAGTAAGCGAGTTCGAACTCCAATCTCGCTATTATGTTCACTTTCGGACTAATACTCTTGGAAAAGGTGTGAACACCCTAATCCTTCCCAGCTATGAGTTCAATAGTACTATCACTCTTCTTCTCTAAATATGACTTTGGTATTAAATACTCCACGAAGGTTAATATGCCATTAAACAAAGAAGCCGAAACCAATAACATTTATTGAGTCTAACTTGCAAATTACATTAAACCTCAAGGCCAGAGTTCTTACCATTGCACCAACATTAGTTATAAAGGAACAATGGAAATTAGCCGTGAAAATAAAATACAACATAAAATAACTGGATAACAAAAGACTTTTGATTTCTTAAACAGTTTGTCAATACTTGTCCTATTGAAGTGTTACATTTATATTTTAAGCTGTAAACATAAAGACATGTCTCTTTGAACAATAAATCAACAAATAGTGTTCCTATTAAGCCACAGATCGATATTTATAATGCTCTACAGCAACCAATATACGAGACAACAAAAGACACACTAAAGCAAAGGTCCTCAACCATTTTTTTACTTTCGACCCCTTCATGGAATCCTTGATCTTTCACCGATCTTTGCTTCTCATTATTTTACTTAAAAATATAACAACGATAATAAAAGGTGAAATAGGTTATTAAAAGCTAATATAATAATGATATATACACTAGATATTATTGGTGTGAAAATTCATATAGCAATGATTATAATTGTTGTATTGTTAACTTAGGTTACATCAAAACACAAAAACGGTTCTTGCTAAAGAGGCTATAGAAAACTAGAACATATTAATTGTGTATTATACACGCATTTGGCTGAAAAAGGGAGAGGAAAGATACTGATTTTCATTGTTCTATCCTCCTAACAAGTTACGTTCGTGATCCGTTTACATTATATTTTCTTTATTTCACCAAAGCAATTCAGCCTTCCCTTCTGGACATCGTATTTATCATAATACCTCATTTATTCTGTGAAAATAACGTTAAAAAAGATTATTTGTGTATTTACCTAACCCCTTCGCACGAGTAGGATGTTACACAGAGTCAGTTTTCCTTCTCCTAGACCAGTTGCCATACCAAGGCTAAAAAGCCCAGTTTGCCCTACTATGTACCTATAGATGGATGCATACCTTTCCCAAGGGTGAGAAAAGGAATTACCTCGTCCAAGATTTGAACGAGAGTCAACGGGTTCATTTCCTTCGACGATATCCATGATTGACTCGAAAAAAAACATGATATAGGATAAATCTAAAATGACAGAAAATTGAGGGATTGATTAAATTTAACGTGTCTCGACATTTGAGAATCTCATTCACTGTAGTTCTTATTATTTTTTGTATAGTTATTTCTTAAAAGTTGTGATTGTGGATGGTAACACCTACCAGTAGGCAATTCCTGTATTTAGATAGACGATACGTATAAAAAGATGGACGATCACAGATATAAACAGGTACAGGTTTGATTGATTTTAACGGCATTTCTAAGGTAATTTTATGCCAAGAGGTTTGTATATTGTGTTCATTGTACATTTATATTAATATATTTTTATTTGTTAAGTTTTTTATCGAAAGTTATGAGATAAAAAGTATTTCTATCTAATACAAATAATTTGCACTTAGCTGGATGGTTTCAAGTATTCCTATTTAATACTAATAATCATATGATTTCAAGTAATTATTTTGTACGTAATCATAGTAATTTGTTTGTATGATTTCAAGTACCTAATAATAACCCTGAGTAAACGATTATAGCTTCAGGTAACTATTTTTAATACAAATAATTTATACTTATATAGCATCAAGTATTCCTATCAAGTACAAATAAGTTTTAAACAGATTTATTTGATCTATAGATAGGACTCAAACAGGTACTTCCACACCGGGTCAGAGTAGACCTGGGAGTAATACAATGAAGAGGTACTCCTCAGATATCTAGAAATGGGCTCCATCATCAGATGCAGTTCATTTTTATACCCAGGATATTCTTTTTGGGGGAAGGAGGTCTTACTCTTCTGCAGAGGATACAGTTAACGTATTCTAAACCCCATCAACAGGGCGGTAAAAACAACACAAACACAAGAAGTATAATATTGCAAACAAACTTTATAAGCATTATACTCTAAAAACAAAGTAAACGAGTTCGAACCCAGTCACGTTATTACGTTCACATTCGGCATAATATCCTTGGGAAAGGTACTGAATCCCCTTATCTCTCCCAGCTATGGGTTAAATAGTATCACTCTTGTTCTTCTACAAGGATGGCTTGGCATTAAGGTTTATATACCCTTAAAGAAAGAAACCCAAACTCTAAAAATTCTAATCCGTCCCAACATGAATGCAGTAATAAAAACCTTCAAAAGCACTTGGGAATTTAGTCGATATCAAACAAAAAGAAGCTAATACAACAGCCAATGCATAATTCTATGAAATAACTTGTTAGCCCTAATAACATTAGGATGACACAAAGATGTATATGAAATGTTAAAAAAATAAAATACACTTGTTTTTGTTTATAGGTTTTCCCACAAAAAAGCCGACGAAATGAACCAGTAACGTAGCTTATCTAATCGTTAAATAATGCTTGTTCTTTTTTAATAGTCCAATATTTTGAACTCTCAATGTAGCAACATGACTGAGTAAGATTTCATGTACGTTTCTGTTCTGCTAATTGGTTGCACCTAGCTATTTACAAATTGGTTCACAGAGGCAACTTTTCACAAAGAATCTATTTCTGTGCATTATTTTGTGAGGTCAAAACTAAAGATGTAAACTGAGACCATAAGATTTCCGTAGGTAATTTCGTCCAATATTATTTCCCCTTGTTTAAATACACACCTTTATACACATATCTATATATAATGCAATTTATTCATTGAGCTGCTCTTGCTGTCAAAATACATCGGAAAATTAGAGTCGCCATTTTACGATAAACTAAATAACTACAGACATAGAATCAAATCTATGGATTTAAACAAACTAATACTTGGAGAACAACATTTCCGCTCAAATGGTCACAATTTTAACAGAGATTCAAGTTTCATCACCATAGAAAGAATCGGGAAAAGAAGCATTGAACACAGCGATAATAGAAACTCGTTAAGATGAATGGATAAAGGGAAATTAAACACTTACCCCAAATGGCTTGAACATCAAGCTGAATGGTCCTCAAATTGCTGCTTTGAAATAGGATGAACAAAACAAACACCTAAGTAAAAAAATGCCTAACCATGCAGTCATGGCTAAATTGAAATATACCCAGCCCATACTTAATGTACGTCTCCTAAATGGAGAGCTTAGTTCCAGATGTCAACGATAGCAAAGATCAAATAAAGTTTAGTTAAGACACTTGGATATTAGAAAATAATTATGCTACATCTCCAGTTCATATGCTTTTAGCATATCAAATCTTTTACCAACTATTTTTAAAATTTTCTAAAAGAAACTGTTCTCCATGAAACTTTTCTCCTGACAATGACCTTAAGGTCGAAACTAAAGAGTAAATAAATAAATAGTCTGAAAAGGAATATTCCTATTCTTCGTATCTTTTTTGTTCATATATATATATATATATATATATATATATATAGGGAAAGAGAAGTAACTTCAACGGCTTGAAAATGTACAAATATGAAGTAGATAAAAACAGACTGAAAGAGACTGACATTGATAGAGATAGGTGTGATGTTAAATGGTTGAAATTGGTAGATATGAACAGAATGAGATAGATAGATAGATATGATTTTTAAGCGAATACGTTACTTTTTAAAATAAATTTCGAACACTAATTACATCACAGTTTTGGAACAGAACGCCACTCACAAAAATAAAATGTCAAAAACATTCTCGTTTTTGTTTTGTTTTTTTTGGTTTCATTTAACTAATAATTTTTTTTTTAAAACAAAATCCATAAGTTACAACATCACATATTCAAATACCTGATGTTATAATAAAGAAAAAAGATTTAGATCGGCAAATAATTCAACTGTTAATAAATTCCTTCTCTGAAGACCTTGTTGGGTTATTTTATATATATATATATATATATATATATAATTTTCTGTTGCACATATCTTACGTCGTCAAAACAACAGCAGTTTTTATCCGTGAGTTGTGGTTTTGAATACTGCTTACAGAAACTATTTTTGAATGACACAAATAAGACGCAGAAGACGTGAATAACAATTGCATACACTTTTGACATTTTAAAAGAAAATTCTACTTGAAAAATTAATTCATCTCTTAATTAAAGAATAATCAGAAGTAATAGTAGTAGTAGTAGCTCTCCTGTCAAGCATGACCTTTGAGTATCTGACAGTTCATTAAAAATCTTAATCGGTAGACTGCCTATTCAGGTGATTCTTTTTGTAATAGTGAAGGCTTTTGTCGAGCCAGCAACACTTTTTGGATGAGCTGATAACTGAGGAATAGTACATACTTCTCCACAGATTCTTAAAACAACACTCTTCATTCTTTGAATTCAGAGTTTTCCTTCACCAAAACCAATTGCCCTGCCAAGGGTAGAGAGGCCAGTTAGTTCTTCTATTTCACACATAGCTGGTTGGTGTGAGGAGATGGATTTCTTCCCCAAAAGTAGCAGTACAAAGTAAAACGCAAACAGCTTCTTCCTAGATTCGACCTTGACTCGTCGAATTCATTTCCTTACAACTGTAACCGTTACGTTATGCGTGTTTCCATAATTAATTAATTTGTATAATAATTAATTAGTATATCTTCAATACTAAGTAAAGTCGGCGACCGTAGTCGAAGGTGACTCGAAGGGTTCCCTTTCAATAGCTACTACACCGAGGACAGACTAGGTTCTTCAGCCTTGGTTAGGCAACTAGTCTAGGAGAAGGAAAACTCTGAATTCAAACCTGTTAAACTCCGCTTAAAAATTGACCTTGTGTCATATCCTGCCCGAGCGGAGGGGTTGGTAAATAGGACCACACCGAGGTGTAGCGAAGAGCGCTACTCCTTTCCCTGGATTGCTCCACTTTACCCTTGATCCAAACCTTATAATGCTAGGTGTTAAGCAAGGAGTCATCAAGTAAGATTTTTTGAGTCCTTAGGCATGACTCGACCAGAGATTGAACCCCAGTCTCCCGGACAATTGACGAACACTCTAACCATTTTGTCAAGGGTGACTCGAAGGCTCCCTTTTCAATAGCTACTACACCGAGATGTAGGGGAGGGTGCTACTCCTTTCCCTAGATTTTTCCACTTACCCTTGATCCTTACCTTATAATGCTGAGTGCTCAGCAAGTAGGCATCAAGTACCATATTTTGAGTCTTTGGTATGACTCGACCTGGGATTGAACCCTAGTCTCCAGGAGACGAATACACTGTCCAAGTTTTCCTGCTCTTAGATCAGTTACCATACCAAAGCTAAAGAGTGCAGTCTGCCCTACTATTTTACTCATTGCTGGTAGAGGGAATAGTTGGATTTATACCTTTCACAAGGGCATTAGCTCTATGTGAACTGCAAACAGCCTCGTCCAGGTTTGAACTCTGGTCACCGTGTTCATTTCCTACAATGATAGTGACTTTAATTCTAAACAAGGTTTTAGCTCCTTTGTTTACACACTGTTAAATGGTTACAATTTGGTCTAGTAGAGTGTTCGCCAATGGTCCGGAAGATCTGAGTTCAATCCCAGGTCGCGTCATACCAAAGACTTTAAAAATGGTACTTGATACCTCCTTGCTTAACACTCAGCAATATAAGATATGAATCAAGGGTAAAGTGGATCAATCTAGGGAAAGGAGTAGCCCCCTCCCCAACACCTCGGTGTAGTAGCTATAGAAAAGGGAGCCTTCTGGTCGCCCTCGTCTATGGTCGCCAACTTTACTTACTTTAAAACTTACAATTCTATTTGATATTAATCATTTGTTTGTACACAGTTAAATAGTTTCAAGTATTGCTATTTAGCATTAGTAAACCTATTTTTCATATATTCCGATATAATATAGATAATTTGCATAGTAGTGTGGTTTCAAATAACAATCCTTGGCAAATGACTAAACTGTTTTATTTGACCCATTGATGGGACCCAATCAAGTCCCATCAATACGTGTCAGAGTGAACCTGGGAGTCATGGCAATGAATGAGTACTCTACATTCCCCAAAGTTCTCAGACCGGAGCCTTACTATCAGATGCAGTTTAGTGTCGTACCCAGGACACTCGTTGATGTGCTCTTACCCTGCTGCAGAGGTGCAGTCAGCATATTCTATAATCCCAACTGACAGAGCAGATATAATAAATTACTCTGTTCTGATTATATTACTTGTATGTTTCCTCTTAAGTAAATAGAAACACGTATTGGGAATGTTACAATTTTATTATCTGTTAGCATATATATATATATATATATATATATATATATATATATATATCAGAATTATTTCATTTAATATTTTATCTCTCAACATCTTCCCGAACAATGCCAGGTACTCCTTCAAGTATATATATATATATATATATATATATATATATATATATATATATATATATATATATATTGAATCACTCCAGCATTGTATATGGGGATGGAGATTAAGACTACTCTGAAAATAATGGTTTTTATGAGCCTGTCTGATTCGTCAGGAAATATGTTCTTTGTCACGAATTGGAATCCTTTCTTCCATGTCCTTTTATTAACTATAATATTCAGAATTCTCGAATATTTACTCATTAGGAATGTTGCCTTAATGTCGCTTAAATTGAAGGACCAGAATTCGTCGTAATGAGCTCTAGTGAAAAGTGAGTAATTTTCCCTAATCTTCCATGGTTTCCAATTCGTCACAAAGTACCTCCAATGTGGACACTTCTATGAAATGTCAGTGGCGTCCAGATATAAAACTAAAGGCATAACGGAATTCTATAGCCCTTCTGCTCTCAGGAATTTTCGTTGTCCAGATTGCTGACTTTCCCTCATGATTTATTTAGCTTAATCAGGCACAAGGCCATGAGTAATATAGAATATAACTTGAAAGAAACTCACCATAGAGGTTGCCTATGAGACTCTATTGGTTATTCCGACTATAAGCCTTGTTTATAGGATGAAGCTTTGTCAACTATTTCTAATTTTTGACTGGTGTCTCTATCATCTTAATTTCATTTGCTTTTCATCGTAACTATTCAAACAGCCAATTGCCCTCTTGGTGTGGCTAAGAATACGCACTGTGTATCCTCTGCTGACGGGTAAGGTCCTTGGTATGACACTAAACCGTAACAAGTGGTGAGGCTCCAGTTCTGGAACTCTGAGGAGTTTAGAGTATCCCTTTATTACCATTACTTTCAGGTGTACTCTGACCTGGTATGGTAGTCTCTAATTGGTTCATACCTATGGATCAAATTCATCTATTTGAAAAATTATTTGTATTCGATAGGAATATTTGATGCTATGTAATTGGGTACGAAAAAATTAAGCTACACAAAAATGCAAATATAAAAATACAATGTATATTGTCCTTAATTGGAATCATTTTTGAGATGAGGCTTTTTAATCTGAGAATTAATTTTTATTTATTTATTTATTGCGGACTTTTCCCCCTCGTCTTGGTAGTTTTTTCACCTGAAGAAGGCCAGAGGGAATTTGGCCGAAACGTAGTGAAAGAAGAAACAACACAAAAAAAAAAAAAAAACCTACCAAGATGAGGGGGAAAAGTCCGCAATAAATAAATAAATAAAAATTAATTCTCAGATTAAAAATACAATGTACGTGATTCCCTAACATCTAAGCATAAAATAACCTCAAATGGATTTATATGCCGTTAAAATCAATGAAACAGTTATTCTACGGCCAGGGATAAACTGTGTGGGGTAAAAATAAACTATTAACTCTCAATGTAACTCGAAATGGCATCCCAGTGTAAAAGGACACGGGGTTTCTATATTTGATGTTTTTTCACACTCACCACTGTCACCTGATCTACATTTGTACTAATGTTATCTTGTATATTTATTATCAGTATTAAATGAAGCATTGTCAACCATTATGATTTTTATTTACTTTTATTTCTTTTATTTTCAAGGGTAAAATTTTCTTTATTTCTCATTCTTGCAGTTTAATTAAAGTGGTAGATAGACAATATGAGTAGTTGCAATAAAAATCAAGTGAAATAAAGACTTTAAAAAATACAAGTCGGAAATTATTAATGGTTGATAATCTTTCAATTTATAAAAATCAAGATGAAAATTTCAAACTATATACATATCTACACTTCAAATCAACACGAGTGGCCTTACAATTCCATACATGATGTCACGCCCACACAAAAATTCCTTGAACTTAGAATGAATTCAGCACTTCAAAACACGGAACCACGAACATCCACGAAAATAACCGAAGGTGGTTGAAAATACCGAACTTGAGCTACACTCACAGAGTAAATTGCCGACAAGCACAGTTGCGACATCTCGTTTGCCAAAAAGAAAAGCTGATTAAAAAGCTAAACACTAAGTCTTTGTCTCTCATCTATAAGATATGCGTAGAATAGAATCAGCTACCTAAATGTACATTATGTAGATTTTTGAGTGGTAGTATTGAAAATCGTACTAATATTGTTCTTGGTGTTGCAAACTTGTATGTAAGCAATAAATATCTCATATTTACTCAACTCATTTATTGATAACATACCGTAATTCCCGGCATATAAGACGCATGGTTTACGTAGGTATTTGGAGGACTATAGCTCACTGAAACTTCTCTAAATTTCCTAGCTGTCGATTTCAAACTTCAATAGATAACCCTCTAGTTATAAAACTAATGAATAGGATACTGCGTGATATTAGCATATGATTATTCTAATCCTAAATGTGCGCCTTATATACCGGAAAATTCGGTATTTTAGAAGTGCTGTTTTTTATACCGTATAAGCCAATTTTTGAAAAAAAATTTCGCACCTAAAATTTACTTGCCAGTTCTTTTCAAAGTTGTTGTTGGTAGTGGTGGTGGTGGTGTGTGTGTGTGTGTGTGTGTGTGTGTGTGTGTGTGTGTGTGTGTGTGTGTGTGTGATAATAAACAGGCATGCGTTGTGTTACCATAACAACGTTAAAGATTTTTCGAATATTTTGAGAGGGAAAAAGATAATCGCAATTTGCAGAATTCAGAGATGCTTAAAATAATACACAAACTTTACCTCAGCTGTTAGTTTTTCCTATCTTCGAGCAGGTATTGAAAAGTTCTCAGTCCGACCATGAAGTGCATGATTAGGAGCCATGAAACGTACATTCTACTCTGAATATTCATCCCGAAATTCAACACGCTTAGCACACACTTTTTAAAAATTATTTTATGATTGGGCTAAGAACTTTTCTGTACGTAATCACATGATATTTTTTCTTTAAGTTAATTTTATAATTTTTTTTAAACATTATACATACTAAACTAGAAACAAAAAAATCAATATTGTAACTACACCAAAAAAAAAACTCGTAATAATTTACAGTGTAGGAGACGCATCTTCTTTTTCAAATCCTGGCCCATAAATCACGATGAAATTCAAAAAGCTTAGAGTCATGTTTGAGATTTATGAAGCCCTAGTTTAATGGCCCAAGAAATTTTAGAATTATTATATATGCTATGTATTTACCCAAGTTCTCCATCAGGGTCAGGATGTAACACAAGGTCAATTTTTGAGTTGATTGTATTCAGTTTTACTTCTAAACTAGTTGCCTAATCAAGACTAAAGAACCCAGTCAGCCCAACTACTTAACCGAACTGGATCAGTGCAAAGTTAAACGTAAACAACCTAGTCTGGTATTTAAACTCAATTCGCTAATTTCATTGCCAACGACGATAACCCTTATGGTAAGTCCACCTCCAAAATATATATGGCATATTTCCTTCTCAATTCAAACAATGAGCGCGTCTTTTAAATATCATAACGCCAATCGAGATAAAATTAACGTATTTATCAGCCTATAAGACGTAAATTTGAATAAACAACAATTACACAAATAATAGTCTACTTCCTATGCGCTGATATTATAACTAAGGAACTGTCTACTAAATATCGAAATGGACAGGCATGGTTTTTGGATGTGCTGCAATGGACGTTAGTCCTCCAATTACCCTTGCGTCTTATATACTGGAAAGTGCAGTAAATCTTTTCAGGAACTCCAAAACTAAATGTTGCTGTTTTTTGGAGCTGCGACCAACTTGAAATTATTTCTGAAACCCGGACAGAAGGCAAGAAAAAGGAGAATAGTCTTGGTATTACTTTGCTGCTCGAAGTGAATTTAATACCTAACAAATCAGGGCATTTTACAATTCAGCAGACACGCCATTTAAAGTACCAAAATTATTCGAGAGAGTCCACGAAAGGTGAGTATAGATAAAGAAAACAAAAGCCAAAAAAAATAAAATAAATAAGATAATAATAAAAAGAGAAAAGTCAGACATTTTAAACAGAACAAGACAATGATCGACCGATTGGTGGTTACAATGAAGCTGTCAAAGTTAGCTGTCCTCCCTTTTGCCATTTTGTAATGGAAACTAAACAGAGGTGAAATTGAATTTTTGCTGATTCTTTGCTTCTGGTGACGTTGGCGAATATCAGGACGACAGCGAGCCAATGGCTGGGTGAGTGGAAACTGACGGTTAGTTTGTTCGATGGGGCTGGCCAGTTTTTAGTAGAAAATTCAGTGCGGAAACGTTTCAGTCAGAAGGAATGGAATTGGCCTCTGGTATTGGAGATTGAGGTTATGAGAATTTGACTGTGTGAAAAGACGGTTAGTATGGCGGGTTAGAGAGTGAGGCTTTGCGATGTGGGTCAGTGTGTTATTGAAGTGCTTGATAGTGGCCAAGGAAAATGGTCACTGTTTCGGTATGTGCACGTTAATATTATTTCGACTAAATTGCAAGCGAAAAGTTGTTAAACAACAAGCAAGCAGAAGTAAACTTATGGAGTTAAAAGACACCCGAAAAGAAATTATATAACTGTTACTATTTATTACTTCATAATCTTATTTTTATGCATTTCTATAATATGCATTTTTTTTCGTAAAACCAGGTTTTGTGTATGTATATTATACATATAACAGCTCTATTCTCTTAATAATGCTTACCATAATTCTTGACCGCAAACAATCTATTCTTTCTTAATTCGAATGCATATCTATGGTAAAAATCATTTACAATGCATCTCTATCATATGGGTATTTTTCAATTGTTTTATAGAAAATCGTTTGTTGTGCATTTATATTGTTAACTTCATTTTCAATGCACAACTATAATAAAATTCTAAGCAATTATTTAAATTATAAGTTTATAACTATCATGTCAGTAAAGCTTGCCTGACAAACGCTTTATTTTCTATACATTTTCACCGTAAAATAGTTTTCTCTGCTATTTTCTTATAAAGTAGTGTTCACTGCATTTTAATCATAAAATACTACTCTGTGCATGTTATTGTAAGATACCATTCAGTGCATTTTATTGTAATATACAATTCAGTACATTTTCATTTCATAAATTTTTATTGTAAAAATATCATTTAATGAATTTATATAATAAACTAGTTTTCAGTGCATTTTAATCGTAAAATACTTTTCAGTGTGTTCTTATAATAAAAATCGTTTCCAGTGCATTTTTATTGAAAAATAATTTTCAGTGCACTTCTATTGTAAAATTGTTTCCAGTGCATTTTTGCAGCAAAATAGTTTCCAGTTTACTTCTATAGTAACATCATTTTCAATGCATTTCCATAATAAAGTAGTTTTCAGTGCATTTTTATATTAAAAGCATTTTCAATGCATTTACATTATAAATATAACAACTATATTCTTACAACACATACTATAAAACCCTGACTACTATTAAAATAAGGCCGTTATTTTTATCATAAAAAACCGTGTTCCGATATTAGTTATAAGATTAGTTCTTAATTAATAATCGTTTATTTGCAAGACTTGTTAAGATTTATGCTATGTATTGATTCTAAGGTGGAACAGTTGATTTGTCTTGATTGCAAGTTTTACAGATCGTTGGTTTTTTCATTGAATATGTAGAAAGGTATGTGCTATGTTAATAAAGTTTTAATTTTAGGCGTTAGATGGCCAATACTCACAGTGAAATCATATAAAGATATATTTGCAATAACTATGTTTTTATTTTAAAATCCTTAGGACTCGAGCGGCTGATACTTATATACAAATATATACAGTATATAAGGAAACCTGTGATAACATATAAACTCGAGCGGACGAATTTTGATTAAGAGATACCCATTTCTACGTCGCTATTGCGTGGCAAATTTGGCTGTTTAATAACAAATTTCAATATTTTGTATTTCCAGATTTTTTTTCCTGCCTGGAACCCTGAATAGGGGGTAGGACACGAGTATTGAGGGCTTAGGGATTCTCAGTTAAATATAAAACGTTTTACTCGCTACACCTTTCATACTTCGTGTGAAATTAGCCCGATACCTATAAACTGATGGGATTATTTACCTATGGATCGGCCCTTCAGCCTAAAATCAGAGTACTGTGACTGTGCGCTCTTTCCCAGATCAAAGAAGTCACCTGCAGGCTCTCGATATTGGATTAGTGTTGTATTTGATTGTATCGCACTGTTCAAATAGCAGAACGCTGATGTGAATATGTCACTAAACTCGTGTGAGATTCATTCTGTTTGCACTGCCTTAAAGAACGCTTTCATACGGCATTGTCTTAACACTGAACCAAACAAGTGTTTAAGGATAACATTCGTATATACTCGTATATAAGTTGATATCGTGTATTGGTCGAGCCTTGATTTATGGTCATGAAATTATCAATTTATAGAATAATTTTTGAAACCAAAAGTTGTTTTTAGTCCTTCCGATTTTATTTCAATTTCAATCTTACAAAATTATAACTCATCGAGACCAATATTTTGCAAAAAATTAAGGCTTCAAAATTTCTATTGGTCTCGTGGGTAGAGTGCTCGCCAATGGCCCGGGAGATCGGGGTTCACTCCCAAGTCGAGCCATACCAAAGACTCAAAAAATGGTACTTGGTGCCTCCTTGCTTAACACTCAGCATTATAAGGTACGTATCAAGGGTAAAGTGGAGCAATCCAAGGAAAGGAGTTGCGCAATCCCTACACCTCGGTGTAGTAGCTGTTGAAAAAGGAACCATCGAGTTGCCCTCAAATACGGTCACCAACTTTTGACAGCATAGCAAATTATGCAAAATTTTAAACTAACAAGACTGTGTTGCCTAATAGTATCATTATTTACTAAGCTTAGCTTAGTGGGGTTCAAAGCTATAAATATGAGGCACTCAGTGAGAATCGAACTTACTAACAATGGTTTGGTGCCCGAACTTGCTAATCTTGTGAGGTATCCCTAAAAATATAATCATAGCCTAGATTCGGTATAAGGATGGGGTCCCTAGTTAAGATCGAACTCACTATTCGGTATTATCTGATCTCAAAGACTAGCTCATTAACCATTTCACTACGGCGATACTATACAATGTTTAACAGCATCACTACTGATAAATAGAATAGTTGAGATTTACAAAGTTTGGATTAGTTTGTCACAAAATCAGTAGTTTGGACCATCCAGCGAAAATCGAATTCACAAGTAATGGTATTCTAGACAAGCTCATTAACCATTACACTACGCAAGGTGCCTCTAAAAAATAAGCTTAGATCTGGCACGATGCCACAAGCATAGGGCGCTTCGTGAGGATCGAACTCACAACTAATTGGTCTGCAAGGTTACACGACAACGAGCTTTCTCTTTAAACTTAGTTATTCTTAGTTTACATAAAAACATGGGCACTCAGGGAGAACTAAACTCACTGTTCTGTAGAAATTGAACAGCGATTTTAGCTAAAAATTACATTACGATGAGGTATCCAAGCTGACAAATGATATTCTTTATCATATCATTCTATTAATTAGAGGTATAGTGTGTAATCAATTATTGGGACAGTAAGTTCTTAAGGGTCAGTGCTAGATTTGGTCTAGTTTTATACTGTGAGTAGGGCTCAAAACCAACACTTTAAATGAAAATTGGTATAAGCTAATACTGCATATACGATATTTTTTTACATTATTCTACACGTACACCCAGTCAAATTCACCGGGGAAAATTTTTCAAGTAATTTTTTTAATGATTTGAACTAATTAGACCCTCAAATACAACGCAAATTTTTAAAAATTGTTATACATTTTATAAGAGGGGATTAACTTTCACGTTTTAATTCAATGCAAAATGAACTCCTATTTCCGGAAAAGTATTTAAAAAAGGAAAATGCCACTGGAATTGTTTTTTTAATTAAATAAATCAACCTGTCTTTTCATTTGTCTTTTCAAACACTAACTCTTCCGGGTATGGGTATTCATTCCACATTGAATTAAAATATGAAAGTGAATACCGCCACCTTATCAAATGTAAAATAATTGTTTTTGTATGTTGAGTTTTGTTATTTTTTTTATTTTTTTATTTTTTTCTTTGTCGAAAAATAAAAAGATTGCAGTGAGTGTGCGGGTCTAATTAGTTCAAACCAAAAGAAAATTCTAAGAAAAAAAATTTCCCGGTGGACTTGAACGGGTGCTCGTCTAGAATTTTACCATATCTTTTCTTCAATATCAAAATGGTAGGTATTTTTCTAACACTCCACCCACCCATTGTGCTGGAATGTGACGCAAGGTCGGTTTAATGATACAGGATACAAGCCTCCTATAATATCAGAAGGGTTTGACATTCCGTAAATCTAACTGTCCACCTTAGAGAAAATCACCAAGCAATTAAAGACAGCAATAGTTTCGAGTCGCCAAAGCGTCAAAAGTTTCAACTTACCCACAGTACTATTTTTTGATTCAGCAGCGACAGGAAGCAGTTTGCTTGTTGTCGTCACCATCTTTGCTACCGGTTTGTTTTCAGTTGTGGTTTCTTTCTTTTGCTCTGCCTTTTTCATTTCTTTCTTTTCTTCTTCCACTTTCGTCTCATTCTTCCCATTCGCTACTTTCTTTTCACCAGCCTCTTTTAATTGTTCCTTTTTCTCTTCTTCTTCCTTGGCCTTTTTGACCATCTCTCTTGCTGCCTCTTCTTCGTCTCTCTCTTCCATTGCATCAATGTCATTAATTTCAACAGCTGTACCAGTCGCTGGACTATCCTTTGTTTTAGGTTGTTCAGTTTTACTAGAGTTCAAGACTTGATCAGACTGCTTATCGGTTGGAAGAGGTAAAAAATCTTTACCGAATGACCTCAGATTTTCTAGGGACTTTTCTTCATTTTCTACGTCTTTCAAATTTGTTGGTGGTGAGGTCAGAGCTTGTTGAGGCAATTTCAGTTTCCCAGTCGTCAAAGAATGGAACACATGAGCTGGAGCAACAGTGGTCCCCACTTTTGGCATGACCCTACCCATCTTAGAAGTCGGCTTAGGACTAACTATTGGATTTTGTGTCATAACGTCGATGATGCTGATCTTGCCATGATTGTTTCCTGCTTCTTTTATTTCAGCGCTTTTGTTCTTTTCCAAAGCTTCAATAGCTACTACATCAGCTATGACTTTCTCCAGTTCCTTTTGCATCTTTTTGATTTCTTTCTTTTCTTCTTCAACTTTTTCTGCTTCTACAGCCGTAGTTTGGTTATTTTCGTCCAACTTTTTGAGAACAGCATTCAAATTGTTTTCCTCTTTCACCAAAATGACTTTTAGCTTACTTCCAACATCCTCACTTGTATGATTGACTGTTGTTTTATTAATGGCTGCTGTGGGCAGCAGACTTTCACTTGTCTTATTACCGGCGGCTGTGGGTAGCAGATTTGCAATTGTCTTATTACCAGCTGCTGTGGGCAAAAGATTTCCAATTGTCTTATTACTGGCGGCTGTGGGCAGAAGATTTCCAATTGTCTTATTACCGGCGGCTGTGGGCAGAAGATTTCCAATTGTCTTATTACCGGCGGCTGTCGGCAAAAGATTTCCAATTGTCTTATTACCGGCGGCTGTCGGCAGAAGATTTCCAATTGTCTTATTACCGGCGGCTGGCGGCAGCAGATTTCCAGTTGTCTTATTACCGGCGGCTGTCGGCAGCAGATTTCCAGTTGTTTTATTACCGGCGGCTGTCGGCAGCAGATTTCCAGTTGTCTTATTACCGGTTGTTGTAGGCAGCAGATTTGCTGTTATATTAGTTTCAACAGCTGTGGGCAGAAGATTCCCAGTTTTATTAGCACTGGCTGCTATGGGTAGAAGTCCAATCGCGGCCTTTTCTCCCACTTTTTCTCCATTTTCCTTATCTTCCTTTTTGTCATCGTTTACTACCACCTTTTCTGCTTCTGCTTTTTTGGCCTCTTCTTTTTTCTCTTCTGCCATCCCTACTTCCTTCACTTTTTCCCCCATCTTTGCATCAATAATTCCGACCACCCCAACATTGACGTTCTTCTTTGTCCCATTCACTTTTTCCAATTCTTTCTTGGCCACCGTTTTGATATCATCAAGTTCTTTCTGTTCGAGTTTGATGACTTTTTCTACC
The DNA here is from genome assembly GCA_963585895.1 of Sepioteuthis lessoniana. Classification (NCBI taxonomy): domain Eukaryota; kingdom Metazoa; phylum Mollusca; class Cephalopoda; order Myopsida; family Loliginidae; genus Sepioteuthis; species Sepioteuthis lessoniana. The sequence continues at coordinate 57,016,331 of OY757906.1, forward strand.
TTCTCAACCAATGAGTTTTCACCGATCTTGGCCCCTCCAGCGACAATCACAGAACTTCCGGTCACCCCCTTCCCTTCATCCTTGGATTCATTTTTTTTCTTCTTACCTTCTTCCTTTGGTGCTTTGCTCTCAACATTCGGTTGACTCTGAACATTTACGCTTGGTTTGAGTGTCTTTGCTGGATGAACTGCAAAAAGAAAAATAATATTTGCTTTGAATACAGCAATACCTCGAATCGTGAGGTTTTCATTTGTGCTGGTTTTGATGTAGTACGGTTAGTTGGATTTGGGGGGAAAACAGTTGTTAGCAACTACTGCTACGTAGTCATCAACGGTTAGTTATTATGGGGTGAGCTTCCTGTAGTCTAGAGAAGTAAACAACAATATGGCGGATGATCATCTGATGAAAGAAGTGAATGAACAATAACACTAACAAATTTCCTTAAATATGAGGCCCTTTTTGTTTATATCCATAGTGTTCTCTTGAAAAAGGTGGAATCCGAAAGTTAGTGGTAACTGATGATATTTTGTGTTTGTTAGTACCTCTCTTTGATCATCTTCGACTGTCTTCCTGATCACCCCCGCTACTCCAAGATTCTCCTTGGTCTGTCTCTGTCTCTACGTCGACATTTTTCCGGGTTTTCTACTATTCTCGACTAAATCTGTAAGCCCACATATATACACAATCAAACAAAGGCTTTTTTTTATTCTGTCACCCCATTCTGTTGACGAATGGCCGGGGTATATATAAATCTTAAAACTCGCATAAATATCCTCCTACTTAAGTTTCACAAATCTCGATAGATAGACAGCAAAATGAACGAAGTTAGTAAGCAAATAACTCCTGACAGTACAAAAATGCCAAAATAGGTTTTTCTTAACGCTTTAGAAGTAAAGAATTTTTGAAAACTTTTTTTCATCACCAATAACTGAACATTACATGCTTCAAGACCACCTTTTGTGGCCATTAAGGGTGATGTGAAGTCACATCGTTTTTTCATCAAATCTATATTCCAGCAATCCCTTTGGTGCTGCGGTTTTAAATCAAACAGATTTGGATGTTGTATGGTTAATTGCATTTTCGAAAAAATAAAAAAAGCCTGTCTTCGTAGAAACTAAAAAGAAAAGAATAATACAAGCTATATTGAAGGATTTCTCCAGAAAGAAAAAAACTCTTTTTTAAATTGCAAGCAATGTTTTTCTTTTCTAAATCTTTTTAATGTTTGACTCAAATCCTTTTTACTTATGTGTATCAATTATGAAAAATGAGACTTTTCATTATAACATAGATGGTGTTTTTTATCTTTCATTTTCGTCGAGGCTTCTTGTTTTTTACCTCATGATGATATATTTTTGGATATGTTTTTACTGGAAGTAATCCTGTAAACAAAAATAAAGATAAGTCAATAATTATTTGCACGTCCAGGATTTGAACTCGGATCGCCGTGTCCATTTCCTACAACAGCAAATTTTATACTTTTGCACTTTTTTATATATTTATATTTACTATTTTCCGAATTATTGACTTATCTTTGTAATTCACTGACTTTGATACTTTTCAGTACTTTATAAAAATGAAAAGGGTTAAGAAACTATACTTATTTTTGTAATTAACTAAGATTCTATTTCTAACATAAATAACTTATGATTGCGGCTAATTTCACAAACCAAAAACACGTACACTAATGAAATAATTAACTTAAGTAAAAAAAAATGGAAAGACAGATCTTCACCATCAATAGAATATAATACAATTCCTCAAATAGTATGGCTTTGATCTAATACAGATAATTATAGTTTTTGAAAAAAATCATCGGCGGCTGACAGCAAACTTGAAGATAAGAAGAGAAGAATTTTGTAAACTGCAGAGGTGGATTTCTCCAGGAAATAAGGCTTTCTTTCAAATAGAAAGCAAGTTTTTTTTCTATTGAGGTGGATAAGTTGAAGGATTTAAGACATTATGTGACCATATTGCTCAAAACTGTTTTTAGTGTTTGAAGGTAATAACTTGTCCCTTGAAGTTAAGCACAAAAGTAGACTCGCTGTCATTTGTTGAATATGACGGTTTAAAAGACAAAAAATAGAACCCAACCACTAAGACTTGTTAAACGAATAAGGATCATCGAAGGACACCCCGTGCAGAATATTACAGAAGTTTTTTGGTTTTTTTTAGGTATACAAAAGTTCTCGATAGGTTTCCCATGAAGTCTCAGTTGATTAATAAATGAAAATACTAAGCAACCCTTCAAAAAATCTTTATATATATATATATATATATATATATATATATTTATTACAAAAAATGAAAGGTAGAGTAAAAACTCAGGATTTCATGTTTCACGGCTACAATCACCAGGTTTTATTTTCTGGTGTCCCAATAAGCCAAAATAGATAAATTGATTTTACCTTGAGGAGCCACACACAAACCGATATTCGTGCGTTGCCGTGTAAAAAATAGCTAGGCTCTATCAGCATTCGCCTTCAGGGGTGCTTCTGGCGCTGAGCAATTAACTTAGCCTCCGTTTTAGACGATGATTCAGGTGCTACTTGGGTGGGGAGGCCCCTAGGAACCAAGTGACAAGCGTTACATGATCTACCAGGCGCGAACGCCATGCCAAATATTTATCCGAATTCCCACCGAGTTAGATTTGATACAAGGCCATTTTATAATGTGGATATCACGTACGAATCGAAACCGTCAGAAAAAAGGTGCCAAGTGATAAATTCAGCCCTGTCAAACTGATAATGCCAAGGGGAAAAGCCCCCTAAAAACAGGCAATCAGCTCCAGATGAGCTGGAAATCGACACAACTGACTGGTATATAACTATGTTCTCACAAAGTCAGAATGTGGCACAAGGCCATTTTATGGTAGGGAGCCATGAATGGATCCAAACCCATGCGGGACCAGACGAAAAATGCTCGTTCCCGTCAGCATTCCCCGATTGGAACACCTCGGACCCAAAAACTTTAAGTCAGTACCTTCTTTGTAGGGACAGCCCCCTGGGACCAAGCGAGTATCAGGAAACACTCAATACCACCCACCCGAGGTGCGTCCGTGAGGATGGTATGTTACGCTCGTCCCAGCCGATGGCTGACTAATCGATACGTCTGACTAAGACAATTGAGCTACTGTACGCGTTTACGCTCTTTTTGAGTCACGTGATAATAACGTGGATAGCATATAGCACCAATTCCTGCTTCAAATTGTAAAGTCAATATTTACTGTCGTGGCTGCATCAAACTACAAATTCCGATCCGTTTCATAATAAACCATAAGAGTAAATTACAAAATCAAAGATTGGTACTGGTAGCTTAATGCATGCATGACAATAAATATCTGCTCTCAATTTGGTGCCGGTTTGACTCATTACGCTATCCACGTTATAGTCATGTGACTCAAAAAGAGAACAGTGACACAATTGAAATGGCAGACCTATGGATTACCAGCTCATCTGACTATTGCTGCTGTAAGTTTTTCCCTGCTTTACATTTTGATACACACACACACACACACACACACACACATATATATATATATATATATATATATATATATATATATATGATACAAAGAAGTCAATTTTTGGAGCTGAGTATAATAGGCTTGAATTCAGAATTCCCATGAAAACAGTGAACTCTCTTCCCATGAACTCTCTTCGCCGTATCCTTTCCTTACGACGATAACCACTGCACAACGACCGTGCATGCGTTTATTGAGTACTTTAAAGATTTTACAATTAAGAGGCACTTTTAGCGTTAAATTTTATCCAGATTAGAAATATATATCTATATATATATATATATATTATTAAAAATTTCACAGCTTTCCTTATTTTATGCAATGTATACATTACTATTATCATTTTTTCTTTTTCTTCATCTTCCTCTGAAAATATCCAACTACAATTTTTTGTTGCTAAATTACAAACATCTATGCTCAAATATCTTTTAACACCAAATCCCCACTGATTGTGAATCGGCAGAAGCTGATAAATTTTAAATGTAATTGGATTTTTGATGATTAGGAATTTGTTCTTATTCATTTATTTGCAAATACTTATAATATAGATTCTATAAAACAGAAACTAGTTTTGAACGAGTAATAACCAAGTCTTCTTTTATGATTTTAGACCAAATTTACTGCCTCTTTAGTCAAATTATGAATTTCTGATCCGATAATTGCGAATTAAAGACTAGAATATCTTACTTAATTTTTGGCACTCATTGCTGAAGTCCATGTAATTAATTTCCTCTGCAAATCGTCTCGTGCCTGTTTCAATGGTCACCAATAAATTCTTGATTGTTTGGATAATTTCTCGGTATCCAAGAGTCACTGCAAAATAGAGAAAAATATAAATCACTTGAAGAAAATTACTCCAGGTTCAGTGTGTATATATAATGGACTCTCCCGTTGATCTAGGCGTATGTGGGCCTAACATTTCAGTTAGGGATGTGATCCATAGTATCATCTACTCATGTTTGGTTTATAGTGCTGAAGACAAGTGTAGAACCAGCGACACTTTCTGAGAGCTAACTTTCAGCTTAATATTAGAAGAGATCGTATTATACACGAGATACAAACTTTGTGTGTATGTGTGTGAATAGTTGTTTGAGACTCGACCTCGTTTGTATTTCACGTATAGTGAAATCTCCTAAGATTAAGTAATAAGTTAGGTCTCAGAAAGTCGTATGATACACGAGTATGTATGGTAGCTTCATAACAAGAATGGTGGTCCAGTGTGCCACAGAACAACATTCCTCAGGTTTTGAATTCAGAGTTTTCCCATTACCTAGACCGGATGTTTAGCCAAAGATAAAGAGTCTTTCTATAGCTGAAGGGGGAAGATAAGGATTCATGCCTTTCCCAAGGAGATTAGCACGAAGTGAAATGAAATTAGCCTCGTCCAGGATTTGATCCCAGCTCGCCGAGTACATTTCCAACGACAATCTCCTTATAGTTTATTTTCTTAAAATTTATTGGAAAGATGAATTTTCGAGTGTTACAGTAACTAAACTGACAGTATAAAATTATTTTGTTGCGAAACTTCGTCACCTTTCGGATCTTCTTCAACTGTTCGCCTCGACTCCCAGCACTTTCCTTCAGGGCCTTTCTTAGTTCGTCTCTGTCTCCGTAGGCCTTCAACGTCTTCTTTCGCGGTCTATGACCACTCTCGACTAAATCTGCAAGCCGTACGTATATACATATCTCGCAGCTCACACACCACGTAGTTATACGCAACCAGAGGATTTTACACAAATAGACATCGAATTCGAGTTTTTAAAAATATGAATATCTTGGTTTATAGTGTCACCTGTGAACATGGGATGTTGGCATAGTTCTCTACTACATCCCTTGTATAAATTTAGGTAATTCTATTTTAGACACTTGTGAAAAGATTGAGACTGGTATGTATTTACCAACACTTCCGCACGAGCAAAGATATGACGCGAGGTCAAATTTTAAGCGGAGTTTAACCGGTTTGAATTCAGCGTTTTCCTTCTCCTAGACTGGCTGCATATCCAAGGCTTATTTACCCATAGCTGGGGGGAGAATAATTGAATTTATACCTTTTCTAAGGGTATTAGCGATCGGTGAAAAGCAAATAGTTTCGTCGAAGATTTGAACTTATGTCACCGTATCCATTTCCCACGAATATAACCATTGCACCACGGCACAAAAGATTGAGACCAGTAGAACAATGGAAACAGTTATTTGATGTTACCAGAAAGTGCTACTGAACAGAAGCTACATTTTTAAAAAATCGAGTTATTTATCTATACAGAAAAGTAAATATTGTTAGCATCCAAATGATATTTTTGAGATATCATAAAATGAACTAAAGATGTGGATTTATTGACATAAAAATGCTTAGGTGAGTCAAAAGTTTTGTAATATTTTGGTTTGTGTTAGTTTACGGCACGTGTACCACATAACTGAAGCAATAGCTGGCACCATCGTGCTAGTTGGTGCGCTGACATGCTGTGCATTGCTTCATTCCGTGCACAGATGAACGTGAAACATAGTCTAATTTGCGAGTAACCACTGGGCCTTAACGCCGCCAAAACAACCCAAAAAATTGTTGTAGGAAAGGTGAATGTGCAATGAATCATATTACATTTATCAGATTGTTCGAGAAATTTCGCTCGAAGGACAAGAACCTCGATGATCAGGCAAGGTTATATAGGCCTAAAACCGTGGATTCCAAGACCATGCTAGAAGTTACAGATACAAATCAGGCGAGCTTGGCATCTCAATTCCAGTGCGGTTCGTTACCTTCCCGACCTCGGCAAAAGTATCCAGAGTTGGCGAATCGTCTTTCACGTTACCAATATATTTGTATTTATGATGAATTTACTATCTTTAATGGATGAGTGGTGTTCACCTCGCAAATCCAGAATATACGCTCCTGATAATCGGTAGAAATTAAATAACTTGATTTTAACGGCATGTCAACCCGTCTTGAGTTATTTCATATCAAGAGAATCGGGGATCACGTTCATTGTACATTTATGTTTTTGTATGGATGTCCATTCTTGTTTTTTAGGGGGGGTTGTGCACGGTCTTATAGAATACGAGTAATTTTTAAGCAGATCTATTTGACTCCTAGATAAACCCTAATAGGTACTAACACTCTGGGTCAGTGAAACTGGGTGTAATGGCAGTAAAGGGGTATTCCTCATTCCTAGGTCTCCAGAATTGGAGCCTCATCAACAGATGCAATTTAGTATACTATTCAAGACACCCCTTTTTTGAGAGGGAGGGTCTTACCCCTCTACAGGAAGTAGAGTCAGCGTATTCTTAGTCCTACCGAAAATGATGTTTGTGGATACTGGCTGAAGGAAATAGATAACTATAGAAATAAGAGAGACATGAACAAAGAGAAAGAGTTTAGGTTCTTTGTTTAATAGCATATCAACCTTCGTGAATTATTTAATGCCAAAGCTATCCTTGAAAAAGAGCAGTAGAGGTACTTTTTAACCAATAGCTGGTGGATAACGGATTCATACCTTTCTTAAGTTTATTAGTCCGAAAGTGAACGTAATAGACCAACGGAAGTTTGAACTTGCTTACTACAATATCACACTCCAGCACTTTAGCCAAGGCACAACGAGGACCCCTCCCGCAACAAAGAGAAAAACATGCCATTCATACACACATATATATATATATATAATTCTGTAAATACTTACGGTAAGAACCGTCTCTTTCGGTAGCACGCCACAATTCAAAGATGGAACCAAGCAGACAGTTTAAGTCACTTTTGAAGTAAGCAATGATCTCCTGTCTTTTAAGTTGACTGCACAGATTTTCGATAGCCATTTCTTTAATTGCTGTGAAAAAAAGGTAAATAAAATATTAAAAGCAACATTTTGTTAACAGAGATAATCAAATTTTTGTCTCCGTGACTCATATAATTAAATTTATGTTTTTTCGTAGAAATTATAACGTTTCCACCCCTGCTTAAACCAATTTTTTATCCCCTGTGAAAATAAATCAATGAATACGTCCTTAGGGTTAATGGTTAAGTATTTTATCAGTATTATGGCACAGTGAAAATACTCTGCCAATCAGACAGTTGAATGCTATAAACTGGAGACGGCTGACCAGAAAAAGATTGTGTCCGTTTTTCTACGTATTTACCCGACCCCTTTATAACGAGCAAACCTTTGATCTATGTGACACACCCTTGAAAAATAAAATAAAGCATAGATTCGGTATAAGGATGGGGTACCTAATACTCAGTAGTTATTAATGTCAAAGACTACCTTACTAAACATGACACCATATCAATACTATACAGTGTTTAATAGCCTCACCCCTGGCAAGTAGTGTAGACGTGATTTACAAAGCTAGGCTAAGTTTGGCACAAGGTCAGAAGTATGTGATTGCCAACCACTACATTGCTGATCGGATATGACACAAGATCAATTTTTTAAAGATGAGTACATCTGGTTAGAATACAGTTTTCCTCTTAGAGTAATTATCTTACTAAAAGAATCCAGTCTTCCCGACTACTTGCCCATATTTGATGGTTGAACAAATGCATTCATGCTTTTCTTAATTGCATTAGGGTGGAGTGAATCGCATGCAGCCCCGTTCAAGATTTGAACTTGGGTCACCGATTCCATTAACTACGGTGCCCGTTATACAAAGGGCGCTTCCTAAAGTCAATTTTTGCAACTTATAGATGTGGGAAAATGTAGTTTATGTAGATGGCTAAGCTAACCGTGCTTAAAATCAAAATTCATACTTCTGACTCTTGAAATGCTGAAACAAAATGTGGATTTTGAACGTTAAAAATGCACTTGTTGCAAAGGCGATGACTAATTAGAATATTGAGAACCAAACAATAATCGGTCCTTTTGAGTTCAGTGAGGGTTTCCAAAAACGGGTCCCTTCATGTTTATTCTTTCTCAGCCCTACTAATTTGCTCATAACTTGAAAGAGACAAAAACAAAGATGCATGCCTTTTCCAAGAGCATTAGTACAAATTGCATCGTCCAGAATTGAAACTTTGTCGACGGGTTCATTTCCTACGACGATAGCTATTTTTGCCACAGCGTCTCCAACATGTATTTTAATCTTGTAAAATCTACAGGAAAATTTATGCTGTTAAGGTCTTGTTTTCTGCTATTTTTCTTTGAATCAAACATACTTTTATTAAAATTTTCAACCAAAGTTTTTCGTTGAGAGCTTGAGCCAAAGACGTTGTGTGTCTACGTGTTGGCTACACTTTACTCTGGCATATAAATTTGTAGTATCAGTACACGAGAGAACTGACATATAAAGAAAAAGAAAGAATAATATTTAAAGAACAAAAAATCTGAGACTAGTGATCTATTGTTTAAGAACTGACTAAACTAGACTTCTTTGAGACGAGGAAAAGTCGTATTATATGCTGACATTTCTTTCTACATCAGTTTCTTTATCAATGTTTTGAATGTTAAACCCTTAGCCTTCTTCTGGTGTCTTTTGTTTAGGACCAAATGTCCTAAACGCCACTTCTTTCTGATGATACCAATCTGCCTCTCCACTAACGGGTAATTATTTCTTTACAGCCTAACCCACAGGAAACGAGTTTCTCATTGATCTTATTCACTTTCATATTGGATATCCAGGAAGGATTTTGGAAACCATAAATTAATGTATGTTTTTCTAATTAGCGAATCCCATTTGAAGTTCATAACTACCAGCTGAATGATTTAAATATAGCATAGCATGTACATTCATGCTCACAGAAGCCAAAACGATGTGATAAAACAAAAAGACGTGACAACTAACCTGAAAAGAATCCGTGTATAATAGCAAGCTAGTTTTGTTGAGCCATTCGACTGTTCTACAGATATTCAATGAGCTTGTCATAATAATGAATCACTTAACATGAAAATCATTAACAACGGCTTGCGAAACTAGTTTGACAACTACCACTCTCCGACAGTTGTCCGCGTTCAAAAGATATATACTTTACTTAACTTGGTCAGACACAAAGTTACAGTGTTTGTAAACTCAGTAACGACCATACTCACAGTCAATAACCTCTGAGGTAAACTACTAACAATAAGTTAATAACTTACTACACTAGCAATGGCTCACAAAACTAACCCGATAATTAACACTTTAAAGATATGTACTCTGCATAGTTTGTGCACTAAATACAAGAAATGAATCCTCATAAGACTAGCTAGAATATCTTTAATACAAATGCAAGAGGGTTAAAATTTATCAGAATGTTAACCCAATCTATTTGGGAAAAAAAAGTGTGGCTCATTTAGAAAATGCCCGCAGAAATAAGATTCTTTTTTTTTTTTTCACATCTTTAAATTATCTAAAAGAAAAAAAAAGAAACATGTTTCCACCCATGAAATTACGAACATTGAATAAAGCACCACTCACAATGGCATGTATCACGTGACTTAAAATGGCTTCCTCTTTTCTAGCTGTCTGGTTGATAAAAGAATAAAATATTTTAGAAAGTTTAACTCGCTTTTGCCTTTAAATACTTTACTACTTTTTAAAAATTTTATTTATACATTTATTTGTTTTTTGTTTTTTCTTCATTTCTCTCATATACATTATCTATCAGTTCACTTCGTTCGAAGTAACATGATTACAATCCCGGGAAGGTCATTCAGCGCCGACTGGATTTTAAAAACTGTTCAGATGTCATCTTTAATCTGTGTCGGCCAGTTTTATTTGGTCTTATTTAATGTATCAGTTAATTAAACATCAAGCAGATAGAGTTAATTCAATGAAATAAAGAAACCGAATAAATATGTCTACTTTCTTTTCCCATTACCGAAACAACCGCAACAACAACAAAATTTATGAACCTTGTTTTTTGGCGAGCTTTCGTCTCGACAGAAAGTGAAACATACTTATCTTTCAGAAAATAAAGAAAGCAACATTTATGGTTAAATGGTTGTTTTACGAGATATTCCTTCTAATCAAACTAGTCATCTGACCGAAATATTGAACAAAATTTTTCGTCTTGTTTAAGAAGGAAACTTACACCCACGCCCGCCCGCACACACACACACACACACACACATACATATATATATATACGAGTTATTGAAATGTAAGAACAGAAAAAAATTTCTTGTAGAAACTTGCAAAGCTATTGGACAATGTATTACATTTCAGAATGAATATATGTAATATTATATATATTAAATGGCTCTAGTTCATGAAGTCCTTGGTCGGGTCGAGAACTGTTCAGAACCATTCACATATATATATAACAGAATGAAAAAAATATGACATAAAATGCAATATTTGTTCCAAATTATAATCTATTGAAGCCCATAAAAATGAGGAATCTTATGATAAAAAATCTATACAACCAACAAATTTTATTTTTCTCAACATATTTTTCTTCTATGAATATAAACATAATTGTGTATGTATGGAAAACAAATATTTATCGAAAACCAAAATTAGGGCGGGGATTTTGCTTATAATAACGTTCCACCCTTTATGGGCTTCAATATATAATAATCTCGTGATACATGCCATTGTGAGTGGTGCTTTATTCAATGTTCTTAATTTCATGGGTGGAAACATGTTTCTTTTCTTTTCTTTTAGATAATTTAAAGATGTGAAAAAAAAAGAATCTTATTTCTGCGGGCATTTTCTAAATGAGCCACACTTTTTTTTTCAAATAGATTGGGTTAACATTCTGATATATTTTAACCCTCTTGTTCAATCCATAAGTTTATCAAATATAACGCTCTTAAATTTATGAAAGATTGGATTTGGGTAGTTCCTTTCTATCTTCTCACGGCAATTTATTAAATGCAGTAAGTCTTTTTTGACGACTTAACCCTATTGTAAAAAAACAAAATCTATTAGATGAACCAAGAAAATAACTTACCATCAATTGATTTCTTCAGCTGGTGACAGTCTTGTTTTCCTCCCAAAAACTGAGGTGACTCTAAGCCTTAAAAAAAGTGAATGCATTATTAAGAGATGTCGTTTATTAGAGCATACAAACCACTTGGATATACGAGATCCAATACGTTCAATTTGAATGTAGATTTTGAAGTATTTTCTCCATGAAAGTTTATCACAAGTCTCACTTTTAAATTTTACTGATTACTAACTGGCATTTCAACGTTCATGGATTATTTAATGCCAAAGCCATCTTCGTAGAAGAACAGCAATGATGCTATTTAAACCCTAGATGGGGGCAAAAGAGTATTAGTCGGAAAGTAAATGTAATAACAAGCTGGAATTCTAACTCACTTAGTGCGAAGACGCAGTTCAGCGCTTTATCCATTACACTACGGATATTCTCTCCACACTTACTAGTTATTTACTCAAAATAGTCTGGCACATGTCCATTTTTATATTTACTCGGGTTAGTTTAGTCTGATACAAGGTCAGTTAGATATTCATTAGGGGTCGTTTAGACTTTTTGTGATCCTCAAAATATTGGAACTGCTAGCAGATAGGGGACGTTGTATGAAACGGAACAAGTGATAATCTGAACAAGTGATAATCTGAACAAGTGAGAGTCTGAACGCGACAATTCTGGAGTACATGTCACATGTCGAATAATTTCCAATCCTATCTCTGTTTTTTTGCTCCGTTGCATTTGCAATGCTCGTTTATTGTCCATAAAAAATGTTTCTATTCCTGCGTATTGTTCAAACGAGGCATTTGCTCCCTGTCATGTTATGTAGCAGCAGTTTTTCTAACTTCCAGACGCTCGTAGTAAATAATTCCATTTTAATCACATTAAACCAAGAGGAAAACTTTGTTCCTCTGTAAGATCTTCTCGATTTGATACGTTGAAAGCAGTCTGGATTTTGTCAGGACTTTCGAAGTGAATTTTTCTAATCAATCTACTTTTCATTGACAGTGATTATCTTGTCAAAAACGACTTTATTTTTCTGTGTAGAAAAAGAAGAGGAAGATAAGTGTTGAAACGCTAAGTGGCCTTTGTTTCTATAATTTAATGGGAAATCAATTTTCAAAGCTTCCGACTTTTTTCTGGGGCTTGTATAACTGTTATTTAATATGTTTAAACTTTATGTTTTATTTCTGTCTTAAACTGCAGCAACCCAACCTCTGACTGTTTGCAAGCCTAAAATGTAGTACAACATTCTAACTGGTTAGGTTTTAAAAATCTAATTGCCAAACAACATTTCTAACCGCAATTTTATGAAGGAGACATTTTAACATCTGTGTTCTTCTTCAAGCTTGTAAATGTTGTAAAGTAGCTCTTATTTACAAAGCTTTGCTTAGTCTAGCATGAATGTTTTCTTTTACTTACAGTACCTGCTGTTGCTTAAGTGGTCACCCATTTAAGTAGTGAACTAGTTCATCGCTGCTTAAGTTCGGTGATCTAGCAGTAACCTCTTCTTTTAGCGTAACCTGACAGCAAGTCAAAAGATGATATCTAACACATGAAGAACAAACATGGAAGCTTTCAGCACTTGGAGAGAATGTTAGTGCAGATGCACATTCACTGACAGTACAAACGATAAAGAACTAAATAAATAAAGCATTCTTTAACATTGTACAAAAGATGGCGTGGGAACCTTTCTTTTTAGTTTTAAAACAAAACAAAGCTTTCAAAGAAATGAATATATGTCTTCTTTTTTTAATTCTTAAAGTTTCTTTCTCAAAAGCTATTTTGCATAAATTTCTTTGTGCCTGTCCAAGAATCATCTGTAAAGGGAAAGTCTCTGACTTGAATTTCTGTACAGATACAGATATGATATCTCGCTTAGATCCTCTTTTTCACATGTCCAACTATATACTGAATTTTGAAGAGCAAATAAAGAACTGTATATATTTGCAAAAAGATCGCAAATAAAGAAATATAGTGCTCAAAGAAGCTCTCAGGAATTAATCGGAATTTTTCTTTAAAATCAATTTCTCTCTCTCTCTCTCTCTCTCTCTCTCTCTCTCTCTCTCTCTCTCTCTCTCTCTCTCTCTCCATATATATATATATATATATATATTTCAAAAATGTAAGTTATGATCGGTTTTATGTGAGAAGCGGACTTACCGCAGAGTGGTTAGTTCCGTCGGCATTCTCCTTTAACACAACCTAAAACACTGAGTAATTGACCCACCATTACTTTTTTTTTTAGATGAGACAGGGGCTGCCTGCAAGAAGCCCCCCTTAAAACTAAGTTGATTATTTACTCATCCGTCCGGTAGTAATGCCAGGTAATTATCACACACACACACACACACACACACGTGTGTGTGTGTGTGTGTGTGTGTGTGTGTGTGTGTGTTTATATGTACGCGCTATTTTCCTGTTTTTGCGTCCATAGAATATTGCTAAAATATGCATCAGAATTATTTAATTAAAACAATTCTGTTTCTTTTTCCCGGATACAGCCAGGTGACTCTGCTTGTATTATGAATGTCACTAAACCTGTTACTCAGATTATATTTGTATGCGGAATCACAAAGTTGTGTCTGCAAGTTGATCAGAAAGAAAAGGTTTGAATAAATCGATATCGATCTTGAATTCAATTGATTGGAATATAAAGAGAATTATTCAACACTTACCATTCTCGTCGATTCGTCGGAGCATGGAGTCAGCGGCTTCTCTCATCGCCACAATGGTTTGGATAGCCTTTGGCAAGTAACCCTTGGCAATATGACGGTGGTGATCGACGTCTGCCGGTGATAATAAAAAAGCAATTAATCTCATAACAAATTGAGCCAATTCAATTTCTCTGATAAAAAAAATATTGGTACAATTGATATCCTAACAGATAGGGAGCAAACATGGAAGATTTCAACACTGGAAGAATATGAAAGTGCGCATGTGTGTCTGTAAAGGATATAAAAAGTTGCTTTACGCCTTAGCCTTGAAAAGAGGTACATTTATTTCGAACGGGGTGCGTTATGGAAAGCACTTTACCAAGTAAAAGTCTTTCTCTTCTTGGTTTGGTTTGGTTTGGTTTGGTTTTATGGCAAATCAACCATTGTAGGTTATCTAATGCCAAATCCATTTTTATGAAACAAATGGTTAGTAAACCCCAACCAAAAAGGCACATCATAGCGATATCTTTATTAGAGCAATACACTTAGAATGCGCTTAGATAATTAAACAATTCCCTTTTTTATTTATCCAAACATTTGATATAACCGAGATAATTCTAGGATGCTATTTGAACTCCTTCACTCCTTCTTAAACAGGCATATCAATATAATCAGGACCACTATTATAGTGAGAAATAACTTTTTGTGAAGTATTTGTTCGTACTAAAAGTTTTTTTTTTTAATAATTCAAACTCTGTATATAACGGAGACAACTATAAGATACTATTTAGAACCCTTCACTTTTTTTCTAAACAGGAGCATTAATATCATCATGGACCGATATTACAACGAGAAGTCATTTGGTTCATGGTCGTCTATTTTGAAATTTAAAAAAATCTCAAGTCGTAAGGTAAGGGTTAACAAGCTTATCTTATCAATTCTTATCATCGTATATGAATTCTATACTTGTTACCTTGTGTAAAACTGAATCAAGTTTAATAAATATCCCTTTGAAATTAAATTTATTTGTATTTTTACGTAATCTGACACTGATTTCGGGGTAAAAAATTCTACACGTTGCATCTATTCTAGTTCATCGGGAAAACATTTTTATCGGACTTGTTTTTTTTTTATTTGAACTAATTCGGCTCTCAAAGTCACCGCAATTTTTTTTATTTTACGCCCCAAAATACTTTATATTTTATAAGTGGGTTTCACTTTCACATTTCAATGTAGAATGATCACCCATTTCCGGAACAGTTAGCGCAGGAAAAGATAAATAACCAAACAGGTTGAATTATTCAATTTTTCTTTCTTACTTCCGGTGGAGAGTTTCCTTTTTTTCTATACTTGTTCCGGAAATTAGTTATCATTCTACTGTAAATTAGAATGTGAAAGTAAACCCTCTCTTATGAAATGTAGAATTTTTTTTTTTTGAAAATTTTTTTCTCGGCAAATTTGAACGGGTACACGTGTAGAATAATACCGATTTCGATAATTTAAGATTTGTGCAATCTACTCGGTTACGAAGCTGGATTAAAGAGTCATGCCTTGCGTGATCAAAAGACTCGACCCCGTGAATATAAAAATGAATAGCGTGATGTAGGAATAAAACTATTACTATGTAATAAAACAAAAAATATATAGCGGGAATATTTGAAGTAGACAGCAATATGACTAAAGATTGGTTCCCATGACTGAATTGATTTAAACACCGTCCGGGAAACATAGGTTCCTGAGATATGGGCTTCCAGTTCAAGTCACATCGAAAGCTACGAATTCCCTTGACACTACTGTCGAGTTAGAAAATTGTGATTAAAGGCAAAAAGATGAAGACAAGTTTAGACTGAACAATAGACTGTTCCCAGTTTAGACAATATAAATATTTATTTTGTTACGTGATAATGACCACTGTCGAGTTGCTGATTGATTTTAATGATATGCCAACCCCTCTGGGGTTATTTTATGCCTATTGTATAGAATTGTGGTCATTGTGGATTAATATTCGCATTTTTTTTGTGTGTGGTTGTTTCTTTAGAGTTTTTTTCTACATGATCCTATCGAATACAAATAATTTTTTAAAAGATATATTTCACCTATAGATGAGACCCTAACACGTATTATCACTCTGGATCAGAGTGGACCTGGGAGTAATGGCAATGAAGGGATACTGACCACTCTACAGTGCTCTTGATTTTGATCCTTACCACAAGATCCAGTTTAGGATAACTTTAATTTTTATTTTTATTTTATTTACTTATTTATCTATTTATTTATTGGCGAGTGGAGGTTTGCTTCTCAGTAGATGATACAGTCGGCGTAATGTAAGCATCAACGACAGTGCGATAGCTTTTTGACCTTTTACAAAGGTTATACACAAAACTATTGCTTATTTACATAAAAATAAATCACTAAAATTACTAAAGGATTACACAGGACAGTTATTTGATAAAACCTGCTTTTTATAATACTTGTGAAAATTAGATATCCCATAATTGCAATAAACGCTATTTGTTAGTACACATAATATGCATTGCACATTTACCGTACTATTAACGATTTTATTACATGGAATCCAGGATCGTTCAAAAAGTTCTAAGCCTGACCCAGATTTTAGATTTATTGTACAATTCTCACCTTTGTTTGGGTCTCACCTGCACAGAAATTAAGAAAGAAATCTGAATTACTTTTTCTACTTTTTTAAGAAATAGTAATATATAGCCACACCAAAGATGTTCTGCATGGCTTTTCTTTATTGGTTAGGCTTAGAATATTTTGAACGAACATCGTAGGGGAGTAAAAAAGCACAAAATATTCTCGTTTATTCATTCATATTTTTCCAATAAAGATTAATTTTACTAAAAAGGGTCAATTAATACTTCACTGATCCTGTGCGAATAATAATTTGACACATATATGTTATCAGTTCCTGACACACTGGAAACGAAACCTTGGCTATATGAGATTGTTCGATTAGCTTTGATCTCGATTATGTTCCTTGCAGGCAAGAATTTTCACCAATCAGTATCAAATTCAAGAAGTATTCATTGAATTAATCAGTTCTTTGAAGAAAGAGTTCTTCAGGGAGAAAATTGAAGACTAGCTGCTAAAATAGAATATATTTGATTGAATTTTTTTTTTCAGTGCATTTCAATAAATGTTATCATCTTAATGTATTTCAGATTTACTGATGTGGTAGATTTTGATTAATCTGGAAAATTTGAGAATTAAGTGAAATAATTAAAGGCAAATCTCACCCTCTAAAAAAGAGTATGATTGCTAATCCCTACGTTGGCTATATTTAGATTTTCTTAACAATAAACGTCAAATCTGAATCTTATTCTCAAACTGAACACGTCTCTTATACGATCAATTCAATACCTCGGTTAATAGTAATAGTAATTACTCCAGATAAATAATAATAGTATTACCACTACTTCAAGCAATGATGTCGGAATTATAATGATTATCAATAGTTGAACAGTCATATTCACCATGACACAAGCATCACAGTCACGCTTTTGCTATCGCCCTATCAAAGTACGAGGGTAAATTTGACAAAGAGCCATGATTATAGTGTAATACTTAAGGGTGGACACTTGCATGAAATGCATAGTGGACAGCAATACCAACAGTTATCTCCCATCTCTAACCACCAGCTCCACCTCTATAATTTATTCATTCATTCATTCCAGAAGTCGAACCAATTCTTACTAAAAACAGATTCACTCCACCTCTCCCCGACAATACCTCGTGAGGTGCTTAAAAATGCGGCGTGGAGGTGGGGCGGTGATTTAGACGTGGCGATTATTAGCAGTAAGTGATTGGCTGTAATGAAAGACTGAAAATATTCTCTAACCCATGGCCGAGAGAACACAAAGTAAAGCGGGGGTATTTAGCAGATGGCATGTACATGCTCGGTCCCTGTCATTGCGTGGCTAGACCGAATGTCACTGCACGGGGACGCTATTAGCTATCATGTGATTACGGACCACTGCGTCGAGAGACCGGTTTTAAATTGTTATGTTTAGCGTAACGAGAAAACATTCTTGGCGACGTTCTATCTCATTTATAGCAAAAGAGACCACGTAGCGTAGTGGCTAACATGCGAGACTGCGACATCGTGGCAAGCGAGTTCGAACTCCAGTTGCGAGATTGCGTTCTCTTTCAGACAAATACTCTTTGGAGTATTCTTATTTCCCGAGCTATAGATTAGATAGAAGCACTACACTTCCTCTGCAAGTGTGACTTCGGCACTAAATATTCCACAAAGGTTCATTAGCCGAGTGGATAGAGTGTTAGCCAGTGGTCCGGAGACGAATACACTGTCCAAGTTTTCCTGCTCCTAGATCAGTTACCATACCAAAGCTATAGAGTGCAGTCTGCCCTACTATTTTACTCATTGCTGGTAGAGGGAATAGTTGGGTTTATACCTTTCACAAGGGCATTAGCACTATGTGAACTGCAAACAGCCTCGTCCAGGTTTGAACTCTGGTCACCGTGTTCATTTCCTACAATGATAGTGACTTTAATTCTAAACAAGGTTTTAGCTCCTTTGTTTGCACACTGTTAAATGGTTACAATTTGTCTAGTGGGTAGAGTGTTCGCCAATGGTCCGGGAGATCTGAGTTCAATCCCAGGTTGCGTCATACCAAAGACTTAAAATAGTACTTGATATCTCCTTGCTTAACACTCAGCAATATAAGGAACGTATCAAGGGTAAAGTGGAGCAATCCTGGGAAAGGAGTAGAGCCCTCCCCTACACCTTGGTGTAGTAGCTATTGAAAAGGGAGCCTTCGGTTCGCCCTCGACTACGGTCGCCAATTTTACTTTACTTATAGCCGGTAAAGAACATGGCTCATCTAGTTAAACTTTTATTCTTTTTAGATTAATAAGAAACGAATAAATAAAGTTTATTCAAATGTTTAAAAAATAAACGAGCTATTCGAAACCGGAATTTATTTGGTTCCCCACGAGACCAAAATGTAACGGAAGGTCAGTTTAATGTGGGGTACGCCATAGGAAGCGAAATTACCGTGGGACATTTTTTATGATTATTTCAGCCGGCATTCTCTTTCTGGAGAACCTCGGGCACCAATCAATAATCCCAGCCCTTACCAATTTGAGGCATGGGGGCAAGTGTTGCCTGATGGTAAGGTCCCCTAGAATTAAGCTATTGTTTCATTTCACCCGAGTCCGAAACCTGAGTTGACTACGACCTGATCTATGCCATCATGTCTTTAAACATCAAATGGTTCATCTGAATCACCTGTGTCCCGTTAGAAAAAGAAAATATATATTAAAAATTGTTGCTTAGCATTCAGAAGACCTTCCTCTGCTTAGGCAACAATTCAGTTCTGATGAATATTGATTTTTTTATACAGATATAATTGATTTTATCAGGAGTTTTCTGTTTAAAATATAAACACTATGTCAAACGATCTTTGATTTCCCGGCGCACACGTATACCATTTATGTTTTGTTTAGGTTAGTTATAAATGTTAAATTTGAAAATAGTGAAATTTGGATTCTAATAGTTTTCTCCAACAATCATAAGTTTTCATCTTTCTTCTCCTCCTAGGGAATTTTTGAATTACAAACCAAGGAAAGATTAGTGGGAGAAATGAGTGTCAGAAAATTAGAGATCGTTTCGGTACATTGTAAGCAGATCCTCACTTTCTTAATTAAAAAAAAAAACATTTTTTAAACTGACATATCGCACAAGTTGACGGTGGTATTCTCTATACCAATCAATAAAAAATAGCGAGAAAATTTTGTATTAATAAGTAACGTTGGTGACTATAGTCAAGGGCAACCCGAAGGCTCCCTTTTCAATAGCTACTACACCGAGGTGTAGGGGAGGGCGCTACTCCTTTCCCTGGATTGGTCCACTTTACCCTTACCTTATAATGCTGGGTGTTAAGCAAGGCAGCATCAAGTATCATTTTTTTTTTAGTCTTTGGTATGACTCGACCTGGAGAGTAAATCCCGGTCTCCCGGATTATTGGGGAACACTCTACTCAGTAGGCCAATAGCCGGTTATTAATAGTTTTTTACAATTTTTACTATTAATGGATTTTCCTCCTCTTAAAGAATTATAAGATAAAGTACTACACAAAGTATTTCCTGAAGAATAAAACCATGTACATAATGAAATAATTTATGAACAATAATGACCATCTTAAAACCATAGTTTTTTTTTAATTCCCTATACTAAGGAATCACTTTAAAATCTTCAGATCCACGTAAATGATACGCTTTAAAGTTAAGATAAAATCTTACCAGCGCCCTGTGGGCTACTCTCAATGACACCTTGAAATTCATTGACTAGTCCTCTTGCTCCAAGTCTGGTTTTGTTCAAGTAACTCCTCACAGCTTTGATTGGCACATCTGAAACAAACAAAAAAATATTTTGAAATGTAATTTTAAAAAGACCCTAATGCCTTTTTATTACAATTATTCTTCTAACTCTTAATTTTACGACTAAGTGATATTGACAGCACGGAGTTTCCCCCCCATCTCTCTCTCTCTCTCTCTCTCTCTCTCTCTCTCTCTCTCTCTCCGTACCAATCGTTCATCGTTCCTAGCAGGTCGTTTAGACTGCATCCGGTGTCCACACAGAATTGTTTAATGTAAGTCTTTACTGGTCGGCAAAAATTTGTGTGTCCATATGTAGGAGTCCATGGGAGGCCGTCACTTATCAGTTCGTCCACATTTTACCAGCAGTGCCCAGCTGGTATTTTTCTATATTCACTTCAATATGATCATTGCTTGACTTTGTGACCAGTAAGTAACACTAGGTACAGTAAGCAAGTTGTAGCCTTGAGCCAGACAAAGTAAAAACTTTGCAAATGAAAGAAAAAAGTCATCATGCACATTATTTTTTAAACAGAAAAGAAGTGGGGAATAAATCGTTTAGCCGTTTGTTCTGGCTACAAATCTAAACCTTTTAAACACAGAAGATACTTTTCATAATAGATTTGAATGACAACGTAAACATCTTGTAATAGATATCATCTAAGTTTAAAATTTTCACACTACAGCTGCTTACAGGAGTGGATTCGATGGCATAAAAACAGGTTTCTTAAATAGCATGTCACGCTGACATATAATATTTTATTCGCTTCGATAACTGTGGGGAGGGTCCCCGTGGGATAATGTCTAAAGCGCTCGACTGCAACATCGAGTATGAACTCAAGTCACAACATTACGTCCACTTTCGAACTAATACCCTTGGGAAAGGCATGAACCCCACTGCAATGGGTTAAATTTCACAACTACATGCTTTTGCATTTAATGACCCACAAAAATTGATATGCCATTAAACAAAGAAACCAAACCAAATAAATAACTGAGAAATGGTAGCTGTCCTATTTTCAGACATTCCGATTCTCTCTCTCTCTCTCTCTCTCTCTCTCTTTTAAAATATACTTTTAAAAATGCCCTTTTCCCTCGATCTCCTAAGATACTATTAACCCACTTTCTTAGACGCATTTTCCGATTTTTAGTGGCTCCCAGTACTGGATTTTTCAACTAAAACCTTCAAATTATCATAAGATAGCAAACTTTTTACTTGTTCTTGTTCCCGGATAGGAAGTGTAATTTCTCAATTGCTCATGCCTAAAGTAAATGGAAAGGATTTTTTTTCATCGACAAACTTTGCGTTTATAGCCTGTGTAATGGTATTTTGAAAACATGATAAGAGACTGAGTTAGTAGGGTGATACATGAAAAAGATTCACATTACTGTCGCCAACCTCGAAAAACTACTCACTTTTTGTTCATTTTTAATAACTTTAATATAATCAGATGTTAATTTTGATTTATATGTTGCTTTATTCAAACTTCAAGAAAGTAAATTTACCCGTTTTTACATAGAAATAGTTTAATTTCTAAATTATAGAAGGTAGAAAAATGTTTGCAAGAAACAATGCTCATTCGCTATACTTTTACAGTAGAAGCAATTACAAATCCATGCTAACCAGTAACAAAATTTGAGTTATATATTATTCAAGAAACAAAAGAAATGTTTGAAGAGACTAATGGCCATTTTCCTAATGACCGTTTTAAAAGCGTTACCTTCAAATCTTAACAAAATCGAATGATATTATGAAGATTTGACGGTTTTAAAGTAGTCAATTAGTCTATGTTAAACGAAAAGAGCGTAAAGACTAAGCCGAAACCGAACTTTTTCAGACTTAATTTTTCCGATGCAGGTATTATGGAGGAACAAAAAGTTTTCGTTAGCAGACCTAAGCCAAAACTTTACAAAGACTGGCCTTGGAATAAAATAATCCAACAAGTGTTGCTATGAACAACAAAGCTTTACGGCAGAAGAGATTTAGTTTAGATATTGAGAAACATTTTTTTCATTCTGAATCCCGGACTCTTCAAACAAAGAATTAAAGAATTAGCTTCATAACCGCCTTCGTTTCGTTATTGCTACTGATGATATTTATGGCTAATTTAAGCTAAATTTGAACGGGTTTTGATTCCTTCTTGAAAAAGTTGTTTTAACCATCTGTAAGATTACAATGGAACAGATAAAATCCTCGTTACTATCAAGTGGACGGCTATTGTTGTTAGTAAAGTTTTCTCAATTCAGTGTGAGTCTTACTCTATTTTGCTGACGCTTTTTCCTCTGCAAAGAAACACGAGATAGATATTTCAGTCGTTTAAAATAACCCAGTATAGTGGATCCGTGGTGTGTTCTTAAATTAGAATCTGGTTTATTCAGCTTGTAAAAATTTGAAATGGGGTTTGACTAAAGAAGATCGGGGTTGTCTGGCTGGCTAGATGGATGGATGGCGAGATCAAAGAAAAAGAGCCTTGGTAACGCGATTTGATTAAATGAAGACACGACACGTTGCGAATCACCGTTGCAGAACATGTTTATATTAGACTTGATATGTGCCCATTAAACTGATTATATATATATATATATATACAAGACAAGGATGTGGATACCTCGCGTAGATCAGGGTAGAAAGTATTCAGTACGATAAAAGATGTGTCCAAGGCAAAGCTGGACAAGACTGCGTGCTAATATCTTCAATAGGACCATTTGGCTTGCGATGTTATCAGCAAGCAAAAACGTGGTTACCACGAAGAAAGAAGAACAAAGACTGATTACGATTCAGAGGACTTTGAAACGATCCATCCAGGGAATAGGATTACATGAGCACATCCGAATTGCAGTAATTCAAGTTCAGAGTGGAGTTAAGGACGAGATCGTTGAGTACCAAAAGTAAAAGTTTTGCTGAGCCTGACATGTTTCAAGTTTTTCAGATAGTTTAGTGTCATAAACAGGACACTCCTCAAGGAATGTTTTACGGCTACAGTCAGCTGATAGGGAGTATGTATGCTTAAATAACTTACCTATTTTTAGTTAGCTCTTTATGAGAGCTTCTTTTTTAAGTTTAAAGGGTTAAATATAGTTAACAAAGAAATACTAGGATTATTCAATTAATAAGTGGATTTTTTAATGAATTTTTTCGGAACTTTTTTCATAAGAGTTTGTAATTGGTTCATAGAAAAAATTATTTTAATCTGTCGAAAATATTTCTTTTGATGCCATTCAAAATAGTGGTAAATCAAAAAGTGCTCCAGACTTAAACAGAGGTCTGTCATCAAATTTTTGCAGGCTGGGAAGTTCAAATCATGTGAAATTTACAGACGAATGTGAGATGTATACAGAGAAGCATGTTTTAGTAAAATAAAAAAAGTCTTTACAAATGGGCTAATCATGGGTTTGCCATTACAAACCTAAATCAAGATAATCCATCGAGTGGAAACACACTGACTCTCGAGTAAAGAAAATATTCCGAGCCCCTCAGTCAGTAAAGAAATTAATTCTGAGATACCATCATCATCATCATCATGTGACGCTGCTTGCTCGGATCTACCAGACCCTCTCTCGCTACCCTTCTCTATCGTTCATCGCTCCCGGGACGTCTTCAAGGCTATATCCTGTATTGGCGCAGAGATGTTGTATATAGGTTCTAGCTGGTCGTCCTGCCTTTACTCGTCCATGTGCAGGGGTCCACAGGAGTATATCGTGTATGAAGTCGTCCTTACTTCTCCATCAGTGTCTCGCATGTCTGATTCATCAGCCTTGGATACAGCTGCTGCTTTGTGAGCTGTTGCCTCCAGGACTTGTTCAATATTGCTCGCAGCATTCTTGTGCAATTGCCGTCAAGCTTTTTCTCCCTACGTTTAGTTAGCGTCCATGTTGTGCATCCATATAGCAGTATCGACACGGTCGCTGCTTATAAAAAAAACTGCGTTTTATTTTATCGGTCAGGTCTGACTTCCATACGACCGATAGTCTATCGATAACTGTCCATGCCTTTGCTAGTCGCGTCTTGGAAAAAGTGCATCTGTAAACTGTACTTCCTACTGCCAACTTATTCGGCAAATGGACCTCGCAGTTTTCTGTTCTAATCTGAACCATTATCCTCGTTCCCCAAAATCTGTATATTCCAATGTAATCCTGATTATTTGTTCTTGTTCTTTCTAATTCCATTATTTCGAATCTATTTTCCCACCCTGTCTTTCAATGTGATAGGTTCGGTGGAAAATCAAATATCAGACATTAATTTTTGCTCAAAAAATTTGCTGTCGTATGGGAACGATTTTCTGACTCCCAATTTCAATATGAAGGCATTTCAGCTTAAAACTGTAACGAGAGGTAAAACCTCCCAACCTCACCGCAGAAATGCATGTTCTATGTATGATACAAAACTGCATCTGTTCTTGTGATCTGGGGAGCGTGAATCACCTCTTCATTTCCATTACTCCCAGGTCCACTCTGACTCAGAATGCTTGTGCCTTTTAGAGTCCCACCAATGGGTTAAATTG
Organism: Sepioteuthis lessoniana; assembly: GCA_963585895.1. Lineage (NCBI taxonomy): Eukaryota > Metazoa > Mollusca > Cephalopoda > Myopsida > Loliginidae > Sepioteuthis > Sepioteuthis lessoniana. The sequence goes on from OY757906.1 coordinate 57,041,204, forward strand.
ATCTGTTTAGAAATAATTCGTATTCGACAAAAATCTTCTGTACCATATATCTGTTAGTTATTTGTATTTTGAATAGTAACTTGAAACTATAGTTGTTTGCTAAGGATTATTATTATTATCATAGTGAGTTAGCTGGTGGCCTTTCACTGGAGGCTGAGTTGTTGCAAGCCTCCTCAGGTCTCTGGGACTCTTCTCGGTATTCTGGCCGGTTTTTGCAATGCTGTAGTTTGAATAGTTTGGACTCGTCCTCCCATTTCCAAGTCTCCCAGCCCCCCTTGTCCTTTGGGGACTGTTTCAAGTGTACCAAATTACAATTGGTATCACTGTCATCTTCATGTTCCATAACTTTTTTTTTTGTTCTCCGGAAATACTTGTCTTACTTTTCGTTTTCTTTGATTTTTATTCAGTGGTCCGCCGGGACGACAAAGTCCACTATTCGGCAGGTTCTGTATTTTGCTAACTACTAGTACTACTACTACTACTACTATTATTATTCTGAAACTATACATCTAAGACCAAACAAATGTTATTAAATAGTCCACTATTCGGCAGGTTCTGTAATTTGTTAATTACTACTACAACTACTACTATTCTGAAACTATACATCTGAGAGCAAACACATGTTATTAAATACTGAAACCATATAATCATTAGTATTAGATAAGTTTATCGTTAACACGTCGTATATGATATTTTTGGGGAGATGTGGTGTAATGGCCTATCGGCACAAAAAATGGAATCGGTGAGATCAGATAATAGCCAAAGCGTTTTTGCGTTTCCCCTCGCACTAATGTTGCAGGAAATCATAAATCCAGTCTTTCTCTCAGTTGTGGGTTAAATAGCAGTGTAGACTACATTTATTTATGGCGGCACCCCCATTATCATACACCAAACGGTGATGCAGAGATTTTATAGACAAGTGGAGTAAAAGGTTATTTTCGATTGGAACAGGCGATAGGAAAGTTTGTGGTGAGAGTTGGATGTTAGGTGTGCTGTAGAGCCAACGTTTTATTTTGGTTTTGAGTTTAACATTTTAGAAGGCTCTTTTTAGAGGATTCAATATTTTCCTTGAAAAATTTTCCCCCTCCTCTATAATAGACAGTTTAGGAAAAACTCAAGATGGCCGGTCAGAATTATTAAAATTTATGAACGTGAGGAACAAAATGAAACATCGTGATCGTCTATTCTTTTGTCAAGTGACAAAAATTTAGGTGCATATAAAATTTTGCAAAACAAAACATTATGTCATTCAAATATAAATATAAACTACATTTAACAGGAATGAGCTTGTTTTGCTGTTTAGGGGGGAAAGGATGATATATGAGGCGTTAAACATCTATTTAGATGTTTGGAAAATAATACTATGCTACATTTTTGCTTGTTTCCCGAGCCCAGCTTGGTTTAAAGTTGATCGTCTAGTTCCAGAGGGCATTTCCCTCAGGTAATACCTGCTAAGCTGAGCTGAGATTATCGTTTGGTGCCTAAGGCACCACTAAAGGATAATGTCGAAATACTAAAAGGGACCAAGCATTTTTATGATGAACGTCCAAGAGTCTCAATTCGTGCGTAGCCTCTTGCATTAAAATGACCTGGTGTCAAATCTAGCCAGGTCGGTGGTCGAATACATCCTCTTTGCTGCATTTTCATCATATAACAGTCGATTAAGGTAATGCAAAAGTTTATAGCTTTTTTGACAGAGCGTAGAATACTCCGACCTGGCTTAGTTATGATAGTATTGATATTAATCATGTTTCAACTCAAAAATCGTGTTCAACTAAAGAGTCATCATCCAATGAAGGCTTCACTGGAAACACAGCAACTTTTTTGGAGCAAAAGTTGTATGAAAATATTATTCACACACACACACACACACACACACACACACACACACACACATATATATATATATATATATATATATATATATATATATATATCAACCCCTTCCCACTAGCAGGATGTGACACCAGGTCAATTTTATGCAGAGTTTAACTGGTTTGAATTCCAAGACCGGTTGCCATACTAAGGTTAAAAAACAGTCTTCCTAACTATTTACCTATAAGAGGAAGGAGAATAGTTGGATTCACAACTTTCCCGGGGCTATTAGCGTGATTAAAAATACCTCGTTCAGGATTTGAACAAGGGTCACCGTGTTTATTCCTTACGACGGTGTTCATGTCTATATACGACTTATTTATGTACCCTGTGATATCACAGGATCATTTTCTATTCTTTTTCTTTCTGACGGGAGCTAGGTAAATCAGATGTGCCGATATCTATACTACGGGGAATTAAAAGTTTGGTAATATTTCGATAATATGCGACACAATTCGGATGCATTACATGCTTTTGCCGTGGTCGTGAAAGTGACACACTGGACTGTGAGATGCCGAGCTCGCTTGATACTCTTTGAGGGCTACTTGAATGATTTGACTGTGGATTGGACAACTTCATTCACTTCAGGCCTCTGAATCCACGATTTTAGGCCTGCAGGACCTTGCCTGGTTGTCGAGGTTCTGGCATCCCGAAAAAAATTTCTTGAACTATTTGGTCATTGTAGCGTGATCGCAACTGCGTCTCTACATTTTCACACAACAAACGTTTTTGGTTGCTTCCGCTGTGTCCTGACCCAGTTCGAACTTGTAGAGCATAATATCCCAAATTAGACCATGTTGCATGTTTATCTGTGCGGATTTCAAAACACACACACACACACACACACACACACACACACACACGCAGCGAAGCAATGCACAACGTGTCAGCACACCAACTGCCACAATATTACCAAACAAAGAGGGTGCCTCTCACTGTTTGATTTGCTTCTATTATGTGATATGCGCGCTTCAAATTAGACCGTACCAGAATATTGCGAAACTTTTAATTCAACTTAGAATTGGATTTCGAAAATCAGAATCAGAATTTTAAATAAATTCTGATTCTGATTTTCGAAATTCCATTTAAAACATAAACAACCAGAGCAGACATTTCATTTAAGCTACGTTTACAAAGCGAGCTATTGGTCTCTTCACAATAAATCCCTCTTCTTGGTTGGTTGGTTTTTCGGTATGTCAGCTCTTGTTGGGTTAGTTAATGCCGAATTCATTCTTTTTTTAAGCAATTATATGATTTTAATTTACTAATGATAATCATTTAGATTTAGTTATATGGTTTCAACTATTCCTAATAAATAATAATAATAATCATTTGTTTGTTCAGGGTTTCAAGTATCTATATCAAACACTAATGATTTATATACGATTATTTTCTTTCAAGTAACTATTCCGAGCGTAAAAGAGAACACAGCTTGTATTAAACTGGAGAATCGAAGTAAATATAGAACGTTATCTCATCTTTTCAGCTCAGATTATATTAACCGCTCAGTGCCCTGACCTTGTCATCTGGCTAATTAATTCAAAAAGTCCATATCATCTTTTGAGGTAAATGATGACTGGGGTTCATGAACTTGAAGTTGAAAATTATAAAGCTTGGTGAGAAGAATATGGAGAAGCACTAAAGTTGGATAGTAGCTGCGTCTGCATCTGGAATTGCTTTACTCTAACAGAAATCCCACAAAGCCAGGAGATATCGTGAGGTATTACTGGTATGTTCCGGGTTTGCAACAATGAAGTTTCAACCGTGTAACCCAGTCGAATCAAATGAAAGCTTCACTGGAGGTACAGCCGCTGCTTTTCTAACAATAGTTAAATTATTATGTATTTCTATACACTACTTGTTTATGCATTTTGTGATATTTAAGTTAGGAGGTATTAAACAGATATGCCAAAACTTTCATTTACTCAAATGATTCCATATATTGTGACACAGCAAATTCCAGAGGTAGGAGATCGGTTTGTTGGTTAGTTTTATGACATGTCAACCCTTGTTGGGTTACTTAACGCAGAAGCCAGTCTTTTTTAAAGTAGTTACATGATATGATCTTAACTTAATATACCTATTAATGATAACTTATTTGCACAGTTATATGGTTTCAAATTTCCCTATCAACAACTCATAATTTTCCAACAGATCTATTTGAACCACAGATGCGGGCCTAGCCGGTACTACTTGTGCAGGTCGCAATTGACCTGAGAGAAATGGCGAAAAAAAAAAACGGAGGAATACACGAGTAGTTACTTTGTAAGTTTTGAATTCAAATAAAATGGTATGGACTAGTAGAAGCCCTGGTTTCAAGAATTAATTCCATGAATTTATAATTTTCTAACCCCAAATCAAGAGTCGACTTAAACACGAAATCAACTTATACACAAATATATTAGATAGGCTTGAACAAATTGTTATTCTATCTGTAGAAATGCGTCATTATTTACTGAACATGATACAAAATTGGTTTTAGGAGTGTTGAGCTAGGATTAACGATAATAATGACGTAGGATTTGGAATGTGTGAGAAAAGCCAAATTGTGAAAAATTAAAGAGAGAGAGAGAGATAGATGAAATGAAAAATAAAAAGAATGTTAAAAAGAAAACAGGAAAAGAGTGAAATGAAATTATGCAAATAAAAAAGAGTAGAACAAAGAAAATTTGTAAAGAAAGACGATCAGGTTCAAGTTCCTTTGTTTTAATTGCATATCAATGTTCGTAGGTTAATTAATGCCAAAACCATAAACGTAGTTATTGTTACTATTTAACCCATAGGTGGGGGTATAAGGAGGATCATACCTTTCCCAAATGTATTAGTGAGTGAATGTAATAGCGCCACTAGAGTTCGATCTCGCTTATTACGCTGTCACTGTCCAACACGTTAGACATTACGCCACGAGGACTATTAAAGGTTGGTGATAAAATGACTAACAATATTTAGAAGATTGTTAAATATTTTAAGAAATTTCAAAAATCAGAAAAAAGAGAGAAAAAAAGGTAATACATACGCTTGGCTTGGTGAGTTACCTGAAAAAACAAAAGAAATATAAAATTTACTTTCACAAATAAAGCAAAGATAAATAATTACATAAGAAGTAAGGATTCTTAGAATCATGACGTACTCGATATAATTAGCTTCAAAGTAAAGTTTTCATTATTTCTGGAAAAAAATCTTTACTTTATACAAACACACGATATCATTATTCTATCATCAAATTACTTTCATTGACTTTCTATCATCTCATACTACCTTCAAATAAATTTCAGCCAACATATTAGATCGTAAACGCTTGCAGCATTTTTTTTTAACAAAAATACGCAGGAACCATTTACAAAAGGACTGTGACATGATAGGAAACAAATATGTATTTACCCAACCATTTCACCACAGGCAGGATGCAACGAGTTATTTTTAAGCGGAGTGCAATTTATTTAAAGTTAGACTTTCTCCTTCTCCAGTGCCAGTTGCAGTATCAAGACTGTAATTGGAGATCATAATAATTAAACTGACTTCGACATAAAATAAACTAACATGAATTGACCTGCCGTAGAAACCAACCAACCAACCAATGATCTATCTATTTACATCAGTCTGTAACCCAACGCCTCTGCCATGGGCAGCAAACGACACAAAATCAATTTTTAGGTTTTCTTTTTCCTAGACCAGTTACCGTATCAAGGCTAAAGAACCCAACAGCCCTACTATTTACTCCATAGAGATGGACTCTTTCCTTTCTCAAGGACATTAGCGCGAAGTGAAATGCATGAAAGGTTCGTCCAGGATTTGATCTTGAATCACCGAGTTCATTTCTTTCGACATATTTGGCAAGTGAATTGCATGTAGAAGAATTTCCCATGCTAGTTTTATGCCACATTTACAACATAAAGGTATTTTCCAGAAAAAATCGATTTCCCTCCTCAGAGAAAGGTTGTTTCTATTACATCCTTCAAACGTATCATTAACTTACTACTCCATAGGCCACTGCCTGAGTTTGCTCCAAAACTATTACTATACAGCAGTTCAAAAATAAGTCCATCTTTTATATGTATTTGATAATCTATAGCCGTATTGGTTCTAGGGTATGGTTGTACTAGATGGACTCTAAAAAACGCTTGGAGAAAAAGCTAGATGGAAATTCCTGGAAGCAGCATCCGACAAAACAGCAGCCGTATAGCCACTTGTCTCCCATCACACAAAACATCCAAGTAAGACGGATAAAACATGCTGGGAATTGCTAGAGTAGCCGAGGTGAACACATAAACGGCGTTCTCCCAGTGTTGGCCGACCAGCAGAGACTTACATGCAATCAGTGCAGACACTGGATGCAGTCTAGAGGAGCGGCCAAGAACGATGTCTGATAGGAACAGATGGCTATCAGCGTGACTTTATGATGATGGTAGACTTCTAGTGCTGTTAGCTTTGGTGATAAATAATACATGATAATATCTATTTTGACTGTATAACATTTCATTCTAAATAAAATCCTGTTCTTTTTCAGTTTAGAAAGAAATAACTTTTTATCCCTATATATATATATATATATATATATATATATATATAAAAACCCGACGATGTAAATATAAACAAAATACTTCGAGGATTTATTTATTTATATATGATAGTATGCCTACGCTCAATGTTTAAGTTTTTTCTAAATAATTTTTGGCTTATGATAACGCATTCTAACATCTCTCTGAAGATGGTTTAACGAAAATCCGGAATATTAACGTGGGCATATTATTATGAATGAATAAATACATTCTCCGAAGATTTTGTTACGTATGTGTTTATTCTCACTTACAAAACTACAAATAATCATTTATTAGCTCGAGCACTTTATAGTTCAATAACATTAATCGCATATAATGAACGATGAACTCGTGTCAATGGACATGCAGTATAGGCTGACCAACTAGGACTTACATTAACTTTGTGTGGATACTGGATGCACTCTAGACGACCCAGTAAGAGTGATGGACTATAATGTTGATTTTGCTCCTCCTACTCCCCTACTCTAGGATAGTGTCACTACAAAATTGAATGAAGATTTTATTTTGAAATTAACTTTGAAAAAAATGTTTAAAATCATCGTCACAAGCCCTTTGGCATATCTATAAGTTAAGCGATGTGAACATTGATCGATTGATTTGAGCACCTGAAAATCGATTTTCACATCGTGAAACTAACAATTATGCTAAAGGGCTTGTGACAATCCTGATTTTAAACATTTTTTAAAGTTTATTTAAAGTTTTTAAACGACGCTGGTTATATATATATATATATATATATATATATATATATATATATATATATATATATATATATATAATGTAAGTGTATTTATATATGAATTACTGAAGTGGATATCTCCTCCAAGACAGAAATCATTTATTCATTGTATACTAAAATAAAAATGATTGGTCCAATGGAAAATGTTAAACAATTTTCTCACTGTTTAATATATTATTACCATAGGACTTCTAGCTGTCTCGTTTATTCCAAAGATAAATATGAACTGACTGAAATAGGAACTTACATCAAATGATATACAATGATTAATGGGTTAGATAAAGGTACATAAACGAGATAAAATATATGCGCTCACAGAAACATGCTTAGATAGGCATATCGATTGATAGACAGACATACACATTTACAGATAGATAAGCATGCATAAATACTGATAGATAGATAGAGAGATAGATAGATAGATAGATGTACTTAATGATAGACTACTTACTTAGGGATAGAGGTACTTATAAATAGACGTAGATAATTACAGATAGACATACATACAGATAGATTGATAAACATGCCTGCATACTTAAAGATAGATAAACACAAGGCTCCCTTTTTAATAGCTACTACACTGAGGGGTAGGGGAGGGCGCTACTCCATTCCCTGGATTGCTTAATCCTTACCTTATAATGCTGAGTGTTAAGCAAGGCAGTATCAAGTATCATTTTTTGACTCAACCTGGGATTGAACCCCAGTCTTCCGAACCATTGGCGAACACTCTACTCGTTTGGCCAATATGGATGCGATGGCCTGAGTTCAGTTTCTGGACGAACTCTTTTGCGTTTCATTTTACACTAATGCCCTTTTGAAAGGCATGAACTCATTTCTTCAATCTACCCCCAGCTACAGTTACCCAGTCGGCTGGTTCTCAGCAGAGGAGTAAGACTCTCCCAACGAGTGTTCGGGATATGATACTAAACAATCTCATGGTGAGGTTCCAGTAATGTGGGGGCTATGGAAAAAACGGAGTACCCCACCTTACAATCGCTACCAGGTCCACTCTGGCCCGAAGTGGTAGCACCTGATTTGGTCTTATCTATGGGTCAATGAGAACAAAACTGGGTACTTATGTTAAACTGAATTGTTTGAAATAGAACTGTTTTGTCATTCAACTTTGTGTAAACAAAAAACATACTTATACTAAACTGAATTGTTTGAAATAGAACTGTTTAAATGTATAAAAATCGATTTGGCTTTAATGACTTACAATGGTTGATGTGCCATAAAACCAAACCAAATAAATCAAATACAGCAACGGGTAAATTGTAAGATATACCGGGCTTTTTAACTTCTTTAGACAACCGGTCTAAGGGAGGGGGAAAAGAGAATTCAAACCAGCTGTACTCATTTGAAAAAATGACCTTGAGTTTTATCCTTTTCTATAGTGGCAGGATTGAGTACACACATACATATATGCATATACACATATGGACAGCAGACATAGACAGATTTCATAACTTTTTCAGTAGATAAAATGCAGAGAAAGAACCGTGGATATATGAAGATTAAAATATTCACGCAACTGTACTACAACTATTCTGGATTTATGGATTTTTTAAACACTCTGTCAAATATTTTATATGTTTTTTGTTTTTCGTTTTTTTTTTGGGGGGGTCCCTTCTTTCCATCTATTTAGTTCTGGATATTAACTTCGTTACCCTGACCTCAGAAAAACAGCAAACAAGTGACGGCTGGCCCCCACCCACTGGTTTTAACGTGTAGAGAACAGCCAAAGAAGTACAGTGAAGGAGTCAGCCTCTGAACTCGTTTACCTGAGACCTAAACATAAAATGAATAAAAACTGACAATTATTTTAAAACTCTGCTTGAAAACATAGCCTCTGTCAAAGAAGCCCAAAAGAACCTCGAGCGTTTTCTATTTACTAATAGTGTGTTGCTCTTTATATATATATATATATATATATATATATATATATATATATATATATATATATATATATATATAGGTAATTTAAAGAGAAAAACATCCATCTAAGTCTTCTGGTTCTTTTTATGCCAAAATCTTTTCTAAAAGGTGAACTCTGTACACAAGTACCTATTTACCCTACCGAGGACAGGATATGACACAAGGACAATTTTTAAGCGGATTACAGTTGGTTTGAATTCAGAGTTTTCCTTCTCTTAGATTGTTTGTCTAACCAGGAATAAAGAAACGAGACTATCCGACTTTTTCATAAGCTAGGAGAAAACAGGTGAATTCATGCCTTTCCCAAAGGTATTATCACGATATGAAGCGCAAGCAGCATCGTCCAAGATCTGATTGGTTGATTTCTAACGGAATGTCAACTCCTCTGGGGTTATTTTATGCCAAGAGGTGAGTTAATTGCTTACATTTAATGTTAATATTTACAGTTTTATATAATTTTTTTGCATTTAGTTATATCAAGAATTTTTATTTAATAGAAATAATTTGCCATCAGATTTATTTGGCCAAGAAATGGCACCATAAAAGGTACTATAACAAGGGATGAGGGAACCTGGGGGTAATAGCAATGAAGGAGTACTCTAGATCTCCAGAATTTGAATCTCACTATCCGGTGAAATGTTGATTCATACCCGAGATATCCTTTTTAGAGGGGATCTTACCCCCTCTTCAAAGTATAGAATCAGTTTATATAAAGCCACACCAACGTTGATGTCCTTTATTTGAACTCAAGCCGTAGGTTCCCTTTCCGAAGATGACAACCGTTTTAATAAGTACATCTCCTCTATACCGAAGTAGCTAAGAATGTTTCTTTTTTTTTTAACTCTATTACTATAATACAGTAAATGTCCATCTCTTTGTTCTTACATAGCTCAAGGAAAACTACAGCCACTAATTTTTTGGTGAGGTGCCTCAAGTATTAGATATTGACTCTGACCCTACCCTTTTAGGTTTAATAGAGAGGTGCTACTTGAGACGACGGCTTCTTGAAGCTTAAATATATACTTGTTTTTTACCCGACTACGGATGACCAATAGGTTCTAGCTTCAATGAGGTTCGCAAAAGGTTGCTGAATACGACAAGATTCTGAAGAAAACCACTGAATACAACCTCTGAAATATGATGAATGTGATTACTTGTCCGAATAGCATAATGGTTATCGTCGTCCGAAATTGAATCGGCGACTAGAGCTCAAAATCCTGAAAGAGGTTGTTTGCGTTTTACTTTGTGCTGAATCAATTTCTTTCCCTCCTAGCTATGAGTAAATAATGGGGCAGACTAAATTCTTAAGAATTGAGTAAATATATACTTGTCTGAATATTTCTCATAATAATTTCTCATTTCAAAAATCCAGACAGGAAAAAAACCGTTATAAAAATGAAGTTAAATGTACATTTGTCTAAATAACACCCTTGAGATCCTCGCTTCTTTTTTGATAATATTAGTAACTCTGGCTTTAAAACAAGGAACAGCGTCACAATGTGTATACTACTTCTATGCAAATTTACCGACCGCTCACATACAAACTTAAAATCGACCATTAGAGTGCGATTTAAGAATTTAGGTGGGTGGTTGACGCAAAAAAAAAACGGTGGACTATCATTGCTTTAAAGTTTGGATTAAAAATGGATGCTGCTTTCTTGACAATAGCAGTTATTTAGTATTCTCATATCCGAGACAATCCTCTATTGTTGTCGCGATAGATTAATATGATTAAATCTTAAATAAGAAGCTTCGCTGACGATATAAAGGAATTTCATACAAATGAAAGTTATTCCTCCATATAAAACTGAATTCATTTCTTCAGACACAAAGCGATGCATCTCTTTATTCATTTTTCGACAATAGCATAAATAGTTGAGAAAAGATTGATGCACAATCCACTCGCCCACACATCTATCTCTTAATATACCTTATATACCCGTGTTTAAGTACATCATTTCTAAAGGTCGACCCTTGCTTTATGGTCCTTAAATTTCAACATTACAAAATTGTTATTCGTTTAATGCTTGATGCTAGTTTTTTACTAAGCATTAGGTCCACAAAATTCGACCCATACACGAATATATAAAGTATTTATACCGCTCCTCAGGAAGGTGGATTTTGATGCAAAGTCAAGATTAATGTGACGATCGTCAAACGTATGTGTAGTCAGGGACAAAATTAACAATTTTTCTTTTGACATTGTCCGGGTGTCATGGATTGATCTTGACTCTACCTCACTGAATTCTATGAGGAGATATAGCCTGAAGGATTAGCTCCATGGAACCATACATGGACCTTCATTTGGTTGTATATATAAATTCTTGAAAAAAAATCAAGTTGATCTTCAAGTGTGGACATATTGATAAATTTTTTGTGTGTCATTTACCATCTTACTAAATGTATAAATGATTTTTCGTGTGTAACAGTCACGTGAACAAACTTCATGTCCCGTGACAAATTCCTCAAACCATGAATACAGTTCATTAGCCACTTTCCTCATGTTTCGGTCTGATGATTGTGCAATCCGTATGAAACTAAGAGTAACGGACTTTAAGAGTAAATAATCTGAGGGTTTTTTTTTAGGTTTTCTGCTTGGTTTACCATAATGCAACAGAGCACTTTCTATGTACTGTTCTTATTTGCATTTATTTTATATATATATATATATATATATATATATATATATATATATATATATATATATATATATACGTGGTGCATTCAATAAGTTTCCAGACTTTTTTGTACAGGCATTTAAAATTGTCGTAGACTCTTGAAAATTCACTATGTTATTGCTATACATCTTATGAGATGACTGACCAATTGTTATGATTTCAGGTTCAAATCAACAGCTACAGCAGGAATTGGAATGCACCCTACTTAAGCCTGATTGTCACAGTTGGTGAATTTCAAAATGCAATCTGAACTTTAGAAGAACGATATGCAATAAAATTCTATTTTAAATTTGGACAAAATGCCATGCGATGAAAGCTGGATCAACTGCTATGACCCAGAGACCAAAGACTGAGTTTCCAGCGAAAGCATGCTGGCTCTCCCAGACCCAAGAAGGCCAGACTGAACATATCCACCCACAAACTTTTAATGATCCCTTTTTTTTTTGACAGCACTGGCATGATCTACATGCACTGGGTTCCCACTGGACAGACAGTCAACAAGGAATACTTTGTTGAGGTTTTAAGGGAATTCAGGAAGAGATTCTGTCGGAAGAGGCCAGCACTCTTCAAATCAGGTCAGTGGCATTTCCACCAGGACAATGCACCAGTCCACAACTCCATCCTTGTCACAAACTATTTGACCAAGATGGGCATCACTACAGTTCCTCAGCCTCCCTATAGTCCAGACCTTGTTCCCTAAGCTTACAGGCTGTCGTTATGAGACAATTGAGGAGATGAAAAAGGCTGTGACAAAGATGATTGACACGCTCACACAAGAGGGCTTCCATGGGGCCTTCCAGAAGTTGTATGAACGGTATAACAAGTGAATTGCAGCCAGAAGAGCTTACTTCGACGGGGACTAGAGTTTCATGAGTTTACTATCAATAAAAGTGCTCATACGAAAAAAGTCTGTAAACTTATTTAATGATCCTCGTGTATATATATATATATATATATATATATATATATATAACTAGTCATGGCTACGTAGCGAACATATTAAATTTAAAACAAATATTGATCAATCACAAATGATCAAATGATCAATTACATCAAGGTAACATTATTGGCATAATGAGTTGAGTGTCCCCCCATGGACCGGGAGGCCAGAGTTCAATCCAAGGTCGTGTCATATCAAGAAAATGGTTCTTGATGCAGCCTTGCTTATTACTGAGTAGTTTAAGGATTAAGGGTAAAGTGAAACAATCCAGAAAATGGAGTAGTGCCCTCCCCTACACCTTGGTGTAGTAGCTATTGAAAAAGGAGCCTTCGGGTCACCCTCGACTAAGATCGCCAACTTTTCTTTTACTTTTACATCAAGGTAAAAGAAATAGACATCACTTATGTAAAAGAAGGGAAGTAAAAAGAAAAGGTATAGAAGAAAATTGGGATCAAAAATAGTCATCATCATCATGTCGTGTCACGAGCACGAATTTCCCTGACTCTCTCTCGCCATTCATCTCTATCATCCATCACGTTCGGCATGTATTCACGACTAAATCTTGTGTCTGTACAGAGCTGTTGTAGATGAATTCTAGCCGGACGTCCAACACCTGTTCGTCCGTGTGAAGGAATATACAGGAGAACATCGCTTAAAACTCGTAATTAGTGAGATACAGAAAACTAGCTCAAAGTGGGTGAAAAAAAATAAACAAGATAGTGTTGGAACGTCATTCGCTGGTAACTTTGCTTAAAATAAACTTAACAATCATTATTCATTTTGACTTATAGTTATTTTAAGTTTACCGAATATTCCAGAAATTTTCTGTCATCATCTTTAGATTCATGTGATAACTAATGATTATTATTCTTTTTGATGCATTGTTTTTATAACTCACTAGGGTTATCTCCCTTACTGTCTCTTATACCCTTTGTATATTTGTTCTCATTTTTAGCGCTGAGTACTGACTTGCTTTTATTTTTTTCTCCGGTCTTGTATAATAAAGACGATATTGATTATGATAAGATATAAATGAATACAATAAATATAAATTATTATGATGATATATATAATATCTATAGATATTCACTAGTTCGTTTTTTGGTTCAGGTTAAAAAGCGCGGTAGGGATAAACCAAAAATACCCAATGATAACATCATCAGTAAAATAAGGTCTAAAAAAAGTTTGGTTTTAGTGTTACCCTTTGCGTACTTATAATCTGGATACTGGATAATTGATACTGAGAACATTCATCCGGAGTTCTTTTTACGTAGAAAATTGGGGATTCAAACTTTAATGAAATTGACAAGAGAGAAGTATAAGTTGTAGATCTATAGGTTTTGCGAGAGAGTAATGCGTTATTTTGGCTTCATTCCTTTTCTTTTTTTAAAACTTCGTCTCAAGATATTCAGCGCGACAAAGTTTTTGTGATTGTGACAAGCTCATTTAATGTTCAGATATTCTCACCTGTTAAGCAATTCTCTTATTTCCTTAAATCGTAAATACTGACGGTCTATTAAGGTTCGTTCAACCAGCGATTCGAACATGTGGACAACGAAAAAGTAAGCGCGAAACCATTATAAAACAAATGATCCTATTATGCATTTGAAAAATTTCAAATAAAAATTAAACTTTTGTTTTCCACCATCAAACAGAAAATTTTGTTTTTCATAAAAGTTTCATGTGTTTGTAATTATATCGTATAATTATGAAAAAAGAAAAATACAATTTGCAGAAAAATACAGTTTTCATATCAGGACTAGCGCTAACAGAATGCAAAAAAATATATATATATTCTAAAAGGAGAAAAATTGTTGAAAGCTTAGATTTTCAAATTTAACTGCATCATTATTAAAAGACGGATTTTGGTCAAATGTATTTATTTGTGTTGATTATGTATTTTAAGATTCCGTAATCTATGAGATGAAGATTGCCAGCTGGTCTGCAACATTGTAGTAAGCGAGTTTAAAGTTCAGTCACTTTAGTACTTTCAATTTCGGACTAATTCCCTTAAGAAATGTATAAAGCCCCTAATACTCCAGCTATTGGTTAAATGGTACCACTACTGTGCTCCTAAAAGTATGCTTTTGGTATTAAATAACCCACAAAGGTAGATATGCCTTAAAACAAAACAAAAAATCAGACCGTATTTTATGAATATTAATTTTGTTTGTAAGGGAGATATATTATAATTATACTTCTCTATATAAAGAAATAATGGACTTAAAATCAAACATGAAGAATTACCAATTGATACATTTTGATTTAGTTTATTTGTTTAATGGCATATCAACCTTCGTAGTTTATCTAATGCCGAATCCATCCTGGTAGAAGAACAGCAGTGATACTATTTAACCCATAACTGGGAGTATAAAGGTTTTCGTACATTTTCCAACGGTATTAGGCCGAAAGTGAACGTAATAGCGCGACTGGAGTTCGAACTTGCTTACTTCGTTACCTCAGTTCAGTTTTTCCACGGAGACTATTCTTTCGCCAACATGCCATTTTGGAGGGTTAACTTTTAGGATCCAACACGTTGTCGGAGGGACTTACTGTACTCCCTGCAGAGAGATTAGACCCCACCAAAAACGGAGTGTCTTGAGTATGATACTAAACTGAATCTGATAGTGAGGTTCCAGTTCTTGGGAGTGTGGAGTAACCCTTCGTTGCCATTACTCCCTGGTCCACTCTGACCCGGAGTGAGAGTACCTTTTAGGTTCCCATCTATAGGTCAAATAGAGTTGTTTTGAAATTATTCATGTTCGATGGATCCGTGGGCAAAAAAAAAACAAACTCTTCTGAAACAACTGCACAAAAATGTAAACCAGAACGTACACTGAATGCGATTTCCTAACCACTTGGTATAAAATAACACTAGATTAACTGGTCTGCCATTAAGATCAATCAATCAATCAATCAATAAATATATTTTGATCCAGTTTCCCCCCCACATATTTATGTGAATTTGGTTATTAACTGTAAATAGAAAAATTAAAAAGTCTTTGGTGCGTTGGAGAGGAAATATGAGTATGTCTTATATACGTCTCAACACAAAAAAAATGTTGATAAGAAAAAACATCAAGTCCATCGATAACTGTCCTTGATTTACTGAATCAAAAAGTAATTATTGGGAATGTCTGCAGTTTCATTTATTTTATAAAAGAAAATGTATAAATACTTTTTTTAATTTACTTAGAAAGTGAGCCAAAATATTTTGTTGCTTCTAAATTTTGCCTCAAGCAAGATAAGTTTGAGAACTATTGTTGTAGTCTATATTTTAGTGCCAGACTAAGCAATGCTTAGTAATTAAACTAACTCATTTTTTGCAAAGTAAAAACCAGACAGACTAAAATTCTCACGTGACAAAAATAGTTGCATATATTCAAAACCAAAGGAAATTTTTAAATGTTTATTTTTAAGACAGATAAACCCCTTTCCTCACTATGTAGTTTGGCGTAACATTGTCTTCTTTACTAAAATTTCCCTCCATCAATATTAATTGTTTGATTGATTTTAACGGTGTGTAAACTTGTTGAGGCTTATTTTATGCCCAGTGGTTTAGGAGTGTTCCTTGTACATTTATATTGACATTTCTTATGTAGATGTTTCTTAGATGTTTTTTTAGCGGGGGGGGGGCAGGGTTGCACATAGTTATATGATAACAAGTATTCCTATCTTATACAAATAATTTGGATTCAATCGTATAGTTTCAAGTAAGTAATTCTTGATATAAATATATATTATATTTTATATATATTAAATCGAAATACTTATATATATATATATATATATATATATATATATATATATATATATATATATATATATATATATATATATATATAAGTATTTCGATTTAATAGAAATAATTTGCACGGGATTGTTTTTCGAGAATTTCTATTTGATACTAATGATTATATGGTTTCAAGTAATTATTTTGATTTAATAATGTCATTTTTGCATGCATTTATATGGTTTCAATTAACTAATAATCATCCTTTGTAAATAATTATAACTTCAAGTAACTCTTAGTACAAATAATTTATATGGCATTAAATATTCCTGTCAAAAAAGAATAATTTTCAAACAGATCCATAGATGAGACCCTAACTGGCACAACCTCTTATGTCAGAGTGGACTTGGAAGTAATGGAAATAAAGAGGTATTCTACACTCTCCAGATCTCGAACCTGACCATCAGATGCTGCTTAGTCTATTTCCCAGGGCTTCACTTTGTCGGAGGGGTTCTAGATACAGTCAGCATATTCAAAATTTTCGACTACAGGGCCATCTCTATTAACAATCGTGCAGTGCTATGCAGTGATTAATAGATATAAACTCGAACTCTTTGATAATTTTTTTTAATTAGCCTATTAAAATGGCTGGGACATTCTACTTGTCTTTCATTTTTGGTGAAGGCGGTGTTGAGAAACGTCGATTTTCTTTTGTCAAATAGATTGACGTCAAAGTGCCAGACGGAGAAACGATTATGAACAATCCTTGGCTCATAGAGAAATCTCTCTCTCTCTCTCTCTCTCTCTCTCTCTCTCTCTCTCTCTCTCTCTCTCTCTCTCTCTCTCTGAGAAGGATAACTCACTTTGATATGTTTATTGACCACATCGGTTCACCGTTTCCCGGTCAGTGATGAGAGTCAGACCATTTTAATATTGATAATGACTGCTGCTAGTTCCAATTTCCTGCGCTTTTGTAAGGAATTGAATTAATCTGGTTTAGTTAATGGTTATGACACTTCTTGGAGTGGATCAGGAATTACTTTGTTCAGTCACTTTGAAGTGGAAATTGGGGATCTGAGTTAAGAATATAGTCATTGACAATCCGTCGACTCGTCCAGAGTATGCTTATAACTAAAGGAACAAATCGCCTTAAATTGTCTATATTTATAGTCTTACCAAGTGAGGATTCGAATTCACAGAGACACTAATAGACAAATTCAATATTCATATTAATACAAACATTGATCCCAAATTAACTGATATAAATTCAGAATATTTTACAGCTGGGGAAAAACAATCAAACTTATTAATAGAAAAACGAGTAACCTAAACCTTGAATTAATTATTATCAACAAAAAAAATGAAGATGTGTCAAAATAACCGTGAAAACAGTGAAGTGACTGGGAAGAGTTTTTTTTTATCTCAACAAAGAGAAAACACTATTTTTGTATATTACTTAGCGTGTATTAACGCGAACTGACTTGCAAAAATAGTTATTTGCTATTTTTTCCACTTATGAAGTATGGAAAGTTAAATTTTATTCGATCAGTTGAATCTTGCAGCAATATAATTTATCGCTGATAATCATTAATTGTTAGAGACTCCCTCAATAAATGAAACCCCCTATTTCATCATGAAGAACAAAAACCTTTTATGCTATAACCTTCTGTTTCCAATAGATATACACATCTGATTTGGTATCTCTATCAAACCGTTAGGCTGTCAATATAGGACAAGCAAGCAAGCTCTTTGCAAATACTAATATAGATAGCATATGTAGGTAGGGCGGACACTGACAACTCCTGACATTACCGACCTGGGGTGGGAGAACCAACTTGGGGAATCCAGAGGAGCAGGTTTAATATATTTTCTATGAATACTACTTTATGAAAATTGATATATGGGGGCCTGTATCATAAATTCGGGGGCATGAGACGCTAGCACTGACCCTGCTTTTAGTTGACAAACTTTCTTATAGAATCCGGAAAAGTTAGGGATACTTTCTTGCAAAAACAACAATTATAAAACGGAGAGAAACTAGCAATAAAATAAAAGAAAGAATGTATTTGAACACAAAGCTATGTAATAAAAAGCAACAAAAATAAGATAGCGGAAAATTAGCAATATGATAAGCGGAAGAATGTATATGAACTCAGAGCTATGTGATAAAAAGCAACTATAGTAAGATGGTGGAAAACTAGCAATAAAATAATACAAAGAATAAAGAGTGTATTAATATTAACATGGAGTAAAAGGAGTTGTAAAATTATAAGAGTATTAAAGACAGTTAATATTGCTGGAGTTTTGTGGCTTTTAATTTGGCCGAGACAAACGTTTTAACGAAGAAAAAAGGATATTAAAAATAGTTTATGAGAGAGGTGTGTTTCTATAAACCAGCTATATTGTATCTACGTTTAAGCTTGTGTCAATTAGAGTACATGTTCAGGATGTAGCAAATTTACTTGATGATGGCGTATTAATGAATTCTCGAGTGAGAAGCCATCTAGCAAGCAATAGATTAAAAGACTTCCTAAGTAACCTTTACGACAGTTGTTTTATTAAACAGTAAAATTACCGACTGTACTTTACACAACACATAATTAAATTTTATTTACTGATCAAGGGTTAGTAATATCTAAATCCCACTGTTTGGATCGAAAATATGATTCATTTTGACTTATGTGTTTATTTATTTGCCTAAATGCCAGGCTTAAGCGTCATTGATAAAAAAAAAACTGTTGAACGGCTGTCTAGCAGCCAAATGAAGAATGATCATTTAGATCGCTATGCACGTTGTAAAAGTTATAGCTGTTAACCTGTCTATTAACTTGGCAATCTTAGTCTCGTCTGCAATGTCTCTTTGAGCTGAAAGATCATCTCGGACGCAGTGCTAAGTTTAGCCAGTTAATAATTAGTGTATTTATATATTTGACTTGACCGTTTGGAAATGTCTCGATCCAAAAAAACATAAATTCCATACGGACACATCATACTCTTTGAATTGATATCCCCTCTCTCTCTCTCTCTCTCTCTCTCTCTCTCTCTCTCTCTCTCTATGTATGTAGGTATGTATCTCGGGACTACACCTACGTGTACGGCTCAAAAAAGCGTTTAAAAGTCGATATTTATATATGCAAGATAATTTTCGGGTTTTCTTAGGTAAATTAACGTGATATTATATTCGATGGAAAGGATGATAACCCCAATCCTAATCTGATTTTTTTAATGATTCATGCTTTAATGGATAGAAAAAAAACAGTCCATAAGTTTTATTTTACTCCATGCATGCACTTCTAGTATATAATATATATATAGAGAGAGACAGACAGACAGGCAGGCAGAGAGAGAGAGAGAGAGAGAGAGAGAGAGAGAAAGACAGATAGACAGACATTTGTGTGTGCACGTGTGCGTTTAAGAAATATGACCGAAAAATGAAAATCGAATCGTTAAAATTAACAATTTATTCATACAGTTTTCGCCTCCATGAAATTGTTTTGAAAATGATAACGGAATTTGTTGATTTAAATCGTCATGGAAATAGACACTGAACGACAGTTGCTTAAGAGATTATGAATTAGAAAATTATTTGAGAAAAAAATTCGCAATATCTGATGAAGCTGCGTATCCCAAATAAGTTATTCAAATAAACTATTAATTTGAATGAACATGATTTCATTTTTAGTCGTTTTTCTTAACCCTACCACATGCACACAAATGTATCTTCATCATCATCATTTTGGAGACCTTTGTGGTGCAATGGTTATCGTCGTAGGATATGGTGAACCAAGTTCAAATCCTGGACGAGGCTGTTTATATTCTACATAGTACTAATACCCTTTGAAAGGGCATGAATCGAGCTATTCCTCCACCTGCTATAGGTGAATTGTAGAATAGACTGGGTTCTTTAACTTTGGTATGGCAACTGGTCTAAGAGAAGGAAAACTCCGAATTCAAACTTGTTAAACTCTGCTTAAAAACTAACTTTATGTCACATCCTGCTCATTCGGAAGTGTTGGGTAAATACATATATATATATATATATATATATATATGTGTGTGTGTGTGTGTGTGTGTGTGTGTGTGTGTGTGTGTGTGTGATTATGGAAGATAGCCGGACAATGTCACCTACTCGAGACGGAAGTGAAGTAGGGTGTTCTGTGAGTCCCAATATAAGACCACGAATTTATTGAATTTGTCTTTTTTGGTGGCTTGTATACGAGGAGACAACCATTCACGTAAACGAAAAACTAATCAAAGATACGAGAAGAATCAGTTCTTGAAAGAACTAAGAAGCTAGCCCGTACGTTATGTCCGTTATCCAATTCTTCCTGCTTCCGTAGACACAGAACTTGAACAGAAAGAATAAAGCAAATCGGTTCGAACGCTTAAGATGAGTTGATTTTTATGTGCTCACCCCATTATGATTAACAATCACTGATATTACAGTAATCGGTGATTAATCTACACTATAGAGGGAGTCCTCTTGGGTATTGGCCTGCGATATCGAAGTAAGTGAGTTTGAACTCCATTCGCGCTATTAAATTCTCTTTCGAACTAATACCCTTGGGGAAAATATGAATCCTTTTATTCCCCCCCCCCCAGACATGGATTAAATAGTATCACAACTGTTCTTCGACCAGGATAGCTTTGGCATTAGATAACCAATGAAAGTTGATATTTCATTACACAAAGAAACCGAAACTAATGAAAAGAACTTTTTTTGTTTTGCTTTAGGGAGGGTCCATCAGAAAATCACAGGTTTAGCCTAAACTCTCCAGTGAAATCCTTCCCTTCTCATAGACCCTGTTTGGAACGAGGTATTTTGCGAAGATCATTATTCAGAATGCACATTCATTGCATTATAATGAATTAATTTATTAGCTATAATACAACAGCAAATTCTCTTCATATATGTTGATTAATTGATTGATTTTAACGTCATGTCAACCTGCCGAGGGTTATATTTTATACCTACATATTTGATAATGGGGTTCATTGTACATTTATTTTAATATTTTTGTGTAGATGTTTTTTTAAAGATTTTTTGCACATGATCCTATCGAATACAAATTATTTCTAAAAGATCTATTCACTCCAAACAGGTACTATCACTCCGAGAAGTAGACCCAGGAGTAATGGCAATAAAGGGGTACTCCATACACCCTAGATCTCTAGAACTGTTGTCTTATAATAATATGCATTTTGGTATCATACTCAGGACATCCGAAGAGAGTCCTCATGACGTTGTCGAAATGAGTTCGAAATCCAGTCGCACTATTGCGTTCACTTTTGAACTGATACCCTTGGGAATGGATTACACCCCAACTTATCGTTCCATCATTGGATTGAATAGTACCACAACTGTCCTTCTACAATGATGGCTTTGGCATTATATAACCCATAATGGTTGATATGCCATTAAACAAAGACACCAAAACAATCCAGAACACTCTTTTTTGTAGGGTAGGGTCTCACCCTTCTGCAAGGGATACAGTTAACGTATTCTAAGGTATTCTGCTTAGACCATTATTCAGAATGCACATTCATGATATGACAACTGTTTTTTAAACAGAAAATTCCTTTCATATACTTTACCATGATAAACATAAATAAATTGTCAGTAAGTTAAGGTCGATTCTTTCTAGACATTTGGAAAACCGTATTACCCCGACACCGAATGCATTCTCGAGTTATCCTTGCTTCGTTCCTTTAAGCGCATTTTAATGGTGTTCTCTGCATGAAAAGCGTCGATTTGTTGTGTTAACATCAGTTTCGAAATGTTTCTGCATTTCGATTTTGTCAAATCTCGACTTTTGCAGATGGTATTTGTGAGTTTTCCATAATTGAGATTTTCTTTTTAATTTTGCAGCCAACTGAAGAAAATCGTAAACTAGAAAAATGTAAAGAAAACACTGGAAGGTTCTCTATCTCACCAAAAAGAGAATGGTGTCTTTTTTATTAACTTTTTTAAGTAAAATAAATTCGAAATGTATCAACTGTATTGAACTCCAGGATAGATCTGAGGAAGAGTATGTACGTTTAATGGTTATAGGTTATTGCTTTCTTAGTGGGACCAACAACTTTTCGGTAAACCCACCTGAAAATATTTTGTAAGTTATAAATACAGAAAATATTATTTTATCATTTCCTACCATAAATATATGAACTGTATATGGTATTACATTGAATTCTATACGTGTACCGTATTGTCTCTCTCACACCCTCTGTATTAGTTTATTTTGGTTGGTTGGTTGGTTGGTTGGTTGATTGGTGTTACGACATATCAACCGTATTGGGTTATTTAATATGTCTTTTTGTTAGCAATCGTATACCATATAACCCAGTATAAACTGTCGCTAGATGTTGTCAGTTAATCCTGTTGCTATGAAGGATAATAAATTATGCTACACGGCTGTAGACCTACGAAAAGACATGAAAGTCATATGTTTCGCTAAGATTTTTTAAAAGCCGCAATTTAGACTTGCTTCGGAGAAAAACTCTTGAGAGTATAAGTTATATTTTCATTTAAGACTGATATTTTTTTATTAGAATAATTCATATCTTAATTTATATTAATAGAATTCATGTTTAATTTATAATAATCAAAATAAGAACTATTCAAATAAATTAAATGTTTACAATAAAAGTTGTAATTAATTTGATTTATATCATTACAAAGCTTAGTTTGGCACAAGGCCAGAATCACTAACAATGGTCTACTAGTCCAGCTTGCTAATCATTACACATTGCGAGACGCTCAAACTGATTAAATAAGTAATGTTTTGATAACCTAAATACTCGTGATAACATTTTGTATATAAAAAATTTACTTATTTTATTGCTATAGATTAAATATTAATTTATGTTATCAATAAAAATCAAATAAATCATAATACTATATTATCGTTATTATTAATTTTCTCTATCACTGTTTTCCGAGGTACAAGCTAATGTTTTGAGATTTTTCAATCACTAAGCCCAAGATAGTATCTCTTACATATAACGGTTGGTTGGTTGGTTGATTTTATGGCATGTCAACTTTTGTTTGGATTATTTAATGTCAAAGTCAGTCTTTTTGTTTTCTCTTTTTTCTTTTTGTTTTCTTTTTTTTTTTTTTTTTTTTCTTGCGAAGTAGTGTTGTTTTTGTTGTGAAGTAGTAATATAATTTCAAGTAACTAATAATCTTTTGTAGACAATTGTAGCTTAAAGTAACTTTTCTTTATAATAATAATTTGTACACTATTATATCGTTTCAAGTATTCCTGTTAAATACTCATCATTGATAAGGATTAATATGACTTCAAGTAACTATTCCTATTTAATATAGATCATTTGCTTGTACACAGTTATATGGTTTCAAGTATTCCTGTCTAATATTGATAATTTTTAAACATATCTATTTGACCCATAGATAAAACCCCAACAGGTAGTAGACCTATGAGTAATAGCTTCAAAGAGGTGACTCTACACTCCCCAGAACTCTTAAACTGCATCAGGTGTAACATAGAGTCATATCAAAGACACAATAAAATTTATCTTTCGTGACTTTTTGTAACGTTGTCACTCAAATGAATGTTTGAAGCGTGATCACCAATTCCAAATGTATGTACTGATCCGATTTTCTAAAGAGTCAAATTTGACATAAAGTCATTTTATAGAGATGGGGGGAAGGTAAGCACGAATCGAGACTCATGTGGGGTCATTTACAACAAATGCTTGGTTCCCTCGACATTTCCCTTTTGAGGCACCTCAAGTGCAGAGCAATAAACTCAGCTCTGCCCCTCTTTTAGATAAGGAAGCAGGTGCTGCTTGTAGGAACCTCCCCCCTCCCGCCCCGTGATCAGGCGATTACCAGCTACAAACAAGCGACCTATGTCGATGTGGCTATTTATTGGCTGAGGAGAGGAAACATAAAAACACAACGACTTTAACTGTTTGGACCTTTTGTTGAAGTCCTGGAGACAGCACCCTACAAAGCAGCTGCACAGCCACCAACCATCAATCACAAAAACTATCAAAATTAGACGAACCAGACATGTGGGACACTGCTGGAGAAGTAGGATCGAGCTCATAAGTGATGTACTCTTGTGGACTCCTTCACATGGACGAGCAAAGGCAGGACGTCCAACTGGAACCTACATACAGCAGCTATGTGCTTATACGAGATGTAGCCTTGAGGACCTGCCGGAAGCAATAGACAATAGGGAGGTGTTGGGAGAGAGGGTCAGAAATATCTGTGCTGATAGCGTGATCATGATGATGAGGATGGTGATTCTCTTTCCGTTAAGTCTCTGATGAAGGAAGAAATTAACTATAGGCTCCAGGTGATAGCTTCTTTCTTCTTCGAGGAACAGGTCTCTTTTCGTATCTTTGCTTCCTCGTTCTGCGTTCGCTCTCCATCCATTCAAATATACTGGTCTTTACAGAATATCTTCGCGCCACCACGGTGTTGAGTGGATGAGATCTTCCGGTCCTCGTCAGTACTTGGTGACCTGGTCCCGGGGTGCTGGATCAAGCATATGTCACAGAAGAGTGATGCCCTCAATCAACTCTTTTTTTTTTTTTTTTTTTTTGCTGGCCTTCTTTTGATAACCAGGAACCATTTTCTTACAATGGTTCACAATGTCAGGGGCCTGAAATCATTGGCTTGGGGTATGAAGCACGCAAAAGTACAACCCGTTTTAGCGATTTGGATCTTCGTTGTTTTATTTTCTCCCTGTTAAGTCGTTGAGACCGCAGAAGCCATGTTGCTGTGTTCTTCGTTATTTGCAGAACAATTTTGTTTCGTACCTTTGCTTCCTTGTACTGCGTTCACATCCAAGCCATCAAAAGAGAAATGGACCGAATCACAAAATCCGTGATATATATACTGAGGGTCACGGAACACTCTTTTCTCCCTCACCCCCATAACCGACTTTAACCTCAGTGAGTGATACTTTTGAATTTTGACCTCTACAAGACCGATCATAAAATGATAGATCAAGCGTCTCATACGATTGCCGGCAAAGTGGAAAAGAAACTAAACTCTATCAACCCGCGTCCCGGTAACTATTTGTTTTTAATGCTACAATTCTTCCTGTGACTATTTTGGTCACCGGATACAAATGTGCGGCTCTTAATGAGTAATCAAGCTTACTAAAATATAAAGACCTGCGACATGAAGTTACTAAGCACTATCCCACGGTCAGTTGCCAGTTAAACTGTATAATCATACGTTTTTAGAAATATCCTCATCTAATACCAGACAACAAGTGAGCGATATCGACTTGCAAAATGTGTCCGCTATTAATTGTTCAACAGTGATACCTCTTCTAATAACTCTCTTCATATTAATGTTTTCTTTGAAGTCCATTTAATAAATAAAGGGAAATTTACCAATGGAGTTGGCTATAGAAAGGATTGTTTACGGTCGAACCCTTTTCAAGGAAATCAACAGTAATTGATCCTTTCATGTCTCAAAAGACAGTCAGCATCACCTTTTTTACTGACCGCTATGCCTGGAACTTTTTCTTTACCGAAAAGTCAGTGTGTTTCCACTCCATGGGCTGTCTTTTTGATGCAGGTTCGTAGTAGCAAACTCATAATTAGTCCATTTGTAAGGATTTTCTTTACAAAAACATGCAGCTCCGTATAGATTGCATATTGTTCTGTAAATTAAACATGGCTTGCACTTCTTATCTACCAAAAATTTAATGACAGACTCTATTCAAGTCAGGAACACACTGTTTGATTTGTTGCCATTTTAAAGAGCCTCACAACAAGTATTTTGTGAGATTAAGATAATTTTTACTATAAACCAATTCCAAACAATGCAAAATTAACATTTATGGAAAAATTTTGAAAAAAATTATTTTATGAGTGACCCTCATAAAATTTGAAAAAAATTTGAAAAATTTTATGAGTGACCCTCATAAAATTTTGAAAAAAATTATTTTATGAGTGACCCTCATAAAATTTGTTAAGTTTCACCCAGCGATAAAGCATCAAGTCACCCTGTAAGGATGTAATTCCCAATAATGATAATGGTTTAAAGAATAGCTTTCAAAATACTCTTTCACAATCGTACTTTCGTCACAACTTCCTGCGGCCATATTTGATAACTGGACATATCTACCCTTCACTTTTAAAAGTATCGGTATCAAAATTTAAAGTGCTGTTAATTTGTATTAAATTTTTTATTTGAATAAGAATGAAATTGATAGAGAAATAAATTGGTAAAATACTAACGATTTTATTAGGAATGTTAATTATTTTCTTTGTGTGAATAACACCAGAAAGAAATTAATTTAAAACGCTTGAAGTCTTCCATACTAAAAATATCATTCAAGAGAAAACTTCAGCAAAAAACTAAAACTTCATTTCAAATATATATATATATATATATATATATATATATATATATATATATATATATATATAGTCAGCTTATTAGTCATCTTTCTTTATTCAACGTTTCTAGGTTTCGTACAAAACAAAACAAGTTGCCTCCAAAATTTCAAGTTTAATTTTATTTATTTTATTACATTTTTTTAATGTGATAGTTACTAGATTTTTGGTGATTTTTTTAAAATTGGTGCTTTTTGCCTACAGTTGTTGTCAGAATAATTCACTTTTCCACCAACCCATAATCATTTTATTTGTTTTGTCCGTCAATATTTTCCCGGCCTTCTAAAAATGTTCAACAATTTTTAAGCTCGGACTATTACTGTTTGTTCTTGACCTCAATTGCTTGTTTCCACAAGAGTTGACTAACGTTAGCAAGAAGCAAAAGGCGGAGACGTTCAATCACAATGAAAACAGCCAGTATTTGCTCACTTGGATGATATCAGGTCATTTTTTCTAAATGATGAGACAGTTTTTTTTTTGTTTTTTTTTTATTTGGGATCTACGAGGTGGAAAATTTTAATAGAAAGCGCCATGGCCACATCGGAGAAAAAAAAAACGCCCGACGGCGTTTGCTTGTTTCAAAAATAGAATCTCGAAAGCTTGAAGCATAATTTGTTCTCAAATCCAGAAAGGAATAGACAAGCCAAATAAATTAATAATCTTAAATAAAGAACATTGTTGAAATTTAAAATCAAATGATTTCAAATTTGCATGCTCATTGGTAAATTGAGATGAAACAGTATTGCTGTACGGAACAAATTATACATCAGATCTATACAGGGTAAGTAAAAAGAATGTTTACACCCTCATAAGAGTACCTTTATGGTATAATTTCAAACAGCTTCTACCTGTTCACCATCCCTGTCAACACATAATTGTAATCTCCCAGAAGTGATGAAAAAATGTTAAAATTTCAGTAATAATATCTTTATTAGAAAACTAGAACTGATGTCACGAAGATCACTAGGGGAAGATTCTAATAAGGTGTTGAGAGAGAGGGTAAACAAGGAGATATTTTAAAATCTTAATACCATAAAAGAACTCCGATGGAAATGTTAACATTTCTTAAACACACACATACACACACACATACACAAATATATATATATATATATATATATATATATATATATATATATATATATATATATATATATATATATATATATATATATATATATATCAAGTATAAAATAAAATAATTATAAAACAAAAAAATCATCAGGTGAGCTAGTATTCAACATGTCTAGCTCACCGGCAGATCGAAAACGTCAAACTCTGAGTCATGTGTTTTATCCTCTTTTATAATTTTATTCTTTACTTGAAGTATGAGATTTTGCTATCATTTTTGTTCATAGAACACTGTAACAATTTAAAGGCTAAAAACCACTTTTAGCATTATATTTTAATTACACACACACACACACACACACACATATATATATATATATATATATATATATATATATATATATATATATATATAGCAACCTAGAGTCGCAGTAATACATTGGAAAGCCAAAATAACCATTTTATTTTAAAGATCAATTGATGCAGAATCAAATCTATGAATTAGAACATTTTCGCTCAAACGGATACGACTTCTACAAATATGCAAAATTCACCATCATAGAAAGGATTAAAAACCCATTAGACAATATCTCGATAATAATAGAAACACGAGTATAAAAGGATAAAACATCTTCAAACACTGACCCCAAATGACTTAAACACAAAACTAAACTATCTCCAGAACACTGCTTCGAACTAGAATGAACAGATGTGCCGCCCCCCCCAAAAAGCAAACATCTAAATAAACAAATGACTAAGTCAAATATTGAATATTCCTAGAATATTACATTTTTAAAATATTCCACCAAGTCTAAAAAATATCTCCCACATGTAGATTTCACTGTCAGGTGGTCACGATACGCAGATCTCATAAAATGCGCAGTTCAAAAACACTTGGATACCATAAAATAATTCTTATTCAACAAATCGATCTGCGGCATTACTTGTTCATTTTCTGTCATTTCTTTTGTGGAATATCAGCTCTTTACAAAAAAACTATTTTTAAAAGGTTTGTAAAAAAATTCTCCTGGCGATTAGTTTAGGTCGAAACTAGATTAGAATAATTTAAAGATGATAAACATAAAGAAATATTCTTGATTGTCTTACTTTTACGATTACTGTTAAAGAAATACCAAGTCAGTGGCCAAAAATTTGTAAGTGGCCGTACCACTTGACTTTGATAAATAAAAGAATAGAGAGAGAGAAACACAAATTAACAGATGAAGAACTCACTCGCAGGGAATACAAGCCGGGCATAAAAGTTTCTTTGGTCAGTCTGAAGCACAAAAATAGAAATAAAAAGCTGTTTGTGATCCAGGTTTTCTTCTCTCGTGTTCAGCTAAAAAAAAAAGGGTCTGGAGTATCTTAAATGAGAGAATATCCATTTATTTATTCCGTGAATAAAGTTTCTGCTACAAAGTTTGGTTCCCAGTAATCTCCTTGTTTTCTGAGGCATTTTTAGCTTACTTTTACTTTCATTTATTATTTTTATTCCTCCTTGAGCATCTCTCCTTTTTACTATCTTCTCACATTAACTTTTAAAAAAGGAATCGTTGCACAGAACATATACTCTATCTATATACAGATCAAATTCTGTTTAATAATTTATCTGATAGTTCCCAAAATGTCCTCATAAATTCTTTTTTTAACTATTAATTCTGAAATCATCTAATTTAATCTTTAAAATTTCTACATTATTGCTGTCTTTGATCTGATCAGGCAATTTTTACTCTATGCGAGCTTTCGCGCAAATTTTAACAGGTAGTTTATTTTTTCTTTTTATTTCTTTTTTTTTGATAAAATCTTAATGAGAATAAGTTTCGTTAATTCTGCAGAACTCTTCTAAGTATTCTAACTGAACTAAACAGCCCTGTGGTCTGGCTGGTCTTGATTCTTCCTCTGACCTTTTGTTTCTCCGGTCTTTTTTCCATGTCTTTTGGAAACATCCCCTTCGTGCTCCATGACTTTTTCAGTTCTAAGGAAAGATCCTAGTATTTCTCGATTTTTTTTCTTTTATTTTCATTCTATGGTCGTCTGGAACAGCAAAATCTATAAGGTGACATATTGTTTACTTCTTTTCATACTAAATCTGGTCTTCTGGTTTGGACTTGTGGATTAGTTTGTTGTTCAACTTCCCAGAAAATATTATGCGTCTTATTCACAAGGACAGGTTCTGGTTTGCTCACATACCATTTTTCAGTATGGTGAAATTCTAATCTCTTGCACAATTCCCAGGGTATCACCATTTCTACCCAATCGTGCCTAATCTTGTATTTCTTTTGTGCCAGTTTGCTGCATTCGCTTATGTGATTAACCGTTTCATCTCTGTCGTCACATAACCTTCACTTGCTATTCTTCTGGATATTACCAATTTTGGTTTTGATATAATTCGTTCTTATGGATGAGTCTCTGCTCATTTTTGCCGTGTCTAACCTGAAGGCAAGACTATGGCCCAGACGTAAGATACTACTCTAAATCAAGCCCGAAGACATGGAGTTCATCTACCTTGTCATCGGCTGAAGTATCGTAGAGTGACAATTTGATCTTAGCGCTTACATGGCGTAATGGTTAGCAAGCAAGATTAACAAATCACTGTTAATGAGTTCGATCCTCATTGGGAGTTCCATACTTAGCAAAGCTAAATTTAGTTTATAACAGGACGGCTTACAGATACCACACTCTCACTCTCGCTCATACAAAAAGGCAGAAAAAATCACACGATTCATTTGGACAAGAGGAGAGTCTCTGTGGTAGAGTGGTTGACGAACTGGACTGTCATATTGCAGTATGTGAGTTCGAAATCGAGTCGCGCTATTACATTCACTTTCAGATTCATATACTAGGGAAAAGAATAAACCCACTAATTCTCCTACAGCTATGGGGTAGTGACTGTCCTTCTACAATGATGGCTTTGGCATTAAATAATCCATGAAGGTTGATATGTCATTAAACAAAGAAGCAAAACCATTTGTAAAAAAAGCTCTGTACACATTTTATAGAGTATAGATCTACATATACGATATGTATTTACCGAACCATCTCTGCTACGAACAGGATACCACACAAGGTCAATTTCGGAAATTGGCCTAGCAGCTAGAGTGTTCGCCAATGGCCCGGGAGACCTGGATTCAGTCCCAGGTCAAGTCATACCAAAGACTCTAAAAATGGTACTTGATGCCTCCTTGCTTAACACTCAGCATTATAAGGTACGGATCAAGGGTAAAGTGGAACCATCCAGGGAAAGGAGTAGCGCCCTCCCCTACACTTTGGTGTAGTAGCTATCGAAAAGGGCGCCTTCGGGTCACCCTCAACTACGGTCGCCAACTTTACTGACTTATTTTTATAATTGGTTTGAATTTAAAAATGTTCTTCTCCTAGAACGGTTGCGAATGTTAAAGGGCCCAGCCTGCTCAAAACATTTCCCCATAGCTTGGAGAAGAATTGTTGTTTCCTAGCGATAAATGAAATGCAAACAATTTCATTTAGGATTTGAACTCTGGTTACCGATTTTATTTCCTACGGCGATAACCTTTACGCCACAAGTGTATCATTTGTTGTATCTTACTTGCCGACTGGGAAAAAATAAAAATAGAATAAACAATCTTTATCTACCATGTTTTATGAAATATGACTAAAACAGAATTTACTACACACACACACATATATATATATATATATATATATATATATATATATATATATATATGTACACTGAAAATAGATGTTCTTTCTACGTGATTCCACGCATGCTTGAACATCTCCACTGAGAAAGAAATGCTAACTTTAAGCAACATAACTACCCCAAACAAAATCAGCTTTCACGTGCACTAGTCAAACAGGTCTTACAAGTCGTTGGGGTGATAATGTGTTTTTGCTCATGAATTTAAATCAGCCTGCAATTTTTAGGTGCCACCCCAATGTTGGGAAAAGAAAAGAAAATTAGATTAACATATATTTTGCGACTGTACGAAATATTTTATTGTAATTATAAAATTATGTTTAGAATTAAACCCGAATGGTGCTCAGATTGATTCGAAAAGGACGATTTGTTCATATTCAGTGGGAGTTAGAGTGTAAAAAAATGTTTTTAATAATGTGCAGCTTATAAAAGTAGCCTAACAATACGTGTACACTACGCAGAACGAAAATAGATGGAAATATACGGATAGATAGATAGATAGATAGATAGATAGATATGCACAGTCTATGATAGGAAGGAATCAATTTAAATAGATACAGTCAGTCTAGAGTTATCATGTAAATCAAATAAATCTCAGTAATTAATAAATGAAAGTTCTGAGTCAATACGTGCCAAAATTAAACTCATTCATATTAATAACATGGGCTTGTCTCTTTCTTAGTTTACTGGGGACCTGCCTGGCGTTTTCCCACGGTGGATGTTATTACGCTGAACCGCCTGGTCCCAGGGGCTGTCCCTCAGGCCATACCCGCTTTGCAGGGCTAAGTTCATAGCTTGGTGCCTGAGGCGCTCCAATATGGGAAAATGCTGAAAGACCAAGCATTTTTTTTAAATAACCACGCATGAATGACGACTTATGCGTGTCTCCCCACGATAAGACAACCTTGTCTTATATATAAGCTTGGTGGAAAGTCGATGAGATCACAATTTAAACTCGTTCCTTCCCACCCTTGGTAAAATATTTAATAAAATTTTCTGCCATTTTTTGACGATTAGTTTTTCAGATATTTGAGATTTACGAAAATGGACTGACTTAAGTTAGTATGTATATCAAACTGGTATTAGCTTAAGGCTTCTGAAGTCTAAAAATACTTTTTTTCTTTTTGTATATGATATATGTTGAAAGATGGATAAAGGAAAGGATCCAACAACTGCTGAAAAACAGAAAATAACAAAATTATTGAATGAGGGAATGTCCGCTGGAAATATCAAAAGAGCTTTGCAGTGATCATCAAATGATTAAAAAGGTTGTTGAGAATCTAACTAAGTTGGGAACTCGAAGTAAAGGAAAAGGCTTTAAGAACTTGCTTCCTCAAGTTGAATGTAAAGTAAACCGAGTTATAGAGAAACAATCATTTTTGACCAGCGCTCAGATCTTTAAAAAAACTAAAATTAAAGGAGTCAAGAAGGTACGGATTACTTTTTGAATGAGGATTTATTTTAAAAAATCGCAGAAGCAACTTCTTACTGAAGCAAATATTTTAAAGCGTCAAAATTTGGCCGAAAAATAAATAAACATTGACTTTTCTAAAGTAAATATCACGGAAGAATCTACAATGACATTTAATGAATCAGATGAATGGGCTAAAGGATGGGTTTTATCTAATTCAGGCGTGTCTGTGGCTAAAAGAAGTCAACAAAGTGATAGTGTGATAATATGGGGTGTAATTGTCGACCAAACCATTATTGGACTATTCGAAGTCGATGAAGGAGTTAAACTGAACAGTGCAAACAATTGCGATTTTATGGACAAAACTTTCTTTGCATTGTACAAGTCAAAGTTTCACAGTGAAATTTGTATTCATGCAGGTTAATGCACCTTCTCATTTATCTAAGCTTGCCCGTGAAATATTTGAGCATAAAATATTTACAGAAGAGAAAGTAATAGAATGGCCACCATCAAGTCTTGATCTGAATCCGATCGAAAATCCATGGTCAATTGTGAAGGTGAAATCATATGAAGGTGACAAACAATTTAACAACAAAACAGACCTATGAGAAGCAATTAAAGCTATCATGTTAGAAATTGAACCAGCTGAAGTAAAAAAAAATTAACGAAAATCAATGGATAATATTGGCTGTTATTGAGAAGAAGTGTTTCTATGTAAAAATGTAAAGGATTCAAAGACTTATCATCTATGTTTATTATTTGTTTTATTATAGGTTTTGATTAATTTTTGATGATTTTATTACCATTTTATTGAAGTAAAATGTTATTATATGGTCTAGCTGAATAACTTCAGACGGCAATTTTTTTTATACATCAAATAATTTCAATAACTTTAATAAAAGATATTGATACTACCTAAAATTTTAACTCAGGCTTTGCTTTGACATCTAAATTGTTTGTTTAAAATTTGACAATTTTTTACGAAACAAATTTGAATCATTGAAGTTTATGCGATTTGCTTGATAACATTAGACAGGGTGTACATAGATTAAAAAAAAAATGAACATTCACCAAATAAACGCAAAGATAAATAGAATCGTCTGCATTCACGAAAATAAATTGAAACAGACATATACGTGGGGCATTCAATAAGTTTCCAGACATTTTTGTACAGACATTTAAAATTGTCATAGACTCTTGAAAATTCAGTATGTTATTGCTATACATCTTATGAGATGACTGACAAATGTTTATGATTTCAGGTTCAAATCAATAGCTACAGCAGCAATTGGAATACACCCAACTAAAGCCTGATTGTCACAGCTGGTGAATTTCAAAAATGCAATCTGGACGTGAGGACACTTTAGAAGAACGTTATGCAATAAAATTGTGTTTTAAACTTGGAAAAATGCCACAGAAACGTATGGAATACCTCAGACTGCTTTTGGACCATCTTGCATGAGTTTTTGAGTGGCATCAGAGATTCAAGGAAAGCAGGGATTCTGTGAGGGATGTTGAGAGGTGTGGGAGAAGTAAGGAAGTCAATACACCAGAGTTGATTGGCTAATGGGTTAGGGTTAAGGTTAGGGTTAGGGTTACTATGTTGAGGTTTTAAGGGAGTTTAGCAAGAGATTCTGTTGGAAGAGGCCAGCACTCTTCAAATCGGGTCAGCGGCATTTCCACCAGGACAATGCACCAGTTCACAACTCCATCCTTGTCACAGACTATTTGACCAAGATGGGCATCAAGACAGTTCCTCACCCCCCCCCCATTGTCCAGACCTTGCTCCCTGTGACTTTTGGTTATTCCCTAAGCTCAGAGGCTGTCGTTATGAGACAATTGAGGAGATGAAAGAGGCTGTGACGAAGGTCATTAACACGCTCATACAAGAAGACTTCCATGGGGCCTTCCAGAAGTTGTAGGAAAGGTACAACAAGTGCATTGCAGCCGGAAGAGCTTACTTTGAAAGGGACTAGAGTTTCATGTGTGTACTATCAATAAAAGTGCCCACACGAAAAGAGTCTGGAAACTTACTGTATGCACCTCGTATATATATATATATATATATATATATATATATATATATATATATAGTGAAGTCTCCGTCACGTAGTGACTCGTGTGCTGGTTTGGGACATCATATTAAACGAATTCAAAATTCAGTTGCGCTATTACGTTCACTTTCGGACTAATACCCTTGAGAAAGATATGAATCTCTTTATCCTTTCAGTTATAGGTTAAATAGTATCGCCGCTGTTCTTCTTCAAGGATGGCTTTGGCATTTAATAACCTGCCAAGAAGCAAAAGAACAAGCCTCACACACACACACACACACACACACACACACACACACACACACATATATATATATATATATATATAATGTGTGTGTGTGAGAGCATTCAATAAATAAGCACAGACAAGGATAGATAGACATAGATCAGCTTGCATTCATTTAGGTTGGTGTGGTTGTGTTTTATAGTATATCAACCCTTGTGCTTTATTTAATGCCAATTATTGTTTATACTTATATATTGAACGTGAACAGTTTGTTGGTAAAGTTATTTTAATCGGGTCAGAGCTCATTTGTTTGCACACAGTTATCGTTTTAAGTATTGCTATGTAATACTAATGAGTCAATTTAACATAAGTCATTTGTTGGCATACTGTCAACTGGTTTCAAGTATAGTAAAAGGTAAAATATTTCTATTTGACCCCTATAGGGGAACCTAGCAGGTACTACCACTTAGGGCCAGAGTAAACCTGGAAGTAATGGAAAAGAAGGAGTACTTCACATTCCCCAAAGCTCATAAACTAGAACCTCACCATCAGATGCAGTTTAGTTTCATATCCAGGACACTCATTAGGGGGTCTTATCTCCTCTGCAGAGGTGTTGTCAGCGTATCCTACAGCCCCAGCCGACTGAGCTAATATTCACTAAGATAAGTACAGACAATTGAGGATATATTCGTATCATCATGAATTGAGTAAATAGTAATCGCCGACTTTTTTCTACTCACCAATTTACAAAAATCCACGATACCTTATATTTGTTTTTCCTTAGCAACCAAGAAACCACAATATTTGTGCAGGTGACAAGCGAGTAAATATGTTCAGTCTTACAATACTTAAAACAGAAATTAGGTTTTTAAGCATTTCTCAAATGAGAAACAGAAAAAAATGCATTAGTCGCTTAAAGACCGCCTTCGATTTCCTATTTATAGAATTTGAATTATAATTAATTGCAAATAAACAAGTCGGAGGAAATTCACAATAATTAGCAGTTAATATTTATCCCCTTTGGAAAATGAAAATGACTACCAGTATTTACCCGTATTACATACGATTTTTAAGACGTTCATTGACGCTTAAAAAGTTCTTTGTGTTAAAATCTTTCGTTTATTTAAGGGTAGATATACCATAAAACCAAATAACCTAACCAATTTCTGCTCATAGCAATATAAAACTGGTCATATGAAAAGTCTCTTTTTAGGTAGACGCCAATTTACGGCTGAATTTGTCACTGTGTTTTGTTTGCGGTCATTGCAAAACAGACTTAAACAGGACACTGTCTCCTTTTAATGCCAAAACAGTTTGTCTCAGGGAAAAATAGGAATGCGTGAGAAATACACGTTTTTACGACTAGAAGAACAGTAAGATAAAGAGAGAGCAAGAGAAAGATTTCATTTAAAAATCAGTCTGTGCCAGATCTCTGAATATAGTTTAAAACCTTTTTAGTGACGACTCTAGTAGATTTGGTTGAAATCGGGCCAGCTGTGTAACTTACACGAAATAATAAAGTGATAATATCACATCAACGCTAATCTAAATTCTAAAAAAAGAGAGATGAAGCCTGTCTCAATATTTTTTGAATGAAATGTTTTTCGTGAAAAACAGAATGTGAAACTGCAGTACATTTCATATTCAACAAACTAAACTCTGTGCGATTTTTCCCTCTTTTCTAAACTGAAAATTTCTCTCAATTTTAATATCTGATGACGTAGATGACATTAAAATAATGCCAAATCTTCCCACCATATCAAAAGTTTTAACCAAAATGGCAAATTTGCTGGAATAAATATATTAAATGCTGAATGAACTATTTTGAACAAAACGTTTTTGCTTGGTTCATTTCTGTCAAACTGTGATGGAATGGTCACCACAACACTCGGCACTCTGAATAGTGGATTTGTCAAACAACTGTAAATGTATAATTGACAGGTAACAATTCAAATGACACAATCTTCTGGTAAAATAAAAATCGCTTGGGTATTCGTTTTTTTTTGTTTTGTTTTTTTTTGGCTAGAAGCAGTTGCGTAGGATTCGAGAGATACGAATTCTCGCCATTTGGCATACAGCCTCGACGATAGTCTGTTGCGGGTTTGAGGAAACGAAAGACATTGTCTGACTTCTTTGTCGGGTTTTAATGTTTAGAAAACCCTTTAGAAAACTGCAACAAAGATGTTTAGAAGATGAAAATATTCTCCTTACGGCGGTTAGAAAACCACTGAATTGACCGACTTGTTCAAATAAGAATATAAAATAATAAAAGAAATTAAACTATAAATGCGCATTTGTCAATTTCTTTGGTCATCCAAGGAAGGATGATCAACAGCTTTTGAATTTTGTCCGGAAGCAAACACTAACAACACCTTTCCCCCTGCCACTATGTTATAAACCCTTATATGTATATTTCCCCATACATTTCTAAAAAACATATATTACCTGAAAAAATATGGTGCTTTGGTCTTTATCAAAAGTAAAACTATTAGAGGATATATTTTTCACTTTCTAGTGATAACCTCTGAAGGAGCTTGTGGCGTAACGATTATCGTTGTAGAAAAGGGACTCTACTTCCCAAGTTCAAATCATTGATGAGGTTGTTTGCATTTCACACTGCACAAATAACCTAAGAAAAGGTATGAATCCAACTCCTCTCCTTTAGCTTTGGGTAAATAGTAGGGCAGACTGGATTCTTTAACCTATGAACCGGTCAAAGAGACAGAAAATTGTGAACTCAAACCAGTTGTGTATTTGAAGAAAGATTGGGTTTGCCTGGCTATTTCTGCCCAAGGATCGCTGTATGAGTAGTGCCCCTATGACCAAACCTGGTTACGAGACCAGTGCGAGTGAGAGCGATAAACTGACTTACTTTACTCGAAAAAAAAAGTACGAATTCTTTATTATTTTTGTTCAGTCTTGCCGCAATATTTAACTTCCACGAAATCTCAAATGAATCTCTCCGACTATCATTTTCATAAAATCAAAGAAGTCTTCCTTAATAAATCTCGGCTGTTTGTCTCGAATTGCACAGTAGATTCTACTGCAGGTTTATCATCGATTTTTCGATATATATTTAATTCAGAAACGTCTGCTTATTAATAAGGAAACACAGCACATTTCAAAGGTGCTGTTGGGTAAATATACAATAAGTAATTAATTGCCTTATTCAATTAATTATTGTCCGGCATAATAGAAACTAAACAACCGAGATTCAGTGATCTTCTGAAGACCCACAACCCCTGCGGTCAGCGCATATGTCCACTTGGCTAATACATTAAATAAAGGCTTCAGACAATCAAGAGGTTTGTGTCATCTGAGGTGCATCTTTACCATAAACTAATATGTTGTTGGTAGACTAATAAACTAGCAGTTTTGATGTTAGAACAGTTGATTGATTCAACCAGCCAACTGAGGGTTGTAGTAACGATGTACCGCCTAGAGAACAATAGCAGAGAGCTGAGGTCGATCCTGCTTGTAGTTTTTGAGGCTACTTTCGTTCTAAGTAATCTGAACTTCCTTGAATGTCACAAGCATTCATATTAAAAAGTTTGGTTTCGTTTCGTTTCGTTTCGTTTCGTTTTATGGCATATCAACCATTGCAGGTTATTTAATGACAAATCCATTTTTATACACATAAACAGTTCTATTTCAAACAATTCAGTTTAGCATAAGCACACAGTTTAGTTCTATTTAACTCACAGATAGGGTCCTATCAGGTGCTACAACTCCTGGCCAAAGTGGACCTGGGAGCAATGGCAATAAAGGGGTACTACGCATTTCCCAAAGCTTCAGCATTACTGGAACCTCACCATCAGATTGTTTAGTGTCATATAACAGGACACTCGTTGGGGGAGTCTTACCCCTCTACAGAGATGCAATCAGTGTATTCTACAGCCCCAGATGACTAGGGCACTTATTAAAAAGAATGGGTGATTGAATGCAAGCGACCATAACAGATCTAAACGTTGAGCATTTTTTTCTGGAAATAATTGGTTCAGTCTCTGGGAGCTGTCCAATCGAGTAGCAACTGCCACCTAGTTTAAAAGCGTAATGATTAGATGTATTACCTGATGTCTGAAACGCTCCCTCTCAGAGCAAATGCTGACCGGGTTAGGACAATATTTATCACTTCCAGCAAAGTCACTCCCTTGGAGGGTTTCCACATTAAACTGATCTATAGTGGAAGTGGGTAAATCCTATCTTACTTTACCTACACAGCCATAAGACTGAGATTACTAATATATTATTTTCAGTATTACTCAATAGAAGCCAGTCGATATACTAATTAGATCTACTAATATTGCAAAATAGTGCCTACTGCGCAACAGTAATGAGCAAACCAATTATACAGGTCATTTTTTGTGTAATCTCTGTAAAAATGCATATCCAGTGGTGGTGACTCTAACAGTTTCGTAGATGAAAATCTTCTCGATTCAATGTTGTTATTGTGTACCTCATAAATATACAATTATATCCCTACTATTTTTTAATAAAATGTTAGTATTCTTATTAACCAAATATACGAGGATGTGATTATTTCTCATCATCATCAGGTCATGCTGAGAGAACAGAGTTCCTTGATCCTCTCTCTCTCTCTCTCTCTCTCTCTCTCTCTCTCTCTCTCTCTCGCGCGCGCGCGCGCGCCCTCTCTCTCGTCATTTGTCCATTTTTTCCATCGCTCCAGGCAAGTCCTCTAGATTGTATCCACTGTCCGCACATAGGTGATGTATGAAAGTCCTTGCTGATCGGCTAACACTGAGTTGGAGTCTCTAGGAGAACGTCGCTTATGAGTTCGTCCTTACGTATCCTATTGTGTTGAACATGTCTTGTCTTGTATGGTTGGTGGAATAGGATATAAGAATCCGTACAGCTGCTACTTTCTAGGATGCTGCTTCCAGGATTTTCTCAAAACAGCACGTAGCATTCTTGTGTGGTTCCCATCAAGCTTTTCCTACTCATGTTTCGTTTGAGTTCATGTGGTGCATTCATATTGTAATACTGAGAGAGCCTCTGCTTGGAAAAAAGTGAACTATTATACAATCAAAATGGATATTATCATGCATTATTTATGAAAAAACGGCAGAGTAACCAGAAATAATTGCAGCGCTTAAGTAATGAAAACAAATAAATGGCGTACTTATTTTTAGACTACTAAAAGTAAGTAAAGTTGGTGACTGTCGTCGAGGGCGACCAGAAGGCTCCCTTTTCAATAGCTACTACACCAAGGTGTAGAGGAAGGCGCTACTCCTTTACCCTTGATACGTACTTTATATTACTGAGTTTTAAGCAAGGAGGTATCAAGTACCATTTCTAAAGTCTTTGGTTCAATCCCAGGTCTCCCGGACCATTGGCAAACACTCTACTCATTAGGCTAATGAGCCAGAGCTTGGTAATGAATAATACCTAATAATATCTATTTTGGTTTTATTATGTTCCGCTGAAAATAATAAAATACTGGTATTTTTGGTTAAGAAGAAAATTATCATTTTATTTTTTTTTAAATGTGGTGATTTATCCAAGTAAAACGAATTAAAACTTAAATACATCAGGTCTCTGAAGACACTAGTCTCGATTATATATATATATGCGTGTGTGCATGTGTGTGTGTGAGAGAGAGAGAGAGAGAGAGAGAGAGAGAGAGAGTGAAAATTAAATCGACATGTCTCGATATAATGATAGCTTCTTCGGAAATGCGTTTTTATTTGGCAAAAACAAATATATATGACAAAGGAGAGAGAAGCGTACCACTTTTTTCTTTTCCTTTTTTTTATCCCGTATAGGTTATGTTTTGGGCCTTACATGAATTGTTTTATTTTATTTTCTTATTATTTTAGTATCCTCTATTCATTGAGTATTAATTTGATAAGGAGAAGAAATTGATTTTTAGATTATAAAAACCAAACTTAACAACCACAAAAAATCTAAACCTCCTTAACATAGATATAGTAACAAAACTACTACCTCCAAAAAAAAATCAAAATATAATCAACAACTATGAAAAAGAGGACTCTACGTCCAAAGCAGAGAGTGATGAAATTACCTGCAAATCATATATATATATATATAACTCTCAGAAAAGAACAAAAGAACAT
Organism: Sepioteuthis lessoniana; assembly: GCA_963585895.1. NCBI lineage: Eukaryota > Metazoa > Mollusca > Cephalopoda > Myopsida > Loliginidae > Sepioteuthis > Sepioteuthis lessoniana. Next base: position 57,082,585 of record OY757906.1, read on the forward strand.
TAAAGTGCTTAAAGATGAACACGCGTAATGCTATTGTACACCACAAGAACATATATGACCACAACTTTGATTTAGTTAATGCATCGTTCCTTGAAAAAATAACACAATTTGTCAAGGTGAAGGTGTATAAAAAGTGCGCTCATCCATAAAACTACCACTATCAAGTTATGATTTAGTTTCTCATACCATCGGATTTTTACTCTAACAATATATATATATATATATATATATATATATATATATATATATATATATATATATATATATATTAAGGATAATGCAGTTTGGTACATTTATAAAGTGGTCGATAATGTTGATTCAGTATATGTGCTGAATCACTAAGTTAGGATAACGTAGATACAGTCAACGGTGATTGTTGATTATCAGCTTCTCGCCTATGCGATCTTTGCAGAAATATATATATATATATATATATATATATATATATATATATATATATATATGCACAGAGAGAGAGAGAGAGAGAGAGAGAGAGAGAGAGAGAGAGAGAGAGAGGACAATGTTTAGATACCTAGTTTTACGAGTTTTAACTATCAGTTATTTATCATGTCATTGTTTTTGGCTAGGCTATGTTTTTATATTATATTAATTATCTATAGTTCTTTACATAGATGAATCTGAAGATAGATAGATAGATAGATAGATAGATAGATAGATAGATAGATAGATAGATAGATAGATTCTGATTAAAGGAAAGCTGAATAATATCTAAACACACGTTTATTACAGTTACAAACATAAAAAGGCTGACGTCTGTCTGTTTTGATAGATAACCATACGTTTGGGTCTTAAATATGACAAGGTTAATGCCGGCATCAGTAAAACAAGGTAGGCCAATGTATTCAGGGACATTATTTGAAAAGGGTGTCTCCTTCTTCTGTCGGCCAATAAACTTGTTTCTGTTTAATTCATGGCTGCTTTTCCAAAGGGAAAGAAGTAAACGGAAATCAGCCATCCTGCCAATTACCACTGGTATTACCCGTCTTCTATCATTCGGGCTATAAACAACCACACAGCTCCTGACCCTGACTTACCACGCATATATATAAATATACACCTTCATTAACAAATACACGGAAAATCTTGCTGAAAGCACCGTTTTCCGCTAGATCATTGAAATTAAACATCGATGTGCCTGTCTAATACTTAGACGGGTGACCATTTAAGCAACACTAGCCTCTGTAAGCAGCCTGAGACCTATGTACAATATCTAAGCAAAGCTTAGTAAATAAGAAAACGAGTGCATACATGTCCACGCGCAATATTTACTAAGCTTAAGTCCAGACAATGCAAGACTAGTCAAGATGTATGAAGATGATATTCCTCAGTCATTCATGTAAGGGAAGATTTCCTACTTAAATAATAGTTATTCGAAATACTTGCTTTTTTTCTCAGCTTGGAAACTATCCTCTGTCTCTACGAGAAAAATACCTAACAAATTCAACCTTAAGGTCATCTGCACGCATATATATATATATATATATATATATATATATATATATATATATATATATATATATATATATATATATAACAAACAAGCTATATATAACTTGTGTTTTTAAAAAAGAATATAATTCAGTTCCAGTTAGCATTAACATTGTTTTGCGACACATCTGAAACGCTCTCTCTCTCTCTCTCTCTCTCTCTCTCTCTCTCTCTCTCTCTCTCTCTCTCTCTCTCTCTCTCTCGTTTGATGACAGTAGCTGTTCTTTTCCTATTGAAACTATTGATTTGTGTACAGAACTTGGTAAAAACCAAATGCTAATTTTCAGAACAAACCGTCTCGATATAGAAGTTTGGTGGAACATAATCTTGCTTCATTTTGACTTGTAACATACTTCACTTACTTTTGTAAATATTTGTATTTAACAAATTTTTCTAAAAGATTTTGCAAATTATAGTATAAAGATATTTCTTCGACATAATGATCACATTTGAGTTTTTGTGAGGGGGGATGAGGGGCAACTAAAAACAACTTTTGTTTAGGGCACACAAATAATCAGTAGCCGCCATATATATATATATATATATATATAGTGAAGAAAATTTTCAGAATAAGACTGTTTGATCTGTGTCCGTGGAAATCACATGATTATTTGTTTTTTTAGATATAAGATTTGAAATTCATGATTAAAAGAATCTATCATTTCTGAGAGTATATTTTTAAGGACATATAAGAAAAACCAGACGCGTAAATATAAAGATTATTTTAATTTACTTAATTTATTCTTTTAAAATTTGCATATTTTATTTCTGTACAGATACTACACTTCGATCCTTGGTGCAAGGAAACGGCACTTTGATTTTCACCCAGACGCAGATGCATTATACTTTTACCCTTATCCACGAAACTACGAACAAACAAAGGAAGACAGAGAGTTTTTTTCTCGCGCACGCGCGTATGTGTGTGATTGTTGTTTATATTTCTTTCTATTTTATGAAATAATATTGATGCACAAAATTGGTTTAAAACAACGAAATCTAAATTAAACATTTTCTTTGAATTTTTATATTTTAACAAGACCGCCGTCGCTTTACAGATTAAATTTACTTGGCGCATTTTTTTCTTGAAGTAGTAATTAATTTTATTATTGGAATATTAATTTCATTGAAGAAAAAAAAAGAAAATGCAATAGAATTTTTAAATACAGTAAATGGGATATGAAGTTGAGAGAAATAAATTCCAACCAGGCGGTAAGGACTTTATTTTCTTAAATGTTTACACTATAATTTTTAACAAACGAACATTTCGTCATTTATGTTAACTAAGAGTGGATAAATAAGAACCTGGCAAAACCACTCACCCATAACTACCTTACTGCCCATACCGTAACATCTGTATAATGTCAACATCAACAAGTGGGAAAGGAGAATAGAAAGACTTCAGGGATGAGGAGTCTTTCGATTTTGAAAACAAGCATCCGACATCCTAGCTTTTCATCTGGGCTCGAAAACCGACATTTGGTTGAGGTGAAATATATACCTATCTCAGTCAGTTTCCTTACTCTGATGGAAAAGTCTGCCGCATAATAGATTGGAGTGGTTTATCATTGCCATGTAGCGTAGCATTAAAATTAAGTCCTTTTCCATTAAACGCGTGAGAAAACTCAGAGGTCTCAATCAGTATGATTACTATCTATTGAACTCGAACTCATTTTGAGTACGCGGCTCTCATTGAATGGCTTTAGTTTGGTGACGAAAGTAGTTCTAAGGTTAGAAATAAGTTAGTCAGTCAGTAAGAAATACTCACCGCCTATTCTTATAACTAACTCCCCGTTTAGGTTGCAGAGGGCGATAGAAAAAAAAAAAGAAAAGAAAAAATTAATATGTGCACATGAAACTGTAGTTGTGTTGTTATTCATTATCTCAGCAGAGCAAAACTTAGAACAACGGGAGAAGGTATCGTACGAGAACAAAGATAGCAACACAAGGTACACGGCAAGACGATCGAAGTGAAGCGAAGCAAAGAGATGGTAGCAGACCGATTGCCAAGTAAGGGCTATATATATGTAAAATAACAATATACAAATATATATATATATATATATATCATCATCATCATCATATCGCGCTGGTAGAACGGATATCCCTGACCCTCTCTCGCCACTCCTCCCTATCGTTCATCGCCCTAGGTAGGTCTTCAGGACAACATCCCGTATCCTCACATAGCTGCTGAATGTACGTTCGAGCTGGTCGTCCTGCTTTTGCGCAGCCATGTGTGGGGATCCATAAGAGTACATCTCTTATGAGTTCATCTCTGCTTCTCCAGCAGTGTCCTGCATGTCTGGTTCGTCTAACTTGAATAGCTTTCGTGATAGGGGGCAGGTGGCCGTACAGTTGGTGTCTTGTGGGGTGTTGCTGCCAGGACTTGTTCAGGATTGCACGCAGCATTCTTGTGTAATTGCCATCTAGCTTCTTCTCCAGCCGTTTTGTTAGCGTCCATGTAGTGCATCCATATAGCAGTATCGATGTGACCGCTGCCTGGAAGAAACTGCGTTTCATTTTATCGGTTAGGTCTGATTTCCATATAATCGATAGCCTATTGATAGCTGTCCATGCTTTCGTTAACCTCGTTTCGATGTCCTTTTCGGTTGATTCGACGCTGCTTCCTAGGTACGTGAATTTGTCTACTAGTTTAAGTGGGGTTCCTTCTAGAGTGGAGATGTCCCCCGTTTGGTTATAGCACATATATTCCGTTTTGTGTGCATTAACATAGAGGCCTATGCTTGCTGCTGCTCGTTCCAAACTATGCAGAAGTGTTTCAGCTTGGTCAGGTGTATTTGCCAGTATCGCTATGTCATCGGCGTAGTCGGCGTCGGTAATTGTTGTTGTGGGGTACCTTCTGCTTCTTTTCTTCGTCAGTTCGAAGCCATTCTCTTTGATTTTGTCAATCGATGTTCTAAGTACGTAGTCTAGACAAATGATAAAGAGGTACGGGGCCAGCGTGTCCCCTTGTAGTACTCCTGCTACAATGTCAAAGTATTCTGTGTCTCCATCCGGTGATCGTACTTTTACTTTAGTGTTTCTATAGAGAATCGTTATTGCCGTACGCTAGTAGGATTTGTTCCATCTTTCCTCTGCGAATGGAGTCGAAAGCCTTGGTAAAGTCGACAAATATTAATGTCGCTTGTAGGTTCTTTGCCCGTACACCTTCAAGGATTCTGCGGATGGTTAATATTTGTGAGGTCGTGGATCTATTTCTTCGGAAGCCATTTTGGTTTTTTCTAAGTATGTTGTCGATTTTGGGTTCTATTCGGTTTCGTAGTAGGGCATTGTAGATTTTGGCAGCTATGGATGTAAGTGTTATGCCTCGGTAGTTTTTGGCTAATCTGAGGTCCCCCTTTTTAGGGAAGGGGAGTATGCATCCCTTCATCCATCTATCTATCGGATTTTGATTGTATACTGCGTTGCAGTGGCGGAGCAGTATGTCGTCGAATTGTCTGGTCTTCATATATATATATATATATATATATACGCACATAAACACATATATATACACACACATATGCGCACACACATATATATATGTATATACATACATACACACATATGAACACACACATAATTATATATATACTCACGCGCTCAAATATATATACACACACACTCAAATATATGCACACACATACATATATATACACACACACATATATATATACACAAAAATATAGATAAACACATACATATACCCACACGGACATATACACATATATATACACAAATAAATATATACGCACATATAGATGTATATACACACATATAAATATATATACACACATATAAATATGTGTGTACACATAGATATATAAACAAACATAGATATATGAATACACATATGAATATATGTATGCACACACACACGGACATACATATATATACACATACACATATATATATATATATATATATACACACACACATATGTGTGTGTGTGTGTACATATCATGTGTGTGAGTACTTTGACTAGATATATGAGAGCAATCCACACGATTCTTCGATTAGTGCTTGGATCTTACTCAAAAAATTCAGCAGCAGCTTCATATGAAATTTTCAGTCCGCCCTTGAATAACTAATTTGCCTGTATTTAATACAATTCAAACGAGAAACGAATCAGTTAACTCTATATGTAAACGCACCTTTAGTTCTTGAATCATTTTTAATGGGAAAGATGTGTTCAGTGGGCGCTGAGGAGATCAGGAACAATAGGTATATATATATATATATATATATATATATATATATATATATATATATATGCATGTCTGTGTGTGTACCACAGTTGTCTTATACGATTATTTCAGTATGATATTTATTCCAATTCCCACCGAGTCAGATTTAAATTGAAGTCATTTTATAGTGGGGAGCCACAGACGAATCGAACCACATGCGCGGTTATTATAAAAAATGCTCGGTCCCATTGATATTCCTTATTTTGGAGTGCCTCAAACGCCGAACAATAAAAATCAGGCCTGCTAAGCAGGTATTGCTTAAAGAGAAGGCTCTTTGGAACAAGGCTCATATTGGTTTTTTTCACACCTGGCCTGATTGCAACTGTTCCAGATAAGTATTATAGGATCTTTCTGTATATTAAGATAGTGAAAGATAAAAATGACTTCTCAGATTCAGACATTCACTCCGGAGCTTTAACTAATACGGTGTATTTGTCTAAAGGTTTGTTTGTTTGTTTGTTTTTTAGATAATGCAATGATTTCCTTGAAATGAAGGAGCCATCCAGTTGATTTACATTTTAGATGAAAGCGTTATAACTTTTTAAAAAAATACGACACTCACAAATAATAAAGAAATCCCAAATCTTTCCTACTGACCAACATTGCAATAAAGAAACTAATTAATTTGGTGGTAACCTATTAGTATTAAATATCATTTAATGTAAAAGAAAAATTGAATATCTAGAGTTCAAACTGACTCATAACGCAAGCATTTTTCTTTTCTTTTTCTTCTTCTTTTTTTTTTTTTTTTTTTGTTTAACCATTAAATTGATATCTTAATTAAATTATTAATAAAACAAATTGTTCAATGTTTTAGTCTTTGACGAACGATCCAAAAATTTTCTTTTTCTGAATTTGCGATTTCGTGTCTCTGAAATACAGGAAAAATTAGTTGTCGAAATAGCATGAAATTAATTAAGAGAAAAGAAAAGAAAGACAAAATAAACTAATTAGTTATAGAAAAAGAAAGGACACTGCTTTATTTAGAACAGGCTGAAGACCAGTGGTAAAAGCGTTAGACTGTTAACCCAAATAAAATCAGGTTATTACAGCTGTGAGTAGCAACATGTTTAGTCAAATCTTTCAAAATTAACATGCACAGGTTTCATTTTGTAATTATTTTCTGACCAAATATTTACAACTTTACATCCACTTATAAATTATCTTGAAATCTAAGACAGAATGGTAAATATTTCGGAATTATTAGGAAAATACTTTAATATATCCAATTAGTTTCTCAGAAAACCCTATTCATTGCCAACAAACTGGTACAAACACAACATAAAGATCCTAGATATCCTACCAGCTGAAGTGTCATTAGTGCAGAAATCTCTCTCTCTATATATATATATATATATTTGTATATATACATATATTTATATATACGAGAGTAAGTCAGAAAATAATGCTTTTTCCTTAGTACAAAAATAATTATCGACACAGTGTTGCATATTGACGTTTGACGGAGCCGTCAATTAGGGATTTCTACACAGGATGCACCCGAGTAAACAAAGTCATAATCGAAAAGGCAAGCAATACGTGGGTGCAAACAGATCACGTGAATCCCGAACCAGAAGGAACGTGTGGGTGTTATGAAATTATATATACACAGGTGTCCACAGACAGAACGGCCAGTCACAGTCGGTCTGACAGAAGAGATTCGGGCAGTCAAGAGGTTCGGAGAGCGGCCAGTGAGTGCCCAGAAGGGTTAGGGGCCACGTAGCCCCAGACGGAACCCGGTTGAGAACATCCCGTCAAAGAAGCAAAGACGTAAAGCCCTGAATATTGAATTCACAACGTGGTTGAGAAAAGGTCAATATAACAGTCTACTGTCAGCCTGTGTCTGAGTCGTTCGTCTCTGTCTCTCTCTTACACAGCCAATTGCGCCTTTTCGAATAATAAAGAGAGAGTTATATTTTTATAAAGAAATGTATTATTGTCCTTCATTCATTCATTTACCACGGCTATATAACAACAGAAGCATGTATCTGTTACTTTTTACGAACAAAGCAAATATGTAAACTAAACTGAAAAGTGACGGACTTGTGGTGTTCAACAGAAAAATTGGGTTTATCTAACCACAGGTAGAGACATGCGTCTATTGACCAAGGAAATAAGCTGTTTATACTGTGTGCAACAGTCAAATGCACGTCCATGTGTGTCATGGTTGATTTCAAGTCTGACTTTGTTGTCTCTCACGTGTATCCGTTCTTCCTGTCCCTAAAATCCTACAAAGCACTGTCCAAAGATGGCAATTCCTTTTCTTTCCTTCAGGGATATTTTTCGTTAGGTCTGATCCCTAAAACACCCCCTTTTTAGTATTTAACTATAGCGAGAACACTTGGGATTAATTTGGAGATGACTCATTCTTATACGTTTATTAAGATTCTGTGGCGTCTTACTTCTGTCTCACTTGCATTTATCTGCACGGGAGGTGACGTAAATGGTAATTAAAATGTGTCCATTAATATGTCAAATGGAATGGTTGGCATATTGTCAACCTGGTAGTTCTGAGTGTATCTGATCCGTAGTTGGTTTCTATGTCGTGCTCATAATTGTTTACCAGCTTTCACGTCATATATAAACAATCCTTTTTTTCCTGTGGTGTAATGGTTATCGTCGTAGGAAATGGAGACGCCGACACGAGTTCAAATCCTGGACGAGATTGATTGCATTTCACATAGCACTAATACCCTTGGGAACGGTATGAATCCAATTATTCTCCCTCCGGATATGGGTAAATAGTAGGACAGACTGGGTTCTTCAGCCTTGGTGAGGTAACTAGTCTAGGAGAAGGAAAACTCTGAATTCAAACCTGTTAAACTCCACTTAAAAATTGACCTTGTGTCATATCCTGCCCGAGCGGAGGGGTTGGTAAATATGATAAACAATCCTTTTTTTCCTGTGTATGATACCCAGAATCCAGTTTGGTTGTCCAGGCCTGTAGTTTCTCGCAAACACTGGTGTGCCGACCGAGAATGGTTTTGTTTTATTTTGGGGTGCGTCTTGGCTTTGTTAATGATTTTGTGGACGTAAAGCATCCAGTATGGTCCGGAGTTTTTGTCCCATAAGCGCTTCTTCTGGAGACATTCCATTTTTCACTGTACTATTTGCTGTTGTTCGGTACGAAAGGAGAAATATATTCAATATCTCCTCGGTTGTAGTTCCCTCTCCTTGTGCTTTGGGCAGAGCACGTATAAAAGTACCCACAAAATGCTTCGCTTGACCATTGGATTGTAAATGGTAGCGTGGTGACCGAAAATTTATTATGCAGAATGAAGTGCAGAAGTGCTGGAATGTCTCAGGTGTAAATTGTGATCCATTGTCTGAAACAAATGTTTCCAGAAAGCTATGTTGGCTGAATAGTCGTTTAAGAACGGTTATCATTGAGCGGGAATCTGCCTTCCGTAGTGAGAAATTTTCTGGCCATTTGGAATGGGTATTGACCGCTATCAAAAAGCTAATGCCATTGATAGGGCCGGCAAAGTTCACATATATCTGAGACCATGGATGCTCTGGGTTTATCCCGTGTGCGGCTCAACAATCCGAGGTGGATTTTTCTGTGCTTCCAGGTACGAGATACAACTCTTGACTGTATTTTCAATGTCAGAGTCTATATTAGGCCGGTACACCACACCACGGACTATGTCTTTCATCCGGTTGATACCAGGTTGTCCTGAATGTAATTGTTTGAGGACCGCTTTCCTGAACTTCCTAGGAATTACAACACGATCCACAAACATCAGTCATCACATCTGTGACATTTAAACTGTAGAAAGTTTCTTGTGAGATCAGGAGGTGATGAATGTCTGAAGAACATGCAAACTTTCAAGTCTCTCGTTTAACATCTGCCCAGGTCACTGGAATTGTTCGAACACAATCTGTGAATGTGCGCTGAAAAACGTCCTCAATGTTGATGGCAGCGATGACAGTGTCGTCATATGGAACTGGTTATGAGCATCAGCCTGATCAAAATCTGTAGTCCGGCGGTACTGGATTTCAAAGTCGTACCCCAGCAGGATGATTGCCCACCGTTGAAGTCGACTTGCTGAGTATACCAGATTCCCTTTCTTCTCGCCAAATATCGAGAGTAATCGCATATGGTCGGTCAGGAGTATAAAATGACGCCCGAATTGCATTTTGTGGAATTTCTTCACACCCAAAATCAGTGCACGTGCTTCCTTTTCCACTGGGCTGTAGTTGCGCTCAGCGGGCGTCAGTGTCCTGGCTGCATGAATGATAGCTTTTTCAGTCCCACCTAAAAATATGAGTGAAATCACTGCTCCTACACCATAACTTGAAGCATCAGCTGCCACTACTATCTTTTGATTTGGGTCATAGTACGTAAAAAGTTGGTCCGAGATAATTTTGTCAAAGGCTTTATGACAGTCTAAGGGCCAGAACTATTCAGTATCTTTTATTAACAACTTGTTAAATGGTGCTTTTATTTGATGAAGTGAAGGTAGGAAACTATCATAATGACTCATCAACCCGGGAAATGAACGTAAACTACGTATGTATGATGAGGGTGGCATCTGTTGAATAACTACCCCATTAGCTGGATCTAGACGACGTCCTTGGCAGTTGAAATGAATCACAAGTATTTTATTGTTTGTTGGTAAAAATGACACTTTTCAAATCTGGGATGGAACCTAAAATTTTGGATACATCTCAGAACTATGTTAATTCGTTCTGTCGAGTATTTTTTCGATTTACTCACAACAATTATGTCAGCTTGGTATGCTGCTGCACCCTCAACTTCAGTTAGCATAGTGTCTATGATTTGTTAAAATACAGCATGGGCTATTTTTACACCAAAATGTAACCGCGTGAATTGAAATGAACCAAGGTGTGTGTTTATTGTCAGCAGTTCCCTGGAGGCTGTAGAAACTTCAATTTGTAAATAGGCCTCTGTAAAATCTAGTTTGGCAAAACAGGTGCTGCCATTGGGTATAGTGAAGATATCATCTGGAGCCAATTCTGGGTATTGGTATTCCTGCAGTGTTCTGTTGAGCCCAGTTGAGAAGTCTGCACTCACCTGAATTGAACTATCAGTTCTTTTTACTACAACAATGGGCGCTGTCCACTGTGAGTAGGTTACTGGGGTGATGACCATCATTTCTTCAAGGCGTTTAATTTCCTTGTCTATCAGTGGTAATGCCGCATACGGTACTGGTTGTTAAGGTTGGAAAACAGGTGTAGCAGACGGTTTGAGTGTCAGTGTAGCTTTAGCTTAAGTGCAGCGTCAAAGTGTGACACGACGTGTGGTTAAATACTTAATACGTAGAAATTAAAATTTATGAAATATATGAAAATTGATGTATATATCTCAAAAACAAAAAGATCCCTAAAATAAGTATCTTTTTGTTAAAGGCTTAAATTGACATAAAAAGCTAGTTGATTGTTTCTAAAGGTCAGTTAAGTACAAGACATTTGTTTTTGATTTTAAAGCGAATTTATTTAATTTTTCGGTTATTTAATTCATCGATCATGATGATGAAACGGGTCATTTCGTAAAACTTATTTTTCTAGTCCTTATCTTAAAGGACAAGGTCAAAACGGAGATTTAATTTTGCTCCACCCTAAATAAAGGTGAGCTGGGCATGGCTCATCCAGTCAGGTGAGGCTGAGAATTTTTAGTTCAACCCCATCGTTCTAAACCTGTTCCCATTGGTTAAAGCATCTAAAAAGGGTTTTCCCTATACCTGTAAGATATAATCCTGAACTAGGATTGGCTGGCTAATGAGAATATGACTCCTAATTGTCTCTTATTGGACAACCAATCAGAAACATTTTTTGTCCAGATATTGACCTATGAAAACAAGATGGTAAAACGAATCATCAGAGAGAATGAGGAAAGGGACCAAGAAGAAACTCAAGACTGCCAAAGAAGCATCCCTTCCATTCTAAACCCGAGGTACTCCGAACAACCTTCAGACTTTACAAAAACAGACTTTAGAGACATTAGTGCCATCCTAACCGCACCTCGTCGTCACTCTTCCTCTCTCGATATTCTTTTTTTTTTTTGGCCTGGGAAGCAAATATAGTTTGCTCGTTATTTATTGTCTCACAAATGTGTTTCAATAAAAACATTTTTTTATTTGTTAACAACGGGTTTTCTCTATTCTTTGAGTTGTTAGACAATCTATCCACTCATATTACCTGATGTCAGAAGATCCGGCTGAATTGTGTCAACACCACTTCGTGGATCTTTCAAACACACCGTGGGCACGGAAGGACTTGCAAAGCAAACAGTCGAAAGCAAATGTGGTAGTCACGAACACAACAGCCACAACAAATACTGTGACTAGTAGTCACACCCTATTGGGCTCCGTGACTAGCATAGGACCACACAAGGTCATTTGTAAAACTGAGGGAAAACGCTTGATTATGGCATGCTCCATAATGGTTCTGTGGGTTGGAGATATGGAAACGGCATTAAAAACAGAATTGAGTGGTATATCTAGAAGACCCAGTGACTCGACAAAATCAAGACCCAATTGGTTGTCTCGAATCTGCAATGTAGATCTTTTCGGATACTGTTTTGTCCACAATTTCAATTGTTGCTGGCAATTCTCTATTGATGTGGATATAATCCCCAGATGCACTCCGCGCTATATGTTTTATTGGTGTTTGAGGAAGCTTGCCTATGGTTTTCCATAGTCTCAGTGAGATGTGATTTATGTCTGAGGTTGTGTCTATTTGTGAGTTTCCTTTCAGTTTTACTGATGCATATTTTCGATTTGACTTGATATTGGGGAGAAAGGTTGCCACCAGATTGTTTGTGTTTGCTATGTAGTTTCTTGTGTTTTATTTTGTGCACCGATGAGCAGCAGAATCCCTCTTTATGTCCCTGATTTTTGCACTCGCAACTGTGGTGGGTCTTGAATGGACACTTTCGCGTGAAATGTAAGCCACCACAATCCCAGTAAGTAGATGGAGGCTTTTTACTCGTTGAGTCAAGTGATTATGGCGGATCCAATAAAGTTGTGCAATCGAATGAGGTAATTGTCTCCCTTGTCCTGATGCTTGTGTGTGATCGAGCATTGTCACACGGATCGAGGACATTGGCAAGATTTAGCACCTTCAGACGATCATCTATTCGGCTTATGAAAGAGGGTTTAAGAGGCAAACATTATGCCAGTAACGAGGAAGTGAAAATTTCAGTGATGAAGTAGCTCAAAGAATAGTTAACAGAATTTACGTGGACGGGATATATGCTCTCATTTGAAGGCGAAAATTTTCTATTGATAGAAACAGTGACTATGTTGAGGTGTAGGGATGCGATCCATAGTGAATTAGCTTTATTTTGATGTATGACACATGTTCCTGTGTCG
>OY757906.1:57100674-57138174 GCA_963585895.1 Sepioteuthis lessoniana
GTTGAATGCTAGTTTGTTTTTTTTATCGATTTTCACTAATTTTCCCGATAAGTGTTGTTTTTATTTTATCGTCTCAAAACTGGAGAATTTTTATGGGTTAATATTTCATTATCCGAGTAAAAATCAAACATCCAGAAAGATTTTCTATTATTACTTCAGTAATAAGCACCCTAACCTTTAAATCCGAATTTTGGCTTTAAAGCTAATAATTCCACTTACGAGAATGACTCAAGGACAGACGACAACGAGAGAAACGCTTGTTTTAATAAATATATTGGAAAATAAGAATAAGAATGAGTTGAAAATTTTAGTAGAGGAAAAAGATTGAAAGAATGAAGACTGTCATCAAGGAATATAAAGAGAAAAATTGAAATGATAGATAAGAAAGAAAACTGAAATTAAGAAAAATGAAGACATGAGCAAAAAGAACACGTATATAGATAAATAGAAACAGTGGTTATTGTATAAACTAACCGATTTACTCTGTCCGGACGAAAAGTATTTTCGGAACACCAATGAACGAAATATAAATAGGGAAGAGAGAAATAAGCTAAGAATTAAAAAAAAATGTGTTCTTATTTGTAATTGTAAGGTTTTGCCTATCAATTCAAATTAAAAGTATTCTTTTATTTCATGATTTTTTAAAGTTCGTTTTAATTTGCATTTAAACTAATATATATAATATATAAAAATGTATAACCCTTTACCGGGGAAAAGTTTTTAAAGTTTTTATGGGTTTTTTTTTACTTCAATAAATTTTTATTATTTTATATTTAGTGCTCAGTTACTGAAGAATATTTTAATTTAAAATATTCTGAAAAGCAGCTTTGGTTTCATGAAAATTTTCATTTTCCCTATAAAAAAATTAACAATAAAATTATTATAAGTATTCACATATTAGTATATTCTTTTATTTCATGACTTTTTTTCTTGGAGTTCTCGTAGTGTAATGGCAAACGTGTTCGATTTTGACATCGTAGTTTGAGAGTTCAAACTGCAGTCGAGCTATGTCATTGACTTTCAGACTAATACCCCAACTACGCGTTAAATAGTACCATTACAGTTTTTCTATAAAGATGACTTTGGCATTAGATAACCCACGAAGGTCGATATGTCATTAAGAAATAAAAATGATTGATAGGAATAGTTTTGTTGTTGATCATGTTTTACCATTTAAATATTATTTCAAAAATGTAATTCTCAACTCATCAATGGTTTGAAAATTTATCATAATTTTTTTAAGGCTATTTTTTAATGACAAAAATTTTAATTCACTTCTTAATTGCCTGCTGAGTTAATGATAAAAAATATATTTGTTTAATCAATTTTCTTTTTACCCTATGAAAATATAACAATAAAAAGAAGTTAAGAATTAATAATGTATCCTAATTTTAAGGTGGAAAGTTTTCGGTATTAATTTAAGAAAAAAATTATTCCTTTATCCTATAAATAATGTATTTCTTTAAAGAAAATAATATAAACATTTTTAAGTTACACTAGTTAAAAATTGACATATTTTCTTTTAAGAAATGTATTCTCTTTAAAAATCTATTTCTAAGTTATCGTAAATCAATACTTTCGATTATTTTTTTTTCTCTCTAGAAATGTATCATTATAGGTACGTAAAAAAAAAAGAAGCTAATTAATTTGAATTATAAGAATACAATAAAAAGAAGCCAAAATTTAAAACTTTAAATTTTTCCTTTTGACAATTTCTTTTTATTGTTTAAATTTAAAATAGTAAAAATAGTATTTAAAAAAAGGTACCGCTTGTTTTGAAATATTTTCATGGTTTTTTAGTTCAACAAAAAATTAAGAATTTTTTTTTACAATTTTTACAATTAATACAAAATTAAAAAAACAATAATTTTCGAAAAAGTATAAAATTCAAATTACGCCAATGGATTCTGCGTAATATGAAAACATGTCGGGTTTTACAAAAGAACTTAAAAGTTGCATATGCTTTTTATATTTACTTATGAAGAACAGTGAAGAGCTCCATAAATCAACTGATTTTTAATTATTAAATCATCATTCAATCAGTAAAAATCAAAAAGTAAATTTCGTATTTCTTCTTATTAAAGTATATGATTGATTTTAATTCTCACTGACACCTTTTTTTCTGAGTTATAAATCGACACGTACATACCAAAACAGATACAGATAAATATATGAATCATGGCCTTTATTGCAATTGTTGGTGTTGTTTGTAAAATCCTGGGAGTAGAGGATGTGGGTTGCAAAACTTTTTTATAGTCTCGTTGGCCACTCCCGAGTCAGCTACCAGAAAAAAATGCTTACGCCTTTCTCATAAATACCACTGCAACACAAAACATTTGTGGGCGTCTGGGCATATCGATACAAATTCAGGTACTTCAGATGTCGGGAATTAGTTCTACTTTTTCACTTCAAAGCTTGTGCGCAGTTATTTAAATCACGTGGGTGGTGGAAAAATTTACAAGCGCCTGACCGACCGGTTTTGCTTCTTCCATGCAATTAGCCTCACCAACCAAAACTGATGATAGAATTATTCCATTTCTAGAACGCAGTTCTTTAAATTCTGCGTTTCATAATTATCTGGATTATAGGTTGTGCCCTCTACATAACCCTTGAGGTTGATCGCCATGTATGCATTTGCCTATCCCCACGACCGCAATCAGGATACGATACAAGATCGATTTTAAGCGGATTATAACTCGTTTAAATTTAGAGTTTTCCTTCTCCTAGACTTGTTGCCACGACAAGGTTAGAGTGTCCATTCTGCTTTAAAATTTATCCATAACTAGTGAGGGAAGAATATTTTGATTCATTTTTTTTCAAGGGTATTATCTCAATAGAAAATGCAAATAGCCACATTCAGGGTTAGGACTCGAGTTGTCTGGTCCATTTCCCACGACAGTAACTATTACGCTACCAGCGACACTTAGATCCTCATGTACCCTTCTTTGGGTGGATATGTTATACTGCTTGGAAGTCCTTTTTTTTTTTTTTTTTGCTTGCTGTCTTATAGCGGTATTGTGATTATCAAGCTCGTCTTGCATATCAATTACAACCAAATAGCGACTTTGACCTTTATTCGGTGCTCAAGACTTCTGGCTTTGTGCCAAATCTAAGCTATGCTTTTTAAAGGATGCCTCGCAGGATTAGCGAGATTGGTTGATTGGTTTTACGGCATGTCAACCCCTGTTGGGTTATGTTTTGCCAAGGTCAGTGTTTTACACAAACTTAAGATGGCTTACAATATCTGTTGTTTTAAGTAGTCACCCATTCAAGTACTAAACTGGCTCACCGCTTAACTTCAGTGATCTGACAGAAACCGGTTGATTAGCGAAAAAAGTTAGCTGACTATTGCTCGTGAGTTTGTTTTTCACTATTGCCCTATACTTCTGGCCTTGTGCCAAACGAAGCTAAAGCTAGTTAATAACTACTCATATCATGAATAGAATCAGACATCATGGCCGGCATTTCATCTCAAAATACGCTCATTCGAACAAACAAAATATATTGTATCAGCTTTAAAATTTAACTCAAGTTATACAAATAAGAGAAGAATCCAGAAAAATTCTCATTTGAATTTATTTGAACGAATAGGCATCGAATTTTGTGCATTTTTTTTTATAATAGTATCAATTCATTTATTCATTTATTTCGGCTAATTTTGTGTACTTTGCTTTGGAAACGAGAAAAAAGGATTGCTGACGAACAATTTCATTGTCTCTTAAAACAGAATTATTAGACATACAAGCTAATTATTTGCACTTGGTCCTGCTAGTCGTTTTGTCGCTTGGCGATTGGCTCCCTACGCTCACAACCTCGGCCGCTTTGCGAAGGGCTCGGTACACTTGAATCCTCACTATACAGTATTTAAAATAACGTCATATCTCATAGACATTGTCTCCTCACAAAATGTGGAAAGACATGTCCAGTATTATTTTTTAGCCTCAAAGATTTAGTTTTTTTTTGTTTGTTTTGCTTGTTTGCGTTTATTTGTTTGTTTATTTGTTGTTGTTTATTTATTTATTTTTTTTTTTTTTTTTTTTTGGTGGGGTGAGTCTTCATTCAATCGATATAAAACTTTATAAACAACATTCTTCACAGCGTTGAATGTTTCTCCAATTTTGCTTCTTTTAAGAACTTTGGTTCATTCACTGTCTGAACCTTTACTTTTACCAGGTATCTAATCGCTTTTTTTACCTTTTACCTTTTTGTGTATTCACTCATTGTAGATGACTTGACCATTTAGAGAAAAATGTTAGAAAATTTTCCCCGATGGAATAAGCTGTTTATATATATATATATATATATATATATATATATATATATATATATCGAGAGAGACAGACAGACACTGTTGATGTATTATTAAATTCTGTATTTTTGTAATGTTTGGCAAGTACCTTCACAATAGAAATGCATTAGAAATATTTTTCTAAATAAATGTAATGAAAATCAAGAATATAAGAATTTTCAGTGGTTTGGCATTTTCGCAAGTCAGTCTGTCAATAGAGGAGTCCTATATGTATCATGTGAATGCTTTGATAATGGTTTTCTAAAAAAAAAATGGATTGTTAATGACTTTTTCAACAGAAATATTTTGCTGGTGGTTTTCTATAGAGATCAACATAACTGTTTTTACGGTAGAAGTTATTTACTCATGGTTTTTATTATAGAAACAAATAGTGAATGAATTCTTTATAGCTGCAGATTTTCGAGATATAGAAATGCATTACTAATGATTTTTATTCTAGAAATACATTGCTAAGGTTTTTGTTATAAAATGATTTTTATTTTATGAATTGCAGAGGATTTCACTAAAAGTAACAACTTTTCAAGAAGGCACAACACAAACGTGTTGTTAATGGTTTTTATATCTTGGAAATGTACTGCCAATAGTTCATTGCATATAAATGTATTACAAATGATTTTAGTACAGTTGCAGCTTTTTGAATAGGTACAATAGATTAGTGCATTTGCTGGGAGTGTTGGGTTACCCTTGAAATCAATCTGCCTGGTCGTGTGCCCGGGATCCTGTGGTTGGTTGCTTTATGGCGATGGGCGGTCCGTACTAAACCGGCGATAAACATGGCAGTCTGGAGGGAGTTTCAGTTGAACGTATTGACTAACGAAGGTCAACTCGATCAAGAGACAGAAACGCAGCAAGTCACCGTGCCAGGCAGTTATGTGGCCACACCGAAAAGTACGCATCTAACATCTTCCTTCATACACACATCCCGACAACAGGTCTCCCCAATACTCCAGCAATTTCCTCGATTTTCTTGCTGATTAAATTGTGCAGTCGTCTAAGTGATTCCAGTTATTATTATCACACCACTCGTAGCTCGTTGTCTTCACTAGAAACCACGTGACAGCAAGTTCTCATCTCAGTATTCTAGCCGATCTCGACAGTACTGTAATCTGAACAGCCTCAAGCCTTCCTTAGATTTCCAGTTTCCCGAGTCTCTCCTGGGTCTATGAGTTTATCCCAAAAGCTCAAACAATGATCATTGTCTCCTTTTAATATACCATCGTTTTTGCTTTTATTTGTGTGTGTTTGTATTGAATTAGGGATTCTTCTTTTTACTGTATTGACACTGCTTTTGGGGTTGTTTTTACCTCATTGACATTGTAATCAAGAAAAAAATCAAGTTTCATGTGACTGAGGGATACCAGTATAGAGTAGATTGAAGCACACATTCAGGGCTTTACAATTATATTCATTTATTTATTTTTATTTATTCATAGTAAACTGAAACAAATTTTCGGTGTTGCAATTTTATTTATATAGAGTAAATTGAAACATTTTCAGTGTGTTGCAATTTTATTTATATAGAGTAAATTGAAACATTTTCAGTGTGTTGCAATTTTATTTATTGACTTATTTACATAAAGTAAATTGAAACATGTTTTAAGGGCATTTCAATTTTATTGATTTATACAGGAGTATATTTAAATACATTTTCTGGGTGTTGCAATTTTATTCATCAATTCAGAGGGAATAAATTAAAGCACTTATATCCAGTGATGCAATTTTATTTTTACTTATTTATATCTGGCAAATTGAAACATATTCATTGTATTGCAATTTTATTCATTTACTTTCATACTGAGAGTCAATTGAAACATATTTTCAAAATGTTGCATTTCTTTTTTTAGAGTCGATTGGGGCACATATTCAGGTTTTTGAAATTTTATTGTGTTGCAATTTTATTTTCCCTTATTGTATATCTTATCATTTGAACGAATGTAGATCTCAATAAATTTCTTTTATAAATTCTCCTAAGGATATGACGGGTTGTATAAATAGTTCTGAATCTTACATTTCTTATGTCTCGGTTATGATGATTATAAAGATGTTCTTCGGAAAGTTTGCTTGGTACAAAGGATTGAATCTTAAAAGAATTCAGTCGAGTGATCTAATTTTTAGCCTACCAATACGTCAAAATATTTTATGCATGAAATAACCTGACATTTCGAAAAAGACGAGTCTTTCCGTAAACATATAGATCTTGTTTGTTTTTGTTTTTTTTTTCTTCATATTCATTTATATTTTTGCCGTTCTTTTCGTCTTTTTTTTCTTTCTCTTCTTCCTTTTATCTGCCTTCTGTCAACAAACTTTTATTATCGACAAAATACTTTTACAGTGATTTTAAGAAGGTTATTTCAGACAATTTAATTCATCTCAATTTTCTCGAATAGCTACAAGAAAAAAATCGTGATATTTCGTACACTTCAGTCGCCAGACGAGAAAAAGAATTTAAATTGAAAAATAGAATATTTTACAAAAATAAAAAAAAGTTTTTTGGGGTTTTTTTTGTTTTTTTTTTTCATTTTTCGATGTGTTATTGATTTTGCTATTCAGAAAAAAAACTTGGGGAATTTCTTTTCTTTGATTTCAGTCCAAATTCTATAAATAAGAACCTTATTTATCCATGTAAAGTCTTACATATTTTGTTGAAAAAACTTTTATATATAAGCTTGATGTCATGTCAGATTCTATTTATAGATTTTATTTAATTATTTGCAAGGATTTTTCTCTGCATATAGTCTTTTTCTATAAGAAAAAGATAAACAATTCCGTAATTTACTGTTTATAAACCAGGAGTTATCTCCATTAGACAAACATTTTTTATCCTTATTTATACTGAATTAAAAATTACTCGAAAGGCAATGGCCCGATTAAACTGGGAATTGTTTCAGTCAAGTTTTCTTCAAGCATTTTAATTGTATTGCACAGAAATATACTCCGATACTGTGTTAGGATGACAAATACGCAAACCTACAGAATTCTAGTTGTTATACTTTGTTATTCATTCTTCTTTTTTCTCTATTTTTCTCTCATTTTTGTAGGTGTAAAATCGGACCGTTACGAGTCAATAAAATGAGGTCAGACGCTTTCATTTATCACCTTAGGAGCATTGTAAAAATTTCTGCTTCTAAAGATAATTATAGAAAGATTGCATTGGAGCTGAATTAAATTCATTCCTAAACGGGATTGAGTTTAAAAAATGTTTATCCTAACATCTATTTGCATTACGTGGGCATAGATATTCAAATATAGAGTTAACAAACTAATAAAATAGATATATTCAGCGAGAGATAAATCTTAAATACACTGTGAGATAGAAAGAGAAAATAATCTGAAATAGATTGATTAATACGACAGATATCTATCTATCTATCTATCTATCTATATTTGAGAAGCCCATTGTGAAACAGTCGTGTTGTTTGAATTTTGCAAGAAATTCATTGACAAACTCGTTTCTTGGCCAGATACAGATACGCACATGATATACATACGTACTCAAAAATAGATATAAGATCTTGAAATAGATATGTTCAAAGATTAAACAAATTCAGAAAGATCTGAAATACATTAAGACATCGCTTGACAAAGTAATCTAAAATAGATTTATGAATACTACATATATATGTATGCATGTATCTATCTACGTTTGAGAAGCCTATTATATAAATATTAATGTCCCGTCGATTTTGCAAGAAATTCATAGACAAACTTGTATCTTTGCCATATGCAGTCAGTCACTAGCATTAAATGCAGAGATATTCAAAAACAGATGAGACTGAAATAGGTAACTTCAAAGATAAAACAAATTGAGATGGATATTAAATACACTTAGAGATCGATTGGGGAAATTTTCAAAAATAGATTAAAACGACATAGATATGTTTCTATCTATCTGTCTGTCTGTCTATCATCATTTGAATATGCCTATTATGAAATAGCGTGTTCTGTCAATTTTGCAAGAAATTTAGAAACAATTTCTTCTTCACTCAATATATTTGCTTTATTTACAGACAGACGCAGATATTTAAAAAAAAG
Source organism: Sepioteuthis lessoniana (assembly GCA_963585895.1). Classification (NCBI taxonomy): domain Eukaryota; kingdom Metazoa; phylum Mollusca; class Cephalopoda; order Myopsida; family Loliginidae; genus Sepioteuthis; species Sepioteuthis lessoniana. The sequence goes on from OY757906.1 coordinate 57,109,016, forward strand.
TTATAACAGGCTGAAAAAGTTATATTTAAAGATAAAACAAATTGGGAAAGGGGTAGTCCGTTGGTTTATACCTTTTGGAAATGTTTGAATCCCCTCATATCCCAGCCACTTCTTTACTTCTACAGGGATGGTTAGTTGGTAGTGTTTTACGATATATCAACCCTTAGTGGTTATATAAAGTCAAATCTTGTTTATACGTATATATAATATATAATTTGTAAACGAACAGTTTATTGGTAACATTATTTCTAAACGAGCCTGAGTTCATTTGTTTGCATATAGTTTAATGGTTTCAATTATTGCTATCTGCTACGAATAGTTTTAACACCGGGCCATTGGCCTACTGAACAGAACGTTTGCCAATGGTCCGGGGTTCAAGATCGGGGTTCAATCCCAGGTCGAGTCATACCAAAGACTAAAAAAAAAAAAAAAATGATACTTGATGCCACCTTGCTTAACACTCAGCATTATAAAGGTAAGGATCAAGAGTAAAGTGGAGCAATCTAGAGAAAGGAGTGGAGCATCGCCCTCTCCCTACACCTCTGTGTTGTAGCTATTGAAAAGGAAGACTTCGGGTCACCCTCGACAAAGGTCACCAACTTTACTTACTTTTACTTTTTACTAATAGTTTTATTCGCACACAGTTAAATGATTTCCCGTATTCCTATTTAACACTAGTAATTCTATTCAACATGAATGGTTTCAAGTCAAATAAATGATTAAACAGTTTTATTTGACTCATAGATTGGACCCTAACAACTACTACCACTCCGGGTCAGAGTGAACATGGGAGTAATTCTAATGAAGAAGCACTCCACATTCTCCAAAGCTTGGAGACTCACCATCAGATCGTTTAGTGTCATATGCCATTAAAACACAGAAACCAAATCAAGCTTAGATAGATAGATAGCTAGATAGATAGATAATACATTGATATATTGATAAAGAAAAATCTAATGTATATTAATACATAGGCAGATGTATGTATGTATGTATGTATGTATATCTATCTGAGAAGTCTACTTTAAAGTAATCATGTTCAGTCAGTTTTGCCATCAAGTCATAGACAAACCAGTTTCCTTACCCGTAAGCACTGAATAGCAAAAAGAAGTTTTGTATAAACAAATATACAGACATTGAGAGCGTATTTCATTGGGCATGAAACTGAAAAAAAAGAGAAATGCCAGGATTTCTTGACAAGAAAATACGCGCTCAATCTTTGGTTGACATATATGTTATCAAGATAACCAGGAGTTGTCCAGGTCAGAATTATACATTAAATCATTTTTGAGTGAGGCTGGCTTCTTTTAACACAGTAAATTGATCGTGAACAGAACATTACTGATTGCTATAATAATAAACAGAATGTGTGAAAGAGACTTCACTGACATTATCAACAAAAGCAAAGATAATGTTAGATTAAATCATGTTTTCATTTGACCTTTGACCCAGTTATAAATTGGCTTCGATTAAATTATGTTATTTTTTGTTTTGTTTTTGTTAGTTTTTTTTTTTTTCTGACACTGTAATACGAAGAGAAAGAATCTGGGTTAAAATCTTATTTAAACCGTTCTTTAAATGCCATTTTTAGATGATTTTTACATGTTTAGCGTCATCAGCAAGTTTTTCGAGACTGTGGATCTGTGTCTAGATCCGGATACAGACCTAAGCAAGATTTTATGAAGACTGTCAGTTTCTCATGTAGTAAGTCTCCTCTCCTCTTTATCAATGCAATGTTGTCTAAGAGAAGGACAAAGACTGATAAAGTTTAGAACTAGTTTGTCCTAGGTATGAACTATAAACCTTCGTGGGTTATTTAATGCCAAAGCCATTCTTGTAGAAGAACAATAGTAATACTATTTAACCCATAGCGGAGCGAATAAGGAGGTTTATACCTTTCTCAAAAGGTATAAGTCCTAAAGTGAGTGTTATAGTGCGACTGGAGTTCGAACTCGCTCAATACAACGTCAACCATTACGCTCCACAGAGCCCCTCCTCGAACCTAAAAATATAAATCAATCCTAGACTGGTTGACATGCCGTTAAAATCAATCATTTTGGAATCAGAGTCATCGCTGGTATAGCTATGCAAGTAAATCTTCATAAATAAATTAAGTAGATACCAGATCTCAAAGGACTTTTGGGTGCTTCGCGTAGTGTATTCACTGGGGTAACAGAATATAAATTGTGAGTTTAATTCCTAAAGGTAGCCCCCATACTTCTGCCCTTGTGCTAAATCCAGCTAATCTAAGTAAATGACAACTGTCTTGCCTGCTTAAGCAATATCAGCAAAATTCTGTTTCACCAATAATGAATTATGACAAGAGCTAATGAAGCAAAAAGCATGAAATTACTTGTCCCTGCACTCTCTCTCTCTCTCTTCTCAGATATTTTGATAAAGTGTCTCGTTGTCTCGTCACTAGCATGACAGAGAAAAGCCAGCTGTGAAAGAATTCAAGCAAACCCTCCTCTCATAAGTACCTTACTTGTTTAAGCAATTACGCCAAATCATTTACCCACACTAATCAACCTTGAAAAGAGCTAATGAGAAGAATTAATGAATATAGTAAAAGGCATGAAACCAGTTCTACTCGAACTTTTCCTATCTACAGATATCTTAACAAAAATGTCCCTTCCCCTACACGCAACGATAGCAACTAGAGGCAATTGTTAGCAATACAAATAACTGTCCAATTACTTCTTTCTTATGGATGCACTTGTGGCGTAACGGTTATCGTCGTAGAAAATGAAATCTGCAACGCGAGTTCAAATCCTGGACGAGACTGCATTTTGCATTGTGCTATTCTCCCTCTAGCTAGGGGTAAATAGTCGGACAGACTAGACTCTTTAATTCTGGTATGGTAAATGGTTGAGAATGAAAAATCTGAATTCAAACCAGTTGTACTCCACTCAAGGGCGAGTCAGTGAGGTCACGTGACATGATGGTTAAAGTGCTGGACTGCATACTCGAATCAAGCAAGTTCGAACGCCAGTCGAGCAATTACGTTCACCTTCGGACTAATACTCTTAGGGAAAGGTATGAACCCCCTTATCCCTTCAGCTATGCTGTTCTTTTACAAAGATAGCATAAAATAACCCATGGGGGTTGATATACCTTTAAACAAAGAATCCTTGCAATTTTCTCCGCTTTAAAAATGATCTTGGGTCGCATTATGTCCGTGATGAAAGGGTTGGGTAAATACTTTCTTCTTTCCTTTGAGGGTTTGGGTATTTTGCAAACTCAGACAACAACAGCGTAGAGCTAAATAAAGGGAACTGAGTAGCAAGAAGATTGTGCTAAGCCAGTCTTCAAAGAAGGGTCGACCTATTAGCCTAGAAGATCTAGTTTCGAAATCTTGGCTTTTAATTAAACTCGAACACTGATCCCTGGAATCAAAATCTTTTTACATCAGTGTTCATTTCAGAATGTATCCTGAAAATTTCAGAATGTATCCTGAAAATCGCTGTAGATGCAGTCATTTTATTTTCTTAGATTTGCTAGGTTTAGTCTTGCTCAAGGCTATTAATTATGTTAACTCGAAGTGTTTACCCATATTACACACGGGTTGTAAGATGGTCATTATTTTTTAATGAAGGACCTACAGTTGCTTTAATCATAATTGTTCATCTTTAAAGGACGTTTTATTTGTTTTTATCGCTTATTTACTACTTACTTACGAGTTGACGTACGGCTTCTCATATACTCTAAAAAAAATTTTTTTAAGTAAAAACTAAATTTCAAATTAATATTTAATCTTCTTTTCCAAATTTTCACGGGTATTATAAACCTTCCTTTTTAATTGGGTTTCTTAGAATTTTTTCGGTCGACCAACTGCTGAGATTAAATAAATTCTCTCTTAGCACGTTGAGAGGATCTGAGTGAATGTAGGAAAATAGATATAGCCATAAGCCTCTTGTAACAATTATCAAGAGTGTGGGTTAGCGATTTAAGACGGACATTTTTTATAGCAAGGAATAGGGCGGCAAAGACAGTCTGATCTGGATCCTCCTGTGAACTTTAAAAAAAAATTCAATCATGACAAACAATTTTTGAAGGTTTTCTCAAAATCTGGCAAAAAATGACCTCGGGTTTGCCCCTCTTGGTTTCCTGGGAGTATCTGGTGTTCACGCCAGATGGGTGTTATTAAGCCGACTACCTGGTTCCAGGGGACCTTACTGCTTATTCTTACTTAGCAGGGCTGACTTTATTGCTCAGTGACTGAGGCGCCCTAAAGTGGGAAATACCGATGAGATAAAGCATTTTTATTATGGCTGCCTATGAGTTTCGATTTGTACTTGGCTTCTCACAATAAAATGACTTCATGTCAAATCTGACGGTGGGGAGTCGGATAAGTATAATACCCTCACAGGTATTCTATCATTACAAACTTGTGCCAGACTATGTTACACTTAGTAAATAGCCATAGGCTCCTCACTATGGAGTAGCAGTTATCATACTTGTCCCTCAGTTTATTACTATGGTTTGGATTTTGTTAATCCCTGGCGTCCTAAACTAAGATTCTCAAAATAAAACTCCATTCGTTGATGCCAGTGTTTTCACCTGGTAAGATATCAGGATTTATATTGCAGCTGATCATTTTATAATCTTTGTTATCAGCTAAAATTTTACACCGAACGGCTAGAAACACTAATAATCGCGACAAAAGAGAAATCTTCACTAGAAAAAAGAAATTTACAAATTATATTTTTCATATTATTATACGCAGTTAATATTGCTTTTTGAAAAATTATTTGGAGTCTTCTAGATAAATTCTGTGGTGGTTTTTTTTTTAACTATGAGAGAGATACTTAAGGTATTTATTAATGTTTTTTGTTAATTTTTTGTTTGTCATAACTAAACACTTGGGCTATAAAATTATTCTATATCTTCAGCTTGAAGAACTACCTCTAAATTTAATTAGTAATGTTTAATTAAAATGAATAATTTAGTAAGTCAAATAATTCGATAATTTCTTTTTCTTTTGAAGTTTAAATATTTGTGTGCGATAAGTTATATTTCACTGCAGTATTGTTTCTTGTTGGTTATTGTTAGAGACCATCTATCAATAAAAGCCCCTCTTTTCTCATGGAAAATTTTTGTTAGATCTTCCCTAGGGTCCAATTAGTATACAAGCAAAATTTGATGGGTCTATAGAACTAGAGTAGACCCATTTACTTACCGCTAGTTATTACCCCTTCTCGATTAGAAGTACCCTATTCAAAGGGAACAATTTTCGTCTACGTTAAAATTTTTATGTGAGTGGAATAAGTATGCATTCAAAATTTGGTAGTTCTATATCAAACCTTTAGGTTGCCTATAGGTTGATATAAATAAACTTTTGTCATTCATTCTGGGTCGCATAAAGTACTTTTCGGCATCCATTCTTATTCAAGGTGTTTCAGAAAATGATCTCTTATTTAAATAGCATGTGTAGAAACAATTCAAATTTCTTTGTTTTACGCTTTTTTTTTTCTTTTCATTTTTAGAAATGTTATTCACTCGAAAAGAAAATGCGTTTAAACATTAAACTTAGATTTTTGAATTGTTTCTACACATACTGTTAAAAGTTGAGATCATTGGAATAAGAAATAGACAAGATATTTGATTACGAAATTATATCATGCATCTTTAAAATAATATATATTATATATAATAATGAATTGTGTGACTTTGTGGCCGTCTATAGTGAACAGAATGACTCTTTCCAATTATTAATAGCAATCGCAATTAATTAGGAAGAAATTCGGGAACTTGAGACGGTCCACATATAAGCTGTTAAAATAGGCTCGTTTTATTTGATGCTGTAAGATCCAAAGTGAAAAGCAAAAAATTGAAATGAAACAATTTTTAACGTTCAGGGCCATTCATGAAAGTATGTACTTACACAACCTCTTTGCCACAGACAAGATGCGACAGAAGGCCAATTTTAAGCAGAGTTTAATCGGTTTAAATTTACAGTTTTCCTTCTTCAAGACCGTTGGTTATACCAAGGTTAAAAAGCCCATTATGCTCTACTATTTACTCATAGCTGGAGGGAGAATAGTTAGATTCAAGGATAGTTGGATCCCAAGAGTATTAACACCATGTGAAAAGAAAACAGTCTCGTCCAGGTTTTGAACTCAGGTCGCTGTGTCCATTTCCTACACTGATAATCGTTTCACTACGACCGATATCTTCAAGAAAGTACATATCTAAAGATTTTTTCCATTGAGCAACTTGTTCTTTAAAAAACTAAGAAAGACAGCTTTTTTAATTTAAAACCTCAACAAACTAACCAAATCCGCCCTGTCGACGGGGCATTTAATACGCTGACTGTATTCCCTCAAGAGGGATAAGATACTCCCACAATATGGGGGGTCCATTGTACGGAACTAAACTGCATCTGATGCTGAGGCTCCGGTTCTGGAGCTCTGGGGTGTGTGGAGTCAACCATTCATTACTATTACTCCAACATCCACTCTGACCCAGAGTGGTCGTACCTGTTATGGTCTCATCTATGGGTAAAATAGACCTGTTTAATATTATTCGCATTTGACAGGACTGTGTACAAAAAGAAAAGAATTCAAGAAACAACAAATTATGTACAATGAACGCGTCTGCCTAACCTTTCGGATAAATAACCGTAGACTCGTTGACATGGCGTTAAAAATCAAACAAGCGAACTAAAAAAAATGGGATGGATACTTTTTAGTATTTTTCTTACGGTGGTCTTACACCACTTTATAAAAGTTTTATCCCGAATATGATCTTGTTCCTATGTAGGTATGTCCAGATCATCTGGTGCGCAATTACATGACGAAAACTTTTCTCGCTCCCCATGATGCTAGCATTAGAAAAACAAGATCTTGAAAAAAAAAAATGTTTACCCTTACCTCGCTTTTAACTTGAACTAACTAATTAGTCTCTCTAGGTTCTTTTTTAAGGTGTTCTTAGATATTTACAAAATATATATTTGTTTCTTCAATGGCATATTAACCTTCATGGTTAATTTAATGCCAAAGCTATCCTTATAGAAGAAGAGTAGGGGTATTATTTGACCCATAGCTAGGAAGATAAAGAGGCTCATAATTTTCCCGAGGGTATTAGTCGGAAAGTGAATGTAATAGCGCGACTCGAATTCGAACTTGCTCACTAAGATGTACCTGTCTAGTACTTCAGCTACAATTACTCGGTGACTACTCCAGTTATATATTTTATATTGTCTTATAAAATGAATATTGTTCAGTAGAAATTTTCATGGAGTTTGGTAGAACTATTTTATTTCAGATTTAAGTGAGTAACACTCAAGAGATTTATCAATTTTCGTCCAGATTGTCAGGCCTAACTAAGCAATATTTGTGCGTAATTATTTAACATTTCCAACTTAAAAATCTCCTTGTAAGCCTAATTAGCAATCATAAGTTGAATGTGAATGATCATTTTGACAAATCAAACGTTTCGTTTCCTTTTCTATGCTAAACTTTCAAATTATAAACGATTCGTTACGTCTTGCAGTAAGGTGGCTTCCTGCTGCTTATCTCTTATTGCTAGAGACATTTCCTCAATTAGAGTACGCTATTCTATCCTAGGGATCATTTTTTACGTTTAAATCATTATGTGGGCGCAATAAGTATGAACATGAAATTTGATTGCTCCATATCAAACCTCTATGTCGCCTGCAGAGAATAGACAAACTTTTCCTCATCATTATATAGATCCCTTTGTAATGACGGCTGAAACATCTGACATTCACTTTTTTTTTTTATTAGTCTGGATACATGCTTTTACCCCATTTTAGATTTTTTAAAGGTCGTAAGTCAATTATTACCGCCTCGATAAGTTAGATAAAACAAGCTGCCTAAGTAGTGATCGAGGAATGTCTTTGTGAATTTCGATCTGAGATATACAAACACACAAAGTTCGTGCGGTATCAATTATATATATATATATATATATATATATATATATATATATATATATATATATATTGTAACTATTATGCTATGAAAGTTATTCATTACAGCTATTGGCAACCCACTAGGCGTAACAAGAATTGTCCTTATGTAAGACTTGATTTCAGAGGTGAAAATCGATATATATTCATACACGTATCGTAATGTATCTCTTTAGAACACTCTCTGTGTTTGTTTGTGTGTGTGTGTGTGTGTGTGTGTGTGTGTGTGTGTGTGTGTGTGTGTGTGTGTGTGTGTGTGCACGCATAAGTGGGATGCTGAAAAGCTCTTGATCCAACTTTTGAATTTTTTTGAGATTTTTGGGCCAAGAATTAAAAATAACATAAGGAAAGGTGTGACAATTGTTTGAAACTGGTGAAAGTATACGTGGAACGACACTTTCATTTTAGACCAGTCATTCAGATACTACACACTGATCAGAGGCAGTGGTGTTAATTTGTACATAAATAATCCAATTATCATTTAGCTTTATTTTCATGTCATATGTACATAACAAAATGAAGATAATTCGTTTTTAAGCAAGTGCTCATCGATTTATTTATTGATCTGTTTTGATTTTGTTGTTTTGTTTTGTGCTGTTTTTGTTTTTTGGGGGGATCAGGAGCTGCGGAAAGGGTTTTTTTTTTAATTAATTTTTGCAAGAGGTATTAATTTTTTACGCTATTCGAAATAACGATCTTTTATCTGATTATTTTATACTTGTGAATGAAACAAAAATCTGTGATTTCTATGAGTAAAAATATAATAAGCTGGTCTCGGATATTGCGCATGGATACTACACTCTGATCCTTGCAAGAAGTACCAGTTCATACGTAAGTAATACTACAGTGTGTCTGTGTGTGCGTATCATATTGATAATGTCAAACTGTTCTTTTGTAACCATCAACCTTATCTGCACAGGTAATGGTAGCAACCATTTGTTTGCTTCACAGTCAACTTTGACGGTGAGAGGAACGATCAGTAGATCGCAATATGTTTTTTATTTTATGTTGTTTGTTTTTATTTTTTTTTGTTTTTGTTTTTTTTTTTCATCGTAACTCCAAACCAAGAGAAAAAAAACTTACCTGACTGGTTTTTTCAACTTGAACTGGGCCAGCTATAGCCAAACCAAGGATGATAAATAAAGAAAGTGCTGTACGATACATTGTTGCGACGGTCACTCTCAGTGGCCAGACAATATAAAAATGTCAGTGTGTTCGCTACGGCCTTTCAGTTGTCTCTCTGGCGCGGAGATATTTTTTAAGGCTTGTCCGGTGAGTATGTCCAGCGTACCTTCCTTTTGCCGTCAAGTGATTGAGTACAAATTATCAGAAGAGCACACATACGTGTGGACGTATGGAGGAGACTCACGAGAAATAAAAATAGAAAAGCTTTTGTAACTAGTCTCGTGGGTGTCTGGTGGAATTCAATGATATGCGCTAGTTAGCTAGCCGCCGATTTATATATCCGAGCTAAGAAGGATGACTCGTCATTGCGGTCGGGGGCGGAACTAAGGTTTTATCTTTCTTTCTTTCTTTACCTGGGCGTTCATTCTTGTTGGTGACGTAGTTCACCTGACCGTCGTCTACCCACCAATCTGCTTGACTGACCGTCTTTCTGTTATGTGTTGCCTGACGAGCAGAGTGCACAAGTTGTGTATCCATTCTCAGGGGTCCATTTCAGGAAACAGGTCGAAGCGATCGTAAGTCACAAACTAATAGAAATTCTAAACTTCTTCAGATTAAATTCTTGGACATTTAAGCAAAGTATAATTAAATTTATAATTTCCCAGATGTTCTAAGTGAACGTAACCTAAAGAGAAAAGTAATTTTTATTACCCACCAATGTAATATGTACTATCATAAGCGGAATTTATTAAACAAATGGTAATTTTTTTATTCGTACAATTGATTATGTATACTGGTTGAACCTGGGAGTTACATAGACTAATTAGTATGTGGGCAAAGATTTTCATTTCATTAATTAATATATACTAATTTCTGTGACGGCGTCAGCGCTATTAAATCGATGCACCACCTGAACTAAGGAAACGAACGGAGGAAAAGCTCGATGGGAACTATACCAGGATGCTACTTGCTGTTTAGAGTAAATCCTGGAAGCAACACTTCATAAAACGGCAATTGTACGGTCACTTGTCTGCCATCTCACAAACCTTCCAAGTAATACGAACAAGATATGCAGAGCACTGCTGGTGAAGTAGGGACGAACTCGTTAGCGAAGTTCTCCGATGAACTCCCAAATATGGACGCGCCAATTTTGGCAGACCAGCAAGTACTTACATCAGCTCCGTGTAAACACTAAATGCAGTCTAGAGGACCTGCCAGAAGCGATGCATGATAGGGATAGAGGGTGGGAAAGAGTCAGGGAACTCCCTGCTATTAGCACGAATTGATGATGACTTAAATTTCATAGTCTTATGAATAAGTCCTAAATATTTTCATTTGTTTAAATTCTAAAAATGTTCATATATTTTTAATGTTTAAGTAACAATTATACAATTCAGCTGTAAAGTAAATTAATGCGCTAAAAGAATATATACTTATGTAAGCTTGATACTTCTGGCCTTGTGCTTTAACGTTGCTAAGCTTGGTAAAGAACTATATTGGTCATGAAACCTGTTCTTACAAAGTACTGAGAAATTTCGTTGTTATGGTAATAAGAAGCATTGCTTGGCGCAACTTGTAGTGAATATAGGCTCTTCCGGCAACCAAGAAAAAAAAATTGTTATTTTTCAGACTTCCCATCAAGTCGGAATTGCCATAAAAAAATTTATAGTGCGGGTAACGCACAAATCGAGACACATTTTGACTATTACAACGAAGAATAATAATTTTATACAATGTCACCTTTGATAGGTTAAGTTCCCTTATGATTCAAAGGGGAATAGAATGTTTGTTATCATATTTACCAAACCCTCCGCTCGGGCAGGATATGACGCAAGGTCAATTTTTAGGCGGAGAGGAATTTACAAAGGTTTTTGCTTCCATGTGGCACAAGGCTGAATGAATGGGGCGCCCAATGAGACTCGAACTCACTCGTGTAGGTTTGCTAGTGGTTACACCACCAGAGGTGCCCATAGAATGTTTATTTTTAGACAGTTCAAGTAAACTAGTATTTAAAAAGTTTAAACTTGTATAAAATAGTTAAAGGCGTGGATCAGGGCCTTCGGGTCGTTTCATAGTCAGCAAGCTAGATTTGTAAACCTACACAAATGAGTTCGAGTCTCATTGGGTGCCCCATTATTGTGGTCTTGTGTCACATTTAAGCAAAACGCTTAGTAAATTACAACTAAAAGTACGGATCAACACATGAAAAAAAATTCTTAGTTTTAACTTAGTCCACAGACAGGCTATTTCAATAGTCTACCTCCTACAATAAGTACCTGAGTTTGTTGCAGGTATTCCTGGGTCGTTTATTTAATGGCAAGGGTAATATTTTGAAGAAAATGTACGTTTCGTTCATTATTCATTTCCGCCTCAGTAAATACAGCTTCAGTCTCAATACTTTTGAAACACACCTCGTATATATATATATATATATATATATATATATATATATATATATATATATACCATACAATCATGAAGTGCGCTCGAGTAATTACGGAAAGGAATACTGGTCAACTTTTCAACATTTCTTTCTTTCTTTCTTTCCTATTTCCATTTATTTATTTATCTTTTTTAGATAGGATCGGCAATAAAAAACTGGCTTTATTACAAGCATCTCTAACGAAGAAACTGGTGCTTAGAATCAAGACAGCTTTCAACATCTCAACCTGAACGAAATATACAGTGGGAAAAAGTTATTGCCAGTGCTTTGGAATATTCAATGGAGAATTCTTTATTACAAATAGATTAAACCTGGGTGTGTTGTTACTAGAAGCGCGCTTGTCATAAAGGTTATCTTCATCAGAAATTGAATCAGCAATCCACGTTCAATTCGCGCTTAGACCCTTGGGATAGGGATGTAATTCATCTTTTCTCTCCCAGCTATGAGTAGATTGTAAGGTAGAATGGGTTTTTCAACCTTGGTAAGACAACCAGTCAAGAAAGAAATCTCGGAATTCAACCAAGTTGTACTCTTTTTAGAAAAGATGGGTTGGATAAATACATACAGGGAGCAACTGACTATCTTAAATAGCACACTGAAATAAAAAAAAATTTCTGGGCAATGAAGCGACTGATGATTTTTCAATATCAAAATTTCGATTCTCTTGCTCGAATAAAGTGTCGAATTAAAATCGGAATTGTTCTTTTTTATGGAATACAGTTTCGCCTGAATAGTTGCGTAAGGTCATAGAAATCCAAAAGAATATTTTCCTTACTGAATAATTAAATTATGCGAAAAAAATTTTCGTAAAAAAATGCTGGAAACTTTTCCACTATCATAATACGAGCAGGTGTTGAAAAGTTCTTGGCCAGACTATAAGGGAGCAAAATATTTCCAGCTTTGTTCAAGAAGTACTAAGCCTCATTCAAAAGGAATCGGAAAGTCAGAAATGTCAACACTTCAATTTGTCAGCATTCTTGTGACCCATCTTGCAGACAGCTCACTCATACCGAAAATCTTTAAAATATTCAGCTATGGATCTTCTTTTTGGTTGAGGCTTTGAGCATTTTAAACGATCCTCGTACATGTTGTTCCACGTATCAATCCACCAGTTCAAAATACTTGGCAGTGTTCCTCAAGTTTCTTTGACTCGTTCAAAAAAATTAAATTTTCAAGAAATCGTTTTCTATCCTTGGTTAGGCTGAGAACTTTTCGGCATCCACACATACTTGAAGAATCATATTTAAGCTCAAGAAAAAGTCAATATTTTAATGGTATTTTGTGTGTGGTGATGATTCTTTGTTCATTCAAAAAATGGTGCATCATAATCTTCCCCCACATTCATTACTATTAACATAATAACCTAGGGGAGAGTCACCGTGGAATAGGGACTAACATGCTGGAATGAGATATGGTAATGAGGGAGTTCGAATTCCAGTCGCGCTGTTACGTTCTCTTTCGGACCAATACTCTTCAGAAAGGTATGAACACCCTTATTTTCAGCTATGGTTTAAATAATACCTCTACAGTTCTTCTACAACAATGGCTTTGGCCTGGAATAACCCACGAAGGTTGATATGTTATTAAACAAAGAAACCAAGCCATATAATAACCTAAATAGCAAGATAAAAGTCATTACTTTTTTGAGTTTTCATTTTTTGACTCGTGGTATCATTTTAATAGATGATGGTTGGTGAAGTAAAAGTCTTAAACATCAAAAACGGACTTATCTAACCGTGTTCAACTTCTGATACTGGCAGCTTGAGTTCACTTTGCCCCAAAGACATTGTGGAGGGTATGAATCCGTCATTCCTTCAAATCTGTTTATATTTGTTTATTTGTTTGTTTAACGGCATATCAACACCTTTAAGGGTTATTTAATACCAAAATTTGTTTATTTTTAAGGAATTTAGAGTGTTCGCCAATGGCCCGGAAGACCTGGGTTCAATCCCAGGTCGAGTCATACCAAAGACTTTTAAAATGGTACTTGATGCGTCCTTGCTTAACACTCTGCATTATAAGGTACGGATCAAGGGTAAAGTGGAGAAATCCTGGGAAAGGAGTAGCGCCCTTCCCTAAACCTTGGAGTCGTAGCTATCGAGAAGGGAGGCTTCGAGTCACCCTCGACTATTGTCGCCAACTTTTACTATCATGACTATTTCATTGTTTCGTTGCAATCATTTTCAAAATCCCTATATTTGAATGATATTTTGTTTGCTGTTATATGGTTTCAAGTATTCCCATCAAGTATTAATAATTTATACACAACTACATGGTCTAAGTAACAATTTCTATTTAATAATAAGCATTTGCTTGCACAGTTGTATGATTTGAAGTAACTAATTATATTCTTAGGTAGATAATTATTGCTTCAAGAAAAAGAAAAAATTTGCTTAAAATTATACGGCATTAAATATCCCTATCTATACAAATAGCTTACAAACAGATATTTCTGGCCCAAAGGTTATAAAAACTTTAATACAGCTTTTTACGAACATTACCCTATAGAAAGGACAAGTCATAAGTATTTGAATCAGCACGCAAATTGTTTTTATTTCATATGGTTTGCAGGGGTCATTAAAGATTTTTAGCAAAGGTGTTTCAACATAAAATCGTAGCATTTCTTCGACATGGCAACAGGGATACGCCATTTCAATCTGCTTGATTAATTCTAAGCAAGGTTTTGGAAAGACTGGACAAAACTTCTTTCGAAATTAATTTTTCTATTTTAAAAGAGAAAACACTTTTCAGATATTTAGCATTCATAACCACACAAGATAGTTAAAGACATAGTTTGTTATAGTGATTGCAAAAAACACAGTTTCTCTTGTCACGCATTTTTTTACGTTTGGGAAAGTTTCTGTTTATTTAGATACTTGTGCCGTATGATATATATATATATATATATATATATATATATATATATATATATATACTTCTGGATATCATTTAGTGTTATACCCTGGTTAAATGAAAGGACTAAGATTGGTAGATATGAACAGAATTCGAAATACAAGGTAATTTACAAAGCTCTTTGCTTCGATGTGGCACAAGGCTGAATAAATGGGGCACTGAATGAGACACGAACTCAGAATTCGAAGTACAAGAAACAGGTATGAAGGCGTTCATTTACTTATGACTGCAACATTAAGGGTGGAATTTATTGTCCTTTAATTTGAATAAAAAGAGTAGTTTATACAATAGAATAAATCATTACTTTCAGTATATACAACTAATATCAGGTGGGGATGGGGGTGAAGATATATTGCTATTAAGTGAGATAGATAGATAGATAGATAGATAGATAGTAATAGAGTAATATAAATAGATAGATTGATAGAAACAGAATTTGATAGATATTTGTGAATAGAATAATGGAGATAACAGGTGACGTGTCCTAACAGATCAGTAAAACAGAAAACATGGACACTAGCAATTTATTTTAACTGTTTAATAGTGGAGTTTACAGATAACAACACACTCCAATCGAGCTCTGGGTTGTAAAGGTGCGAATAATGGAAGTTAATAAGAGGTCTCTAGCAGAAAGTCAGTCTATTTAGCCTTTTCTCACTAATGAATCTTCCCCGGCGCTATTCCGGAAGAAAAAGCAATTGTATGTTACTGCTTTTCCTTCATCTTACCTTGTTTAGTCTGGTTTCAATCGTAGCTCTGACTATCAAAAGCTTGTAACCCTCTCAACGTTGTATAAAAAAAAAGCGACCTTCGATTATTGATGACATTAGAACAGAATATTACGGAACAGCATCAAACACAAAGTTCTCATTATATAAAGTAGCACTTAAATTACCGTATTTGGTCGCTTATAAGATGTATCGGCTTAGACGCATCTCAATTTGGTCAAACAAATAAAATAATTGAATAATTAAAATAGATAATTAAAAGGAATGAAACGGATTTAAACTTTCTGATATTCGTTGCCTTTTCCACAATCAAGTCATTTTTAAAGTATCGTATGTATTCAGAATTTGTTTGTCTGCGGAGATGTTTGTAGTTGAATTTAAGGACCATGACAACTCTAGAACTCTACTAGCCATTAACCAAAACAGGGCGATTTTCTGGGATATGTTTTTTAAAGTGCGTTTTATTAGCTCTCAATTCGTTAATTTCTTCTTCAAATAAATGTTCTTGTATATCTAACTTATTTTACTTGTGAACATTCATTTTCTAAAGAATTTATTTATCTGTTAAAGTTTATGTGTAATAAATTAATTATACCTCTACCATGCACAAAATGTTTTATCAATTTTGTATGTAATTTTTAATAATATTCAATTATAAAAAATACAATAGGATTTTTTAAACATCGAATGGATATGGGAGTCCATCAAAGTAAATCAATAATCACAAGGGTGCTGTCCATAGGTCAAATGTTTGAGAACCACTAGTATAAATTTTTTATCCAAAACCTATGTAATTTTCATTATTTCCTATGGACCCCAGCGTATGGCCAAGCAAAAGAAGGACGACCAGCTCGAACATACATAGAGCAGCTATGTGAGGATACGGGATGTAACCCTGAAAACCTACCAAAAGCGATGAATGATAAGGAGAAGTGGCGAGAGAGGGTCAGGGATATCCGTGCTGGCGGCACGACATGATGATGATGATGATGAGTCTTACTCCTTTCTATTCTTGATCGACCCCGATTGCGAACAGTGCAAATAAAAAATAATGAAGTATCTTCCGATAAACATCAACTCAGATCCGAAGACACGGTGCATAGATGCCGACTTAACCTCTTCGGCAATGGAAGTTTCCATAATTAAGCCGACCACAGTTTATAATCTTTCCGCCACATTTTCCTCTCCGAATTTTAATACCACTTAAAACCTTCAATACGCCAATTAAGCAGAGCTGGTTTAACATTTAAAATGTTCACAATGTTAAATATTGTGTATGACTGAGTT
This sequence comes from Sepioteuthis lessoniana, assembly GCA_963585895.1. NCBI lineage: Eukaryota > Metazoa > Mollusca > Cephalopoda > Myopsida > Loliginidae > Sepioteuthis > Sepioteuthis lessoniana. Next base: position 57,125,445 of record OY757906.1, read on the forward strand.
CCTCACACGTTGGAATGCACGATCGTATTATGTGGTACTTTTGCTTATTAACTTTGAACATTATCTATCTACCTATCTATCTCTCTGTGTCTGTGTCTGTGTGCGCGTGTTAGATAGATGTGGATAGAATAAAATAAATCGATTGGTTTGTTTTTAATGGCATATGAACTTTTGTGGGTTATACAATGCCGAAACCATCTTTTTACGAGAACAGTAATCGTGCTATTTAACCCATACATAGAGAATGAGGAGATTCGCAACTTTTCCAAGGTTATCAGTCCGAAAGTAGAGTTCGAAATCGCTTGCTACAATATTCCAGTCGAGAACGTTAACCACAACACCATAGGGACTCCCACAGATAGATGTGGCTAGAATAAAGTGCATAAATTTGAACAGAATTAGATGAATGCTGTAATCAGACGAAGAGCTTTTCGTCTGATGATCGTACTGGCATGAAACTGGCAGTCACCAAGCTCCGTTAACTCTGTGTCTATACTTTCCTAACTTACACCTTCATATGCTCTATCACTGATATTGAGCACTCTTTGTTTATAAATATAACAAACTGCATCTTATATATATATATATATATATATATATATATATATATATATATATATATATATATAATCTTGTTATTTAAAGTACTAAAGTTTCTCAAACAGTCTGGCAAAGCAATTTTCCCATTTCCTTGTTTTGATGCTTCCTAGTAAGTGGACTCTCCGTTTCTTCCTTTCAAATCTAACGGTTTCCTGGTACAAAGACAAATTTATTTACTAAATACTCTTTGAAAATTCTGCCGTTACAGCTATGACAGCAGAGGTCTGTTCTTACAGATACATTCCAACTGCTGTAATGGTTTATTCTACCAAACCATTCTTTAGTCGCATTACTTCAATAACCTCTGTTCACAACCCCAGTCAATAACAATAGGCATATACTAACTTTAGATTAGTTTGAGTTAGTGTAGGCACCCAGTGAGAATGAATATCACTTAAATGCACAGATGTAAAATAAAAAGATAAGACTCTGAATATGTATTTCAATTTATTCAAAATTAAAGATATAATACAGTTGGATTGCAGTAAATGATCACATTTGAAGGTCAATATATTCACAGGTTCCAAAATAAGAGTTGTATGAGCACTATCTTACCCTATACTAAAACAGTGAGTGTTGATACAAACAAGTGATCTCACATTCAAATACAGAACGTCCAGTGGGATTAGTGTTACGGTCTTTAACCCAAGTGTTTCGTCAAATCTAAAAGTAGCATTACTCTTATCATTTAGTGTAATCGGATTATTGTCTTCGTTTTTAAATTCACATTTCGGCCGATGCGTTCTTCGGCCTTCGTTAGGAGTTTTATGTCGAATTAGGGAGCCTACATAGAACTTCCAACCGAACCCTTCAAAGTAATACTTAAAAAATATCCGATAATAAAACACACAACTAAAAAAATGAATAAAACTGATGATTATATATATATATAAAGAAAAAATCATACATATGCCCGGCGTAAATTATAACACTTTTCTCTATAGCGGAGTAAAATTTGTTTTTCGGTTATATATTGATTAATTTACAGTTTGGTTTGCTTTGATTTGGCTTTATGGCATATCAACCATTATAGGTTATTTAATGCCTAATACATTCTTATACATACAAACAGTTCTATTTCAAACAATTCAGTTTAGCATAAGAATAGTTTTTTTGTTTACACACAGTTAAATGTAAAAACCCATCTATTTCAAACAATTCAGTTTAGCATAAGTACACAGTTTAGTTCTGTTTGAACCATAGAAAGGACTCTATCAGGTGCTACTACTCTGGGTCAGAGTGGACCAGGGAGCGATGGCAATGAAGGGGTACTCCAAATTCCTCAAAGCTTTATTGGAGTCTCACCATCAGATTGTTTAGTGTCATATCTATGCCACACTTTGAGGGAGCCTTACCCCTCTGCAGAGATGCAGTCGGTGTATTCTGCAGCCCCAGCAGATTGTGCCATTGATTTACAGTCTGATGACGCTGTTTCTCTAAACTTTGCGCTAATGCCTTTGGGAAAGGCATAAATCTCTCTCTTCTCTCTCCAATTATGAGTAAATAATTGGGAAAACTGGGTTCTTCAGCCTTGGTAAGGCAACTAGTATAGAAGGAAAACTCTGAATTCAAACCAGCTGTACTCTGCTTAAAACTTGACCTTTGTCACGTCCTTTGTCGTAACAAAGTAGTTGAAAAGGTGCATTCATTATGATGACGTTTGATCTCTGGCGTCAATTTTATTTTCAAAACTGACCTTTATCATATTTGCCAACCCCTCCTCTCGGGCAGGATATGACACAAGGTCAGTTTTTAAGCGGAGTTTAACAGGTTTGAATTCAGAGTTTTCCTTCTCCTAGACTAGTTGCGTCACCGAGGCTGAAGAACCCAGTCTGTTCTACTATTTACTCATAGCTGGAGGGAGAATTATTGGATTTATACCTTTCCAAAAGGTATTAGTGCTATGTGAAATACAATCAAAACTGACCTTTATCCTCATATATATATATATATATATATATATATATATATGCGAGTGTGTGTGTGTGTGTGTGTGTGTGTGTGTGTGTGTGTGTGTGTGTGTGTGTGTGTGTGTGTGTGTGCATATTTCAAAAAGAATGCTATTACATTTTTTGAATTTGTATTTGAATAATTTCAACGTCTTCATAGCCATGAAAACAATTTCGGTCGACAGCTCCATTTTCGGATTCAGCTTTATAAAAAATATTCCAGGCAATCGAGTTAAACATTGCAGGGAAAACTTCTGCGATTGACAAAGATGTGAGCTTTAATATCTGTCGATCGTGTCCCGTCACAGTCGACAGAAATTTATCAACTAAACACAATTTTGTCGACTTGTTGGGACATGTAGACTGGAGAAATTTTACATTAAATTCGTCTATCACATTTTTATCGGATTTCTACGCTGAATGTGTTCGCCTTTGAAAAACAACTTAATTGACCTATCATGAATAAGTGAATATACTATAGAGACTATCACGCCCTTAACGACAAGCCTCACAATAAGCTGACTGCAATCCCTGCAGAAGGGTAAGACCCCGACAAAAATGGAGAGTTATGGGGATTAGATAAGAATTTTTTTAAAAATAAAACTATAACTCGAAAAAATGAAATAAACGCGAAATAAAATAAATAAGCACAAAAATAACGATCTCCCAGGAGGCCTTTGATAGGAAGCGAAATCGGCACATGCCTAAAAAGAGGGACTTCCTGGTGCCAAAAAGAAATTCATCCTCCATTTATTGACATACTGACTAAATGAAAGTGCCTTTTTCTCTCGTCAGGCAGTCGGAGCATAAGTTTTTACTAAGTTTAGAGGCCTTAACTATACATTGTGTCACCTGCTTGTAGCATCGTCCACTGAACATACTGACTGGACACACACACATGGTGGACCCTCAAATTCACAATTTGCCAAAAATGATTCCTGAGAATCCTCTAACGGAAAGCATGGTTATTTCAACTGGTTCAGGAAAGCATTATTCACCACAAAATCGTTGTTAACCCCGAAAATAAAAATGGAGTTTAAAAGTATCCTTTTCCTTTCCGTCCTTAATTCCTTTGCTGCTTCAACAAGCAAAAAAGTTATAGGTGAATGAAGAATAAGAAGAAAAGTCAGTTACAAACCTCAGAATTTCCCAACAACAAGTCAAAATACAATTAAGAACCTTCTTATAGCCCATAGAGTCCTGGGTATGACTCTGTAAAATGATACGAACAAAGTAATTGCTATACTTGAGCTTTATTCAACTTAATTGTGCTTCAGTTAAGGTAAAGATTCTTTAGTATTTATAATGAACTAATCCTGTGGGGGACTACTATGTTTGATTTTACCACAGACTCTAAACTGCACCCGGTTGTGAGGCTTCCGTTTGGGAGGCTTATATTGGCCTTTGTTTAATGGCATATCAACTTTCATGGGTTATTTTATACAAAAGCCATCCTTGTAAAAGAACTGCAGTGGTTCTACTTAACCTATAGCTGAGAGAGTTAAAGGTTCACATACCTTTCCGAAGGTTATTAGTCCTAAAATGAACGTAATAGTGCGACTGGAATTCGAACTTTCTTATTAAGATGTAGCAGCCCAACATGTTAGCCACTAAACCAGGGAAAATCACCCAGTGGAAGCTTGGAATGTGTTCTATTTGTATAAAACCAGGTGCTGATTGACTCTCAGTGAATATACCGAATGACCAATAATGACGACGTTTATCTCGAAGCAAACTACCTATTTACCTTCCTGAGCTTTGTGTAACGATTATCGTCGTAGGAAAGGAACTCAGCGTTTCAGGTTCAAATTCCAGAGGAGTTTATTTGCCTTTCACTTCGCATTGATTGTCGAAGTTCTGTTGTATATTGTACTTGAATGTAGTTCACACGTGTCGAATTACGCGTCAAGGTGAAGGGGAAGGTAATATTATATGTGCATCGGGGCGTTCCACGATATTGGGAAAGATATGATTCCCTCCTTAGCTATGGGTAAATACTATGACAGGCTTGGTCCTTTAGCGTGAGTCAGGCAACTAATCTAGGCGAATGAAAACTCAGAATTCAAACAAGCACTATACCGCTTAAAAAGTGAAATTTTATCACATCCTGTTGATGGATGAGGGGCCGAATAAATACAAACTGATTTACATTCTTTGTCTCACATTGTAGCATATAGCCGGAAACTTTCAAATTAATTTTGTCTTTTACCTCTTTGGGGTGGACACAATTGTTTATCGCCCAATCCCGTGTTATCAGTTGTAACTTGATAAGGCTGTAATTTGGTCTGCTACCAGACTCCTACGCCGTTTACAATTCAAAGAGTGGTTGCGAAACTTTTTCATTTTTTTTTTTCGGGAGATTGAGTTCAAGTTCATGTGCAAATTGTCAGGCTATTTATTCCACATATGAATGCACACACACACACACACACACACACATATATATATATATATATATATGAGTCGAATTTAATCAAGAAAATGTTTCAGATATCAACTACTATTCGGCGTAATTTTAAAATGCATGTATTAGCCCACCTACTCGGTCACGGGCAGGATGTGACACAAGGTCAAATTTTAAGAGGAGTAAAGTTTGAATTCAGAGTTTTCCTTCTCCTTGACCGGTTGTCTTACCAAGGCTGAAAAGCTCAGTTCTACCCAACTATTTACCCATAGATTAAAGGGGACAGTTGAATTCATGCCTTTACGAAAGGGCATTAGTGCAAAATGAAGTGCAAACAGCCTCGTCTGGGATTTGAACTAGGTTTGTTTTTTTGATTTAACGTCATATCAAATCCTTATGGATAATTTAATACCAAAATTTGCTTCATTTGTAAATAATTGTAAATAATTTTCCATGTTCTATTACACTTTATTTCTAAATTGCATTTATTAATCCTTTGTTTTCCCACATTTATACGGTTTCAAGCATTCCTAACCGATAATAATCGTTTTCAGAGATCTATTTTGCCTACAAATAAAACCCTAACAGGTACAACCACTCCGGGTCAGAGTCAAGCAGGAAGTAATGAAAATGAAGTGGGTGAATCCAAAATCACCAGAGCTTCGGAACTGGAATCTATTCACCTGATGCAGTTTAACGTCATATCCAGGACATGATTTGAACTCAAGTCGCTGATTCCATTTCTAATGAAGATAACTGTTACGCCAAGAGCTCCTCTAAATCTTAAATTTGGGACTGGTATTTTTACCAAGGCGTGAAGAATTTGACGCCTATTTTCTTAAACTGCAGGACTGCTACAAACTAGTACTGGGATTTGGAATATTCTCCATATATATATATATATATATATACGAAGATCAGTCATAAAGCAATGCGTTTTCTTCACAACAGATTCAGAAGTCATCATAATCATCAGCAAATCATACTGACAGCAGGAACTCTCTCTCTCTCTCTCTCTCTCTCTCTCTCTCTCTCTCTCTCTCTCATTATCCATCTCTAATTTCCATTGCTCCCGAAAAGTCCTCTAGAGTGCATACAGTTTCCACACAGAGCAGTAAGTCATATATATAAATATATATATATATATAATGGATTCGGTGAGCCAAGTTTAAATTCTTGACGAGACTATTTGCGTTTCACTGCACGCTTATACTCATGTGAAGGCATAAATCTTTCCCCTTCCCCCGCAATGAATAAATGACAAGGTAGGGGTTCTTTAACCCTCTTATAGCTACCAGTATAGGAAAAGGAAAGCTCTCAATTCAACCAAACGTTCATAACACACACACGTGTGTGTGTGTTACTCCTGGTTTGGTGTCTTTTGTTGAATGGGATGTCAACTTTGGGAGGTTATTTCATATCAAGCCAACTAAACTTCGCTTAAAAATTGACCTTGTGTCGCATCCAGCTTGTGTGTATGGGTTGGGTAAATGCACATATCAGGTAGGTCCATAAGCTACTTTGATATCAAAAAGTTAAATAATTCTGGTCCTAATTTATATTCTTAAAATTGCATTCCAGTTTTTTTTTTAATTTCTTCCATGAAAAATCAATTATTTAAAAAAAAAAAACAAAAAGAAGGAAAGAAAACGGTGACGCAGAAACGTATAAAAATTACAGAATTTTATTTGCAAAATCAGCGTTCCATTATTCAAACTCAGCGAGGATACATGCAATATTTCTATGCCAAAAAGTTTCTCAGGAAAATTTACGTGACATGATTTTCTATACAAAGTTTTTTTTTTGCCTAACATTTTTTAATGTAGAAATATAAATGAAAATAAATAAGTGAAAAAATATAATTTTCTAAAAGGTAAGTGACTAGTAGGTTACACTATTTGTATACCTATATTAATAATTGGGAAGAGTTTGTTTACCTGTCCTCTATAGACGAACAGATGATCTAATGTAGAGCCTCCAGATTGAGTATGTACATTTCCTTGGACCCAGGGGAAGGTTTCGAAATTTAAATATTTTTGTTCCTCATGAAGGAAAGAAGAACTCCGTCATAGACATTAATCAACGAAAAGCTATGTTGCTGTCAGACATTAATAATTGCAGAGAAAACAAATATTCAAACTTCAAGAATATAAAGGAATTATATGTTTGTTTGTTTGTTTACTGAAATAATTATTCATATTTAATTGGACATTACGAATTAGATTTATTGGTAGTTATTCAAGCTAGAGATGTAAAATAATAGCATAATTTTAATGCTTAGTTAAGACAAAAAATATTCACTTCAATTTTTCAAAAATATTTCTCTGCAAAACATTAAATTTTTACAGGAAAAAAATTTAATTAAGACGTGATATATTGTACATTATATAATAAATATATAATTTGTAAATCTCTTTTCTGTTTTACGTCCTATATGCGGGGCTTAAAAATATTCACTGTACCTTTGCTGAGGGACGGTCCTGATATGACACTTGGCTGCATATGATAGTGAGGCTACAGATCAAGGGAGTGTAGAGTATTCCTTCGTTGCCATTATTCCCAGGTCCACATTGATGCGAAGTGGGTCCCACCTATGACTCAAATAGATCTGTTTAAGATTATTCGCATTTGACAGGACCGTGTGCAGAAAAACTCAAACGACTACACAAAAAATATAAAGATGAATGGACGATGAACGAGATTTTATAACCGCAAGGCATAAATTAATCTTGATGAGTTAACATGCCTTTAAAACCAATCAATTATTCTCTTCCATTAAGTTATTTGTATTTTATAGTTGTAGTTACAGTCTGTAAATGTCTGTAAATTTTTAGTTGGCAACAAAGATTGTAAAACAGGCATATGGTGAAATAAGTTGAAGAGATGTTTCATATTTGTCTATTAACATTTGCTAGGGAAGTCCCCGTGGCATAGTAGCTAACAAGCAGGACTGCAACATTGTAACATGTGAATTCGAATTTCAGTTGCGCTAATACGTTAACTTCCGGACTAATACCTTTGGGTATGAATCCTCACTTTATTTTTTCCTCGGCTATGAGTTAGATAGTCCTACAACTATTTTTCTACGATGATAGCTTTGGCATTAAATAACCCACAAAAGTTGATATGCCATTAAACAAAAAAAAAACTCGACATCTGCGTTCCAAGTCTTGATCTCTTTCTCATCATCGAATTCTTTAGCTTATATATACTATTTAAAGATTCCTTACTTTTTAGAGTGATCTTCATTCTTTGCATCTAGAGAAAGAAATAAATTTTAAAAAATTGGAAACTATCCATAAGCATCTACAAAGTCGAATGTTTAAATCCTTAAGCTTAAAGTTCATGTTTTATTCCCATGTGAAGCCAATCCTTTGGCATTCATACGCCTTCAGGCTTGAAATTTAAACAATCATGAAATAAATGTTATCTGACGATGACCGAAAACCGAAATAGATCGCAGTTACCAAAAATATAGATAAAAAATATCAACCAACGTGTATTCGACCATTTTTTCGTTCATAATACATACACACACTCACACACACACTATGTGTGTGCATGTTTCTTTTCGTTTGATTTCTTTTGTTTAATTGTATATCAACCTTCGTGGGTTATTTAATGCCAAAGCTATCCTCGTAGAAAAACAGTAAGGGTACTATTTATCACATAGCTGTGGAGATAAGGAGGTTCATACCTTTCCGAAAGTAAACATAATAGCGTGACTGGAGTTCGAACTCGATTACTACAATATCACAGTCCAGCATATTAGCTACTACGCTATGGGGATTCTATATAGATTAAGAACGAAACATGTTAAATACTTGTTCACCTGAGAATCGTCAACGTGAAACTTTGAGTTGGGAGTTTTTATCCTGTTTTATTATCTTATTTCACACTTTAAATAAATTATGATATTGCTCTGCATTTTTATGCATTGAGCACTGTAAAGATTTACGGATTAAAAACACTTTAAGCGTTCACTTTTAATTTCATAAAGCTCTTCGAATGAAGTGATCACTCTGGTATCTGATAGCGTAAAATGTAAACAAACGAAAGCTAATACATATGCGTTAAAATTCCTGAGCTGGCTTATGTTGTCGAAATGGCTGAGCGTGGCGTTAGGCAGGTTTCGATCCCAGCTTGAGGCGTCCTGTGTGTCTGGCCACACGGAGGAATTGTGATGCATAATAGCAGTATGTCTGTGGATGACAATATATATATATATATATATATATATATATATATATATATATATGTATGTATGTATGTATGTATATATATATAAATGGTAATTTCTCTGGGAGTAGATCTACGATATGATTTCAAGTACATATTTCAGCATATTATTGGAAGTATATACGAGTATTTCAGCATATTATTGGAATGTTGTCCAAAATATTAGTTTTGTTTTTAATAGTACTCTCATATGAATGAGTTTTTTGGGGGAGTGGGGCGGTTTTCGTCAATCACCTGTAGATTTCAAAAATGTGTTGATTTGGATGGTTTACAGGTGGAGACTTTAAAATCATGATAAAATAAAGACACTCCCATAAAAGTGTTACAATTTTTAAACGCCCTGTGTTATTTAAACACACTTACACACACACTCTCACATACACGTGTGTGTGTGTGAGAGAGTATTCTCAAAGTAAGAAACTAAAACGATTGTGATTTAAATGAGAAAAGTCACACACAAGCAAACAATTATTCAATACATGTAATGACTTCAGACTTATACAAATTTATAAAATTTGTTCACCAACGTTTGTATGCCAATTTTTTTGTTATACGTTGCCCTCCTGGGGGTTGAGCACTCTGGCAAAGAAATTAATGGTTGCCACTCGCGTAATGCAAAGCTCTTTTAATGAATTGAGCACCCTTGTATCCGGTAAGGCAAAATGTAAACAAACGAAAGTTAGTACATAAGACGTGAAAATTCCCGAGCTGGCGTATGTCGCCTGTTGGCTGAGTGGTATGATACTAAGTCTAACGTAAATTTGGGCAAGTTTCGATATCCAGCTTGGATCGTCCTGCGTGTCTAACCACACTGTAGAGTCTATAGATGACAATATATATATATATGTGTGTGTGTGTGTGTGTGTGACCACTAAAACCGATTTAAATCAGAAAAAATACAGTTCTCAAAGCACAGAAAAGGCAAAACAATATATTTCAAATATAAAATAAATAATAGGTTGTGTCATTAGTGTTTATGGCACATCATCCCTTTTGGTTTATTTAATTCCAAACTCTTTTTTATATAATCATTTGTTTTATATAATTATTTGTTAGAAAATACTTTGTAGTTAACTTTATTTTTAAGCGACTTATTAGAGCACATTGTTTGCACTCTGTTAAATTATTTAAAGTATTGCTATTTACCATCAATAATTGTATTTATCAAGTATTCCAATCCAATAAAAATATTTTGCACATATCCGTATGGTTTCAAATAATCAATAATAATCCTGGTTGAATTATTAAACAGTTCTGTTTAACTCATAGATGGGACCCTAACAGGTATTACTACTCCGGGTTAGAGTGAATCTGGGAGTAATGGCAATGAAGGGGTACTTTACATTCCTCTAAGCTCTAGGACTTGTGATTCTTCAGATGCAGAAAAGGACCTGTTTTGAAAAGACGTCCTCTATGTCAAAAATGGTAGAGCTGGTTAATAAACCGATGTTACAAGATGAATCTCATGCCACATTCCGTCAACTCTGGGTTTTGAGCAATGTACTCATCAGGCAGGTAAATGGTATTGGTAGGTACGGTAAAATTGGGAGTAAAAAGTGCCTACTTGGGGAGACTATAAACGGTTTTCAAAAGTGCTCAACTTCCCCAACGTAAGAGGTTGTATATATATATATATATATATCATCATCATCATCATCATGTCGTGCCGCCAGTACGGATATCCCTGACCCTCTCTCGCCACTTCTCCTTATCATTCATCGCCTCCGGTAGGTCTTCTGGGTTACACCCTGTGTCCTCACATAGTTGCTGTATGTAAGTTCGAGCTGGTCGTCCTGTTTTTGCACGGCCATATGTGGGGGTCCATAGGAGTACATCACTTATGAGCTCGTCCTTGCTTCTCCAGCAGTGTCCCGCGTGTCTGGTTCGTCTAACTTGTATAGTTTTCGTGATGGGGGGCAAGTGTCCGTATAGTTGGTGTCTCGTGGGGTGTTGTCGCCAGGACTTGTTCAATACTGCTCTCAACATTCTTCTGTAGTTTCCGTCTAGTTTCTTCTCCAGCCGTTTAGTTAGCGTCCATGTAGTGCATCCATATAGCAGTATCGACACAACCGCTGCCTGGAAGAAACTGCGTTTCATTTTATCGGTTAGGTCTGATTTCCATATGATCGAGAGCCTATCGATAGCCGTCCATGCCTTCGTCAGTCGTGTGTCGATGTCTTTTTCGGTTGATGAGACGCTACTTCCTAGGTAGGTGAATTTGTCTACTAGTTTCAGAGAGGCTCCGTCTAGTGTGGTAATGTTGCCCGTTTGGTTGTAGCACATATATTCAGTTTTGTGTGCATTGACATGGAGGCCAATGCCAGCTGCAGCTCGTTCCAGACTATGCAGTAGTGTCTCTGCTTGATTAGGCGTATTCGCCAGTAACGCCAAGTCATCAGCGTAGTCGGCGTCCGTGATTGTTTTTGCGGGGTATCTTTTGCTTCTCTTAGTCAGCTCGAAGCCAATTTCTCTGATTTTGTCGATCGACGTTCTAAGCACGTAGTCTAGACAGATGATAAAGAGGTACGGGACTATCGTGTCTCCTTGTAGTACTCCTGCAACAATGTCGAAGTATTCCGTGTCTCCATCTGGTGAACGTACTTTCACTTTGGTGTTTCTGTAGAGAATCATTATCGCTGCTACGGTTTCTTTTGGTAGGCCGTATGCTAGTAGGATTTGCTCCATCTTCCCTCTGTGTATGGAATCGAAGGCCTTGGTAAAGTCGACAAATAGTAATGTCGCCTGAAGGTTTTTTGCCCGAACGCCTTCAAAGATTCTACGGATGGTCAGTATTTGTGAGGTTGTGGATCTCCGGAAGCCATTTTGGTTTTTCCTAAGAATGTTGTCTATTTTGGGTTCTATGCAGTTTCGTAGTTATCCCTCGGTAGTTCTTGGCAAGTCCGAGGTCGCCTTTTTAGGGAAAGGAAGGATGCATCACTTCGTCCATCTTTCTATCCTATTTTGACTATAGAATGCGTTGCATTGCCGGAGCAGTATATCGTCGAATTGTCTAGTCTTCCACACTTCTGGGGGGATCTCGTCTAGCCCCGCAGCTTTCCTATTTTTAATTCTTCTAAGAACTGAGTCGAGTTGTTCTTTGGTGAAAGGACCTAGTTTAATATCTAATTGCTTACTGATAATTCTGGTGATCGGTTCATCCGTTATTTTCGGTGGGTTTCCTAGTAGATTTTTGAAATGCTATTCTCACAGTTTTACTCTTTCCTGTTGGCTTGCAGCTTTCAATTTTGCTTTGGCTGTGATCTTCCTTCTACTTTCTTCGTTTATTGTTTACCAGGTTATCCTGGATTGTCTATCTTCCACCGAGTCTCTAATCTTATCTATCTGAATTTGTATGTATTCTGCCTGTTCTTTTAGATATATTCCTGCTAATTGATATTGTGCCTTTTCTAGTTTTCGGGCATTTGTGTTTGTTGGATTCTTCCGATAGCTTTTGGAGGCAGTTTTCACAAGTGCACGTTTTTCTCTAACCTCTGACGTTTCCCAAGGGACTCTATATTTAGTTTTAGGTTTTGTTGGA